>JADLZN010001869.1:0-150000 GCA_018155175.1 Sinocyclocheilus anophthalmus | reverse complement strand
GTGAACTTGTGATGTACAAAGAAACAGTCGAGAATACAAGGATACAGTGACCTCTGGCGTTCAAGCAGTGACATGACGGCCTCCATTGCTACACACGAGGAGTAGAAAATAAAATATATCCTCTGACCACGTTTTAGCTCTTAACTAACAGTATAATAAAGCCAAACAATGATTATACTCAAGAGGTTACTGACAGGAAAATTGCTACACAGTGATAAAAATAGATGGTACAATATTATAAATATGTGTGATTGTTTAAGATGAAGTTGAGTAAGGGTCATATAAGACAATATTGTGTTATATGCCAGATGCAGACGTGCTTCCAGCCTGTAATGTCATTTCTCAGACAAACTGAGGAGAAAGCAGAAGAATCGACTTGCAAAAAAATTTGCGCAAGTTGGAAAAGCAGAATACTTAGGCCTACACTTCCGTTCAAACGTTTGGTGTCATTAATATTTGTAAGCCTTTAATGCAAGCCAATACAGTAAAAGCAGTATATTGTGAAATACTATCACAATTTAAACTAGCGTTTTTAAAATGATTATTAATTTCTTTTCAAATTAAGGTTCCGTTAATGGCAATCTTATTTCAAGCGCCATGCATTACTCAAGTCTCCAGTATCACATGATCCTTCAGAAATCATTAATCAAAGCCATGAAACTTTGTGTGTGTACCTGTTTTTCTATTCTGGTGGGGACTTAAACCTGAATACACACAGACTCATGGGGACTCGTGTCAAGGTGGGGACCTAAATTGAGGCCCCCACGGGTAAACAAGCTTATAAATCACACAGAATTAAGTTCTTTGAAAATCTAAAAATGCAGAAAGTTTCCTGTAAGGGGTAGGTTTAGATGTAGGGAGATAGAATATACAGTCTGTACAGTAGAAAACCCACAAGGATAGCAAACCATAATGGTGGTGTGTTGTGTGTTGTGTGTGTTGTGTTGTGTGGTGTGTGTGGTGTGTGTGGTGTGTGTGGTGTGTGTGACGGTTCGGAAATATACGATTTGTTTGTGTTTGGTTTTTTTATGTTCTTTTTTAATAAATAGAAATTTCAAAAGAACAGCGTTTATTTGAAATAGAAAACTTTTTCTGTCACTTTTGAGCATTTGAATGTGTCCTCGTTTAATAATCTAATATAATTATAAAACAATATGTAGGCTATATTGTAAAGATGTGTAAAATTGTGAAAACATTTTTGAGGTCCTGTTACACTCACACAATGATCTCACTGAAGTTCTGGATGAGGTTAAGCTAATGAAATGTTTCCTTTCTCTTTAATATGACCACTTCATACTGGAAAGGTGTGGCTCACCACGGAAACATTTTGAAATACTGGAAATTCTAATAAGACAGATAAGAGACGAATTTCGTTATTTTCTTCATATAGTTATTAGGTGAGGACTAGAGCACACTACAGTTATGCTATTTTAAAGCCTGATAGGAGACGCAAGAGGAAACCTTTCTCAACATTTAAGCTGGGGTGGGATATTTACTTTTAATGATCATGTACATAAAACGTATCCTTAGATCCATATGTATTCCATTTTAATGATGTACTTGGTTAATGTCTAATGATATCTTTTTTTTCTCATTTTTGAACTTAAGAAAGAAAGAAGGTAATTGCACATTGTCTGCAACTATCCTGAGAATGGACGATTCAAAGCCATCAGCATTTTTGACATCACTGTTTGGTAAGAACTAGCCTATTAACAAGTTTGTTAAGAATACATTGCTTTTGTAATCTGTGTTAAACTAACATAGCCTAAATGATGCCCAAATGTCCTATAGTTTTAGCAAAGTACGAATGTGACAGTATTCTTGTCTGAGCAGTCTGTTTATTTTTCAGTGATACTGGCTGTTGTTGTACTGGGGGTTATAATTGCTGCCATTGGAATTGGTAAATCAAGCATTTTTACCTCATTCACTATTCATTATTCACAAATAATGTGGATTTAATAACATATTCCAGTATAATATTGACAGAAACATTCACATACTTTGTACAGTCAGCAAACACACTCCTCTACACAAACACAAAGGCCGCTGAATTTTATTTGTTTGATTTTTTTAGGGGCCTACACTCTGAGAGACTGCCCTGTCCAGCCCTACATCCCAATCTACCTTATAGTATTTGGTGTATTTGTTTTGCTTGTTCTGATAGTGAGCCTGGGCTTATTGTGTGGTACACTTGCAAAAGACACCTATGAATTGCTGCTGCTATCTATGCTGATCATCTCCGTCAGTGCCATCCTCTACCTATTTGTTGTTTGCTGGTTCATCACAGGTGAGTGAATTTGTCAAACAGGAGTTACAGAAGGAGGGGTGAAGATATGTGATTTTATTGAATACGCAAAAGAAGGTTAAACATTCTCTGCAGATAATAAATTTAAGGTGAGCATAATGTTATGACAGGCTGAAGAATGTGGGGCTGTAAAGTCATAATTCACCACTGGTAAGATGGGGCTTTAATAAAAGTTGTCTGCAGTGTTCGAACTATACCGTGGACTTTGGGGGAGCCCACTTAAATCACTATACAGGATTTACCCTTATACTTTATCGACACGAATTGATAGGTGAAACAACAAACAGCCACCCACAAATAGTCTATAAACAAAGCATCAGGCTGTCTTTTGAGTTCACAACGGTTAAAGTTACTCGTCGTCAGGCTACAGAAGAATACCATAATTCCTCCGTTCAGTTAGGCCTAAGACATCGAGAGTCACGCAGACCTATAACAACCCAGCCACAACACATAATTGCATAACATGCCTTACCTTAACACAGAACCGACCACAGAGTCCAACATTTATATTTTTTCTACGAATCTTTGAATTAACATGTACTAAACATGAGTGGAATTTGCATCGCATCGCCCCCACACCTGGATGCTCATGACAAGAATAGCATGTATAGTTATCTTTATTGAAGTGAATTAGGTTTAAATCGCCGTCATGCATGAATGAATGATATTTTTGCAATTTTACACATAATAATCCACGATGATCACATTACACAAAACTGAAATTGCACGTCAAAATAACACATTGGGTTATTTTTGAGACCCCCCAAAATTTCACAAATCCCGTTTTCAGGGGAGCCCATGTCTTATTAAGGGGAGCCGAGCTCCCCTGTAGTTCGCACACTGGTTGTCTGTCTATGCAGTAGAAACACTTTTTTGAAGTGGTGTTACATTAGAGAAAACAGGGGAAAAGGGCTGTAGTAAAAATAGGCACACTGTAAAAAAATTAATCTGTAAAATAGCAGAAAAAGTACTGGCAGCTCATTACACAGGACGCTATCCATTAATTTTACGGACATTTTTGTTAACACTAAAACACAATGCAATGAAGTGTAAAATTCTAAATACTGGTAAAACACCTGTAAAAAATAAACATGGAAAAATTCCTTCAAATTATACAGGATATTGTACCCATAATGCATTGGGCTCGATCACGTGAGCAGGGAAAACAAAAATGCAGAAGTACAATCTGTAGTTTTCACAAAAGTCCAGAAGATATCATTGAAAATAATGCACTTTGTCCATTTACTTATACTACATTGTAACAATACAAAGCTGGTTGAAAATTGGTGAACTTACCCTTTAAATTAAATATTGTGAAAATATTTGCAAAAAATAAAAAAGTTGAACGTTTCTATCGTTGTTTACATTTCACAGATATCAAATGAATATTTAACTCAACTAAAATGTTTTCTCTGTGTATTGCAGGGAGTGTCTGGATATATTCTGTACATCCTCCCAGTTATGACCCAACAAATGACGAGAACTACTGCAACAAAACTCTGTATCTCTTTGCATTCTGGTTGAATACAGTCTGTTACGGCTGTCTGGCTGTCTTGCTGCTTTGTAGTGGATTTTTAGTGCTTTATACATGTGTACAAAATACTTGTCAAAGACCACAGTCATTGGCTTCAAACTCTCAGCAACAAACATAGGATGTTTCACAATGTATCATGATTTTATATTTAGCAGTTGCTTTTATTAAAACCACAATGTAATCATACATTTGATCAATATGTGCCCTAAGAATCAAATTCATGACCTTGACATTATATATCCTATTTTCTACCAGTATAGGGCTACAGAAAAGCAAATTTTTTGGGTGAACTGATCTGATGTGATCTGTATAGACGGACTTGAAGGTAATGCACAGCTTAATTTGAAAAATATCAATATAAATAAAATATATACTGCCACCGCAGTGTATAAAAGTCATACTATTCAGATTTTGTTAACTGAAAATGTTTATATAAAGGCAAAAAGGTGGTTGTTATTTTTCAGTTTGGGTTTGCAATAACAGTTTCTCAACCTTTCACCAAAGGAAGTGTTTTAATGTAACTGGCTGAGTCTGATGACCACAGAACTGTGAAAACAGACTGGCTGACTCAGAGCAGCTCTATCCGGTTTAACTTGAGTATACTATTCACATCTTCATAACGAAGCTAATTTTGGGGGTCCTCCTCATATTTGAAAGTCTATGAGGCAAATCAATAAGAGAGAATTCACATTTTTATGGACTTTTTAAGAAATCGTTGAAGATGGAGACTACTGAGATGGCTGCCAGAAAATCTTTCATTGGTAAGAATATTAAGAAATTATGTTGTTGTTTTTCCCCCAATAACTAATAAACTACAATAAAAAGAACAGGAAACTTTTTTTTTTTCCAGTGATGATTAACATGATTGCATGGATGATTTTAATAACAGCTACTGGATTAGGTAAAGAGCAGTTTTTGTTTACAGTATCAAATATTGATGAGATGATACGTGTAATCACAATCAGGAGCACTATAAATGCTTTTAACAATAATTGTATGTCAGGTAACAGCAACAAGAAGACGAGAAGCTTTCTCACACCACTGGAAGTCTGCTTTTTACTCTGTCATATGGCTGTTTGGATAAATGTTTCTAGGAGTGATCCATTTTCACGAGTGCCCTGTCCAGCCAAACCTCCCCATCTATGTGACTGTGATTGGAGTGACTGGTCTGCTTTCACTGTTGGTCGTGTACCTGAGGAACACTTTGGACGACTGTCTGCTGGCTCGGTTCTGCAGTGTTTTCAGCTTTACGCTCTACCTATTCATTGTGTGCTGGTTCATTGCCGGTGAGAGAAAGAGATATTAAATTACTGATAATAAAGGACAAAGTTATTGTCAGCCCAGTGCCAGCACAACATATTTTTATTAATAGCCTATTTATTTATTTATAAATAATATAGTGAAACTAAAATCAGTGGTGGTCTCGTGCTGTTCTTTCAGGTACCTACTGGATTTACTCCATATATCCTCCCAACTATGTTCCCACCAGCACTGGAGACCACTGTCGCAAAACCCTGTATCTGTTTGCATTTTGGATTAACAATCTAGGCTTTCTTTGTGTGTTCATACTGTCTCTTTTTGCTTTGTATACCACTTTGACACGTAGGTCTATATTGTTCACCAATAGAACCCTATATGTTCAAATGCACAGACCTGTAGATAACTTCCAGTAAGCTCTGAAAATGTGCTGTATTATTTATACTGGTTACTGAGTGATCTTATTATATACGTTTGTTACAAGAGGTGTTCTCGTAGTTTTCAGTGGTTGTTTCATCAATAAAGTTCTTGATGGTTTTTTAACTACTGAAGATAAATGTGCAATAACGCACCTTCATTTATTCCTTAGAATATATGTATTTATTAATCAAATATTGCTTGAGATCTGTGAGCGATAAAGCAATCAAAACAAAGATTAACAGCACCTTAGTTTATTTATTATTATTATTATTATTATTATTTGTACGTTGTTTCTGAACAAAATTCATTGCGAAAAGTTGCAAATATCAAAACACAGCGATTAAAAAACGTGCTAAATTATTCAAAAGGGGAAAAAAAAAAAAACATCCTTGTATTATGAATAATTCATGAGTGTGTTGTTTGCCCCGCCCACAACACTTGCGCCAGGTCAGTTGTTCTGTCACGGCACCCGTCCCAGAAATGCCTGGCGAGGCATCAACAACAACTGTTGACAAAACTGCGTTAATTTTTTTTTAAATACGCCTTCAGAAAGACTATATCTAGTCCATCTTAACAAGTCGGCTTGTTGTAATGGCTGGTAGGTACACATTTGATCCAATACGTGTAAAACAAACACTCAACGTGACTTTGCATTTAATGCACGTTAGCTAGTTGAGATGTTTGGCTTGTGCAGGTTGCTTGAGCTTGACCTAGAGCAGCCTACTTTTAGGACTTTGCTATCTGAAGCCCTCATAGTTAATGCTTAAACATAACCTCATTAAGAGATGTATTTCTGTAGCGTGCCAGTGGTATCATAGTTGTGTATTGATGCGCTTTTTGTTTTGTCATTTTGATTGTTTGCTTTGTCCTCAACTGTTGTGTTAAGTTGCGGAGCTAGTGGCAAAATGCTTGCAGGCACGAGACATGGCTTACTGTCCGTACAGTGGGTTTGCAGTCGGTGCTGCAATTTTGACGACAGGGGGCGCCATTATCACTGGTAGGCATACCTGTTTATTTCATTTTTGACTGAAGCAACATGATTGCACAGCATTTTATCTGCCATATAGTCAGCGCTTTGTCCTCTTATGCTGTTAGAGTGTTCTTAACCATTATATGTTGTAGGCTGCAATGTTGAGAATGCCTCCTATGGCCTTACTGTGTGTGCGGAGAGAACTGCGATACAGAGAGCGGTCGCCGAAGGATACCGAAGATTTACAGCCATAGCTGTCACATGGTGTATCATATATATTCCGAATACAAACTGACTTACTGAACAGCAAGCATATTCAGTATGTTAAAGAATCCTTTTGATTTCACCAACAGTGATATCAGAGATAGTTTTGTGGGACCATGTGGTGCTTGTCGACAGGTATTAATGGAGGTATGGCTACACTCGGTTTTTATCACATATGTCAATTATTACTTTTGAACATCTTTTCCTTTGTCTCAGTTTTTTTATATTCCTTTCTGTCACTTGCTCTTTTTTTTTAGTTTGGCACAGAATGGGACGTTTACCTCACTAAGCCAGATGGAACCTATAGGAAGACCAGTCTCAGAGACCTCTTGCCTTTAGCATTCACCCCGGCTCACCTGCAAAAGAACTGAATGCACTACCCTGAAATTGTCTTTTTTTTTTTTATCTAAATTTACGATTAATACTACCATGAACTGTACTGTACATGAGACCATTTCAGTCACAGGATCATCTCTATAAACCCTGCCGTCTACAAAATCCTTATTCAAATGTAGTACATAAGAAGGGTCAGAAATGTTCGAACAGCTTTAATTGAATATCAACTTTTTTTAATGAATAAAAGATAAACAGATTGTTTGGCTTTCTTTAAAATGTATCAAAAAAAAGTTTGTCTAAACCTTTTGTCCCTTGTTTATTTAGAGAATATAGAGACGGAAAGAATGTTTTAATACTTTATACATTTCACACAAAAGTATAAAAGAATGCTGTAATAAGGACCTATTGAGGCTGTGTGAATTAAACTGGTCAATTTAGGCAGATGTCTGTTGGTTGACCTGATTCACATGTACGGTCAAAAGTTTGGTGTCAGTAAGATTTTTATTTTACAGATTTTTTTTATTTTATTTTACTGGCTTTAAGAATTTTTTAAAAGATTTGTAAAATAGCACTGTTATTTATTTAGCAAGGACACATTAAATTGATCAAAAGTTACAATAAAAATCTTTATAATGTTATAAAAGATTTATATATCAAATACATGCTGTTCTTTTAAACTTACTATTCATCAAATTAAAAAATAAAAATAAAAATACAGTTTTTAACTGTGAACTAACTGTATTTTCAACTACTAGAATGATTTATGAAGGATCTTGTGACACTGAGGACTGAAGTAATTGCTGTAAATTAAGCTTTACTACAGGAATAAATTACATTTTAATTTCCAAGTGTATTGTTTTTACTGTATTTGTGTTCAAATAAATGCAGCCTTAGTGTGCATAAGAGGCTTGTTTTAAAAACATCTTTGGGTAGAACATGCAGGATGCCTTAAATCTGGGCTTGATGAAGACAGTTTCCCAGTAGAGAGAATTATTGGTAATCCTTGTGACCCTGTTGCCCCGGGACTGTTTGAAATTCTCCTCACTGAGGCAGAGGGGGCCAACATACTGTTCTGTCACATGAGGAAAACACTCACACATTGTTCTCTTGGTAGGCTGAGAGGGAAAGTGAACGTTAGTTGGTGGGAGAGAGCCACGACAAAAAACAACAACAGATCTTTGTCAGGAGTATTTTTTTTAGAGTATTTATTTTCTGAACTAAAATGAAGCATTAAGAAAAGTGTTGACGACAAACACAAATTTTCAGATAAATTCAAATTGAGGACTAAAGAGGGAAGCACAGTGTTGGAAATGCAGTGTTTGCTGCAGAAAGGAACCATAACATCTACAGACATAAAGAAAATGTGACTGCACTTTATAGCACAGTGTTGGTCAAGCAAACAACAACCTGCTATAGGGAAAGTATACCTATCAAAGGATAAAACTGATACATGAAATTTGTGTTTGCATGGACATTCAAATAAAACAAACCATCATGTGCTTGTATGTGGCTATGGCCTGTGGCTTTTTTTAAAGAACTAAAATTAAAAGCTTTTTAGTGTTTTTTTAACACATATAATAGTGAAATACAACAATCTAGAAGATATGAATTTTTTAAAGATTGTGAAAGGAAAAAAAGGATTGTTACTTTAATAGCTCTTTACTGTAACTGTATCTAATCAACGGCAACCTTGATCTAATCATTCATTCTGTGTGCTAAAGCTTTTGTTACAGTGCAACCCAATGTTTTATGACATGCTTGTGTGCAGTAGACTATTCAGTCTTGCACTTTTTAAGCTGTTGCTGATCAGAACAATGTCAAGACTGCCTGACTGGATCAGAAAGCACTATTTGTCCACGTTACTCATGTTTTTCATTAAGGAGAGTATATTGGTTCTCATGGGCATGTTTGCGGAATGAATTCCAGTTCACTCAAGTGAACTCGGGCTCAATGATGCGCTCGGGATTTGGAAGGGAAGCGTTTAAGGTGGAAACTCTCCAGGAACTCTTGACTGCATTACAGTCGTGATTATAGTGTAACTTCTCAAGCTGTACGCAATTCGGCATTAAAACGCGGTGATTGATGACGTTTGCAGAAGAAGAAGTCAATATCAATAAAAAGCAGACTTATCGGTGTCAAAGTTCCTTTGGAGTTCCTCCTTTAGATAGCGAATGGGCGGATGCAAGGGGACTATATAAACAGGACTGACCGTAAGATACAGCCTCTGTGGAGTTAAACAGCTGGAATCCTGATTGAAACGGAAGCTTCTTCTTTTTGCAGGTATGTCTCGTTCTTACAATCATTCAAGATTATTCTATAGTGTTTCGAAATAAAAACACAACTCTGCGAATAGGCTACTTAAAGGGTTAGTTCACCCAAAAATGAAAATTTTCATTAATTACTCACCCTCATGATGTGCCAAACCTCGTAAGACCTTCGTTCATCTTCAGAACACAAATGAAGATATTTTTGATGGAATCTGAGAGCTCTCTGACCCTCCCATAGACAGCAACGCAACTGAAATGTTCACAAGTCCAGAGGCGTAGCAAGGAGATCTGTAAAATAATCCATGTGACATCAGGGGTTCAACCGTCATTTTACGAAGCTACGAGAATACGTTTTGTGCACAAAAGAAGAACAAAAATAACGACTTTGTTCAACAATTCGTCTCCTCCGTGTCACCCTTGTGCCATTTTGGAGAGTATCCGCTGGATGTCGTAGGTTTTGCTAAAAATTTACGGTTTTTTTGGAACAATTTGAGGTTGAGTAAATGATGACAGAATTTCATTTTTGGGTGAACTAACCCTTTAAAATAATATGATATCTTCTGCAAACAAATTTAAGACGCTTTCATTTTATTTATTTTTTTTTGATGATGAATAATTTTCTTTTTAACTGTCAGCACTGAAACTACCATCAAACATGAATAAAGAAGACGACATGAAGGAAGTAGAACTGAACGAGATGGATCAGGAAAAACAGCCGATGACCGGAGAAACTCCGACAGGCACCGAAAAAAACGGCTCCGTAAAAGTTAAAGTGCCGGAGGACACCGAAGTCAAATTTACTGGCCTCTCCAAAGAGGAGTTAATGAAAGTCGCCGGTACAGCTGGGTACGATATCTGTATGTCTGTCTGATCTGTCTATCCGTCTGTCTGATCTGTCTATCCGCCTGTCTGATCTGTCTATCCGTCTGTCTGTCTATCCATCTATCCGTCTATCCGTCTGTCTGTCTGTCCATTCTGTCATTCTGTCCATCTATTGATTCTGTCTGTCTATCCGTTCTGTCTGTCTGTCCATTCTGTCATTCTGTCTGTCGGTATGTTGATTCTGTCTGTCTGTCTGTCTTTCTGTCTATATCTATCTATCTGTGTGTCTGTCTGTCTGTCTGTGTGTGTGTGTGTGTCTGTGTCTGTCTGTCTGTCTGATCTGTCTATCCGTCTGTCTGTCTGTCTGATCTGTCTATCCGTCTGTCTGATCTGACTATCCGTCTGTCTGATCTGACTATCCCTCTGTTTGTCTGTCTGTCTGTCTGTCTGTCTGATCTGTCTATCCGTCTGTCTGTCTGTCTGATCTGTCTATCCGCCTGTCTGTCTGTCTATCTGTCTTTCTGTCTGTCTATCCGCCTGTCTGTCTGTCTGATCTGTCTATACTTCTGTCTGATCTGTCTATCCTTCTGTTTGTCTGTCTGTCTGTCTGTCAGTCTGATCTGTCTATCCGTCTGTCTGTCTCATCTGTCTATCCATCTGTCTGTCTGTCTGTCTAATATATATTTGCATATTTGCAGGTGGATTCGGACTCGTTGGGTTTTGCTGGTTTTGTTCTGGCTCGGCTGGGTTGGCATGTTAGCTGGAGCAATAGTAATCATAGTACAGGCCCCACGCTGTAAACCCATTCCTGAGATGAACTGGTGGAACGAAGGTCCTCTGTACCAGATATCTGACGTGAATGAATTCTCTGAAAATGGACTAAAAGGTGATTGCTTATATTTGTGTTAATCATTGAAAAAAAATGGGAAAACATCTTGCCAGCATCTCTCAACTTTTGACGTACTTGATAACATTTTCAGACATTCACAACAGGGGTCAAGCCTACATTAAATTCTCAGTATTTTAGCTCTTCACTACGATAACATTAGGAAAACCCTAGGAAAAAGATCAGACAGATGATGTAGCTAAGCCAAAACTGACTGGCTGTCTTGTGACTCGCTCATGTGAGGAAGCATGTGCTGATCTATGCAAGATTCCTCCCTCTCATCACATTTCTGCTGTTACCACAACTTTTGGCTGAGTTTGTAGTTACGATATTGCACAAGTGTTCGCACTCTCACACAAATACTGTAGACAATCTACATTATAGATTAAGATTATCAAGTACAGTGACCTTAAACCCTGATATCTTCGGGTGTGCACGCACAGTACTGTGGTTAAACAATCAAAGCAGATTAATAATTAAAAGAACGCCCTGAACTCTGTAGCTGGAGAAAAAGGAAGCACTGATGATGATCTCTCATTCACTTCCTCTTGTTCTTAACCCTTTGTCTTTTATTCTGTCTGTAGGAGTGGAGGATAAGCTAGATTATATCAACCAGATGAAGGTGAAGGGGCTTGTTTTGGGTCCGATACACACTGTGCAAGCAGACCAGTCAAGCACACTGGAACTAACTTCCATTAACCCCGAATTTGGCTCTGAGAGCCAGCTGATTTCTCTGTTGGACCGAGCACATAGAAAAGGTGACCTCGCTTGGTTGTTTTTAAGGCTTTCAAAAGAAAACATCAACCCTGTCACATATCCAGTGACCTATTTTGAAATGACGAAATAGGTCACTGGATAGACCGATCGTTAAGTTGCTCTGTTTTAGGGGAAGGCTGTCTGAAATAGCAGTGAGCTGTCAGTTTAAACTCTGACCTCCTGCCTTTTTTCCTATAGTGAATATAATTTTTTTAACTCTATTTGTAACTATTTCTTTAAATAAAATGTAAAGTATATCAAAACAAACTAAAATCTCCTAGAAAATAGTCACCTCACAAACTATTTTATGGCACGTATTGTATTCATTATATAATTTTAGCAACAATATATAGGACTGGCTTGGAACGGATTCACTAACTCAAACAAACTGTTGGTTTAGCAGGAACATCCCTGTGGTTTCCAGTAAATAAAGCCATATGCCTTCAAATAAAGGCTTCATACAAGGCAAACGCTAGGCTTTTGTTTTTTTCAGGAAAGATAAAGTCCAGAAAGATCATTTAACAGCCTTCTGGTTTGTTGACTCTACCCTCTGCCTTTCCACCTCTTTCTACGTGTTTTCCTCTCTCCCTCTCAGGAATCTCCATAGTCCTGGATCTAACACCCAATCATGAGGGAGTTTCAGCCTGGTTCAACAATGCTGCTTCTGTTGCTGATCGACTCAAAGTAAGTGCTGATATATTGAAGGTCAGTTAGTGAGAGAAAAGACAAAAAGATTTAGAGAGAATGGGCCAAAGTAAGAAAGAACTTATCTCCTGATATTAGAGTGAAAAAATACTTCTGATATTAGCATAGCAATATCATTCAAAAGTATTTTGAATGTAATATATTTTTTTAAAGAAATCGTATTCAGCAAAGAAAACGTGAAATTGATCATAAATGTCAGTACAGGCTTTTAAATTGTTACGAAAAATTATTTTTCAAATAAAGTCTGTTCTTTTGAATATTTGAACACTATTCTTAAAAAAAAAAAAATCAGGAAAGTGTATCACAGTTTACACAACAATATTAAGCCTTACAAACACTTTCGATATTAATTATAAGAAGAAATGTTTCTTGAGCACTAAATCAGCATGTTAGAATGATTTCTGAAGGATCATGTGACAGAAGACTGAAGTAATGCCTGCTGAAAATTCAGCTTAATAAATTACATTTTAAAATATTTTCAAATAGAAAACAGTTAATTTAAATTGTAATATATGCAGCCTTCGTGAACAGCTATTCTTTTAAATAATTCTTACCTCCTGCAAACTTTTGAATGATAGTGTAAATGGTCATTGAAAGTATGTTTTACTATTATTTATAACATTTTGTATGAATCAGTGCTTAGCCATATAAACTGATTTATTTGTTCCATTCCATGTGTTTTTGTAGGAGCTTGGTGTGTACTGGCTCAAATAAGGGGGTGGACGGCATTCTTCCTTTAACATCTGAATGACATGGCAAACACGAAGATGGCCGTCTGTCAAGGCTAGATTAACAAAAACTGATGGCGACAAAAAGGTATGGGGTGTGAGAGGGGTGATTGTAGGAGGACATTTGTTTAGTAGAACAGAGACACGTGGTGGCCAGATTGGTGTACTGATCACAGCTAGTGATCAAAGTTAGACCGAATTTGATTCAGGCACTCAGGTGTTCAATCTCTTCTCTTCATGACTTCAGAGCTCTGATGGGATAAGTCACGGGTCTCTCCACGGATGATGGCTCTCAATCTGCTGAACCAGGCCCGTGTTGAACTGCTCCTGAATGAACTGCCTGATCGGCATGAGCCGGGAATAAGACTAAGGCCCAGGTGGTATAAGATACTGACGATGAGCACCTCAGAAGAGTCTTCTGGGAGGAGGTCTGAGCGGACGGACTCGGGTCTCTAACTTCCAGAAATTCCCAGCAGCGGGGCCAATAAGACTCTTATCAACTGCGGCGGTTCACCCTCCCGGGCACACCTGTGTCAGGCGCTGGAGATTGAGGTCGGACTGAAAGCTGGGTGTGACGTACATGCAAAGAAATGAAATTTCAAGACGTCGATTAATTGGTAAGCTGGACATAATATCACTATTCAGGAATTGAAACTTGAAGCAATGGGACTCGAAAGTCAAGCAGATGATGACAATACACAGCAAGGTCCATTTCATTCTCATTTTCACCCATGATATAATTCTATATATATTCTATATATCTATATATTATATATATCTATTCTATATATATCAATATTGTAATTGCACATTTTAAAAACACATACACTCTGTTTCTTTCTTTCGTTCTTTTGACTCAGACTGTACAGGAGGAACGTACCGCAGTGCGTGACTTCTTTAAAGCACTCAGTGATCTGAAAGGAAAAGAGCGATCTCTTCTGCACGGAGAATATATCAGCCTTCACAGTTCACCCACTTCATTAGCATTTCTCCGCCTCTGGGACCAGAGTGAACGTTTCCTGGTGGCCTTAAACTGGGGAAATGACTCTGTTACCATGACACTGACCTATAGCGACCTGCCGGTTGAGGCTCGGGTCCGTGCTTCCACAGACACAGAGAATCTAGCTGTGGATAGTAAGGTGTCAGTAGAGAAGTTAGAGCTTGGGCCCAAACAAGCTGTTCTGTTGTCTTATGCTTTTCCTGGCTAGACACATGGACACAGACAGTCCTTAGTATCTCTGATGAGTTTCAATACTGTGCACAGGCTTGGAAATACTTTGAGTTGAATAGTTTATAGTTGTATTCTCTAATAGGGATACTTTTAGGAGCACTAACTTTAAAGCTATATGAAAGAGTTGTCACGGTTGGTGTAGGACAGAAGTTGATTTCCATATAGAGACATGTAGATCTAAAGCCCCTGTTATAATAATAAATAAAATTGCAATTGAAGATATGTTTTGTCTGAAATTCTATCCACTTTATGCACTGGTGTAGTTAATGCTTCTAGTATATCAAAAGAAAATTGTTCCCTCTTGAACTCATTTAATTATTTGTTGTTTTAGGACACAATTCCTAAAAAAAATGTGAAGCATTTTAACCTATAAAATGTCTATTTATCTATTGGAAAGAAATTAGTACTATTATTTAGCAAGTATTAAATAAAATGAATGCATTAAATCAATCAAAATTGATAGTAAAGACTTATATGGTTACAAAAAAAATCCAGTTTCTATTTTAAATAAATGTTGTTCTTTTAAAAGTTGTATTCATCAAACAATCACACAAAAAAGATAAGCGTTTCTCACAAAAAAAAGATGATGGAAAGGTTCTAGGTGTTCAGTTCATTCACAAACTGCCACTAGAGGGCACTTTATGTCCTCAACATGCAAGCCAATAATTATATTTTGCACATTAATCAGTCAACTAAAAAAAAGTCTATAAACGTTTAAGCAGGTTTTTACAAATCAGCAACTTTTTTGTAACAATGCAAAAATATTAATGATATTTTTATGCCTAAAACCCCCAGAATAATTGTTATAGAGCCATATTATATAAACACAAATGCCTATTTATTTCAATAATTTACTGTACAGTACTTCTAAGTACTAGCCTACATGTGTTGTCTTGTAGGTGCAATATCTACATGGAAAACTTTATATCACACCGTATTTTGTCTGTCACTTAGCTTACTTCATTTGTGTTTTTACACGGAGACTTGTTTTTGCCAACAAATGTATTCGATAAAATAGTTCAAAACAGATTATATTGCATCACGATTCATACAACACTCACAAAAATAAAGGTTCTTTATTTTCTTCGATGGTTCCATGAAGATCCCTTAACATCCATGGAACCTTTCCAATACACAAAAGACTGTTTAACAGAAAAAGGACATTTATATTCGTCTACTTGTCCACACTAAGAAAATTGCTATTTTAAAAACGGTTCACTGAAATGTTCTGTGAGGAATTAAAATAGTCTCCAAAAACATTATTCAAGCACACACACAGTTCTTACAGTACTTTACAGAAAACCTGCAAAACCTGCCTACAACAGTAACAATAAACACGCTTGGGGGGGAAAAATAGATAAAACCAGTTCCATCTGGTTGTGGTCTGTCATATTTTTTTCATGTCTTTGAAAGAGTTTCTGGAGAGCAGGATCAGACAGGCTTAGGAAGGTCCACCCAGACCCCTGCAGAGCATCTGTGAACCCCAGGACCTCATGCACAGCGCCGAGAAAACAAACCACTCTCCTCAGACTCTTCCTCTTCCCCTCAGCTGGTATTGTTCATCTTAAACTGAGGGAAGGAGACAGAATAGCATGCAGGGAAGATGTCTTTGAGATCGTTTTGAGAGCTTTACAGTTGTGTTGGTTACACCTTCCTGTAACAGAAAAAAAACAGCTCTGCGTGTCTGGTTCTATTTTGGGTGTTGAGTGCATTGAAAGCAAGTGTTTGTGGGAATAGGTTTGCGCTGTGACTTTTGTAGTTATTCTGCAGTCATTGTTTTTATTACAAAAGTGCTTTTCAAGGGTCATTTTGATTAAACAAATAGCCTAAATACTCTATGAATGTATATACATACACTAAAAAATGCTGGGTTGTTTCAACCCAACCTTGGGTCAAAAACGAACTAACCCAACGGTTGTGTTAGTCCATATTTGACCCAAAGTTGGGTTGAAACACCCCAGCATTTTTTTAGAGTGTACTCTGTATAAAGTGTATACTTTATTTAAAAAACTGTGCTGATATGTAAAAATATGGCATTTTCCTTCTTTAGGAACAATGAAAATACTTGGATTTTCTACACATGCCTAAAAAATGGTAACAGTATAATTAACAAGCATGCACTCTAATAAATCCTGGGTTGAAATATAACCCAGCGCTGGGTTAAATAGGGACAAACACAGCTATTGGGTTGTTTTGACCCAGCGGGGTTGGGTTCAAAACAACCCAACCGATGGGTCAAAATAACCCAATAGCTGTGTTTGTCCCTTTTTAACCCAGCGCTGGGTTATATTTAACCCAGCATGTTTTAGAGTGTGATGATTTATTTTGTTTGGTTGCAGAAATCTATGACTTTCTCTACTGTTACTCCTCCAGTACTGTGTGTTGGCTGTTAGGGGCGGGAACAGATGAAGTCCTTTTTATAAAAGTGAACTGACCACCAAACTGTACTCTATTTTCTGGCGGACAGCACAGAGAGACACCTCACCTCAAAACTCTGGACAGGTATTTAACAGTGCATTCTTTAGATATTTTTGTTTTTGAATGATTGATTTATTGTTAAAATAAATAAATGACATTTTATATCAAGCTACTGTAACTTAGTTAATACTATTACTATGACAGCAGCAGTTATTGTGACCTTAGGTTTACGATCATTCTATGTTGCTTCTTTGTATTATTTAAAAAAAGAGGTCTCTTTATTACTAACCTTTTATGGCATACTATATAATCTTTTTAACCATAAACCATACGTTTCCAGATGTAATGAATCTGTTCACTAGTTTTGCTTTGTTTTTAATCCAGTATTTTAAAGGCCGTCTCTACATAAAGAGAAATGAAAGACGTAGAACTGAATGAGGTGGATCAGGAAACACAGCTAATGACCCGAGAAACTCAAAAAAATGGCTGCGTGAAGGTCACCGTCCCAGAGAACGCTGGAGTGAAGTATACTGGCCTCTCCAAAGACGAGTTAATAAAAATCACCAGTACTGCTGGGTAGGCGACCTACACGAGGATTATGAAATTAAAATGAATCATTTGACAGTTTGTCTGTCTCTTATAGATTTGCATATTTTGTGCAGGTGGGTTCAGACGCGTAGGGCTTTGCTGGCTTTGTTCCTTCTCGGCTGGGCTGGCATGTTAGCTGGAGCAATAGTAATCATAGTACAGGCCCCACGCTGTAAACCCATTCCTGAGATGAATGGTTGGAAACGAAGGGTCCTCCTCGTACAGAAATATGACGTGAATGAATTCTCTGAAAAGGGACTGAAAGGTAAATGGATTTTTTTTTTTTTTGTCCACACCTGTTTATTATTTGAATTACAATTTTAAAGCCTTAGAGAAATTACCGCATGAAAGATTTTAGGCTTTTAGAGGTTTTCAATTATGTTATTCTATTTGTCATTTTTTAGATCAGTAGCCTTGTTTTTCAGTATTTTACAGAACTGTAAACTGCACATACTGTATACAGACATGCAGTAGCCAAAACATTTGTTGAACTTTTCAATTCGGTATTTTAGCATACATGGTAGTAATTGTATGATTTTTTAAGTCCAAATAGCTGCTCAAGTATTTTATTTCATAATGATCATAATTAGAGGTTATTGATGGTATCAGTGCAATAGTTTCTCTTTCTCTCATCTATGTAGGATGTGTGGAGGGAAAGCTGAACTATCTGAGCCAGATGAAGGTGAAGGGTCTTATTCTGGGTCCGATACACACTGTGCAACCAGACCAGCTGGATACACTAGATCTGGTTTCAGTTAAATCTTCTGTAGGCACTGAGAATGATCTGAAATCTCTGCGGACCCAAGAACTTAAAAAGGTGCCCGACCATGAATGGCCTTTTACCCATGCTAGGAAGGTAAGGTGCTCAAGGATGCCATAGCAGAAGAACCTTTTTGTTAAAGGCTGTCCATGAGGAACCTTTAATATCTGAAGAACCTTTTTGTTTCACAAAAGTTTCTTTGTGGCGAAATAAGGTTCTTCGGATTATAAAAAGGTAAGAGAGAGACGGTTCTTTAGAGAACCTTTGACTGAATGATTCTTCTATGGCATCGCGGGGAAGAACTTTAAGAGTGTACCTCATGAAATCTGACTTCTACGGTGGCCGAGAAGTGCTAAACAAATCACAATTCTTGAAAAAAAAAAAAAAATTACAAATGCAAATGCAAGTCTACAAAACCAGAAATAACAATTCAGAAACACAACAACAATTCAGAAACCATTATAACAAGTCAGAAAACACAACAACAAAACAGACAAACCGGAAGAGGTAGGTATAATTTGAGACAGCACCATTGGTTTGGGATTACTCAACGCTGACTGGACGAGACATCTGCCAATCAACGTATACAGAAAAAACCAGCCGAAGAACAGCAGAGTCGTAGTAGAAAGTTCGGAGATGGTATTAAAGTAGCAGTTTAAATGTATTGTATGAATTGCTTTTACTATGGAATAAAAAATACGGGGCGTCTATTTAATTTAGTTAAAAATAGCACTAAATCATCAGATTCAGATGGAGCAAGATGGGGATAAGGCTCTGTGTGCCCTGGATTTTTGACGCCGATGGACCGGTTGTCGATCCATCTTGGCCAGAACTTTTTTTCCCTCACCTTTTCAAATCCGTATTAGCAATGGACTTTCTTACACTAAGCGAAAATAGCAGAGTTTTTCGCAAAATGCTATTGCACAAGGGCCAAATACATATTTACAGATGTTAAAATAGCACAGGATTTCTCATGTATTCTAATGTTTGCAATAGTGGCAATATCTGCACTTCACGTATGGTAGTACATTATAAAAACAGTAGAAATACTAACGAATGAAGTGCCTAAATTAAATTTAAATTATTAAATGGATGCCTCCTTATTGGTACAATAAAGCCCTCCCCTACACCTACCCTAACCCTACCCGATACTTTATTTTAAACTTTTTGATATTTCTTTAATTTTTATTGAAAATAAATGCCTTTACGAGGTGATACGAGATTTGAAAAGGGAGGGGGAAAAAACTCGGCAAAAGGCGGGCTCGAACCCGGGTCGATCTGCGTCAAAAAGTTGGTGACACACACTTATCCATCTGCTCCACTAGAGCTGATGTTTCACAGCCACTTTTAACTAAATGTAAATAGACACCACGTATTTTTTATTCCATAGTAATGGCAATTCATACAATACATTTAAACTGAGATACTTAATACATCTACGAACTTGCTACTAGGACTCTGCTGTTTTCGGTGTGTTTTTTTGTTATACGTTGATTGACAGATGGCTCGTCCAGTCAGCGGTGAGTAATCCCAAACCAATGGCGCTGTCTCAAACTATACCTACCTTTTCCAGTGTGTCTGATTTGTCGTTGTGTTTTCTGACTTGTTATAATGTTTCCTGAATTGTTGTTGTGCTTTCTGAATTGTCATTTTGTTTTTTAGATTTGCATTTGCGTTTGTAATTTGTTATTTGTTTTCAGAATTGTGATTTGTTCAGCACTTCTCGGCCACCGTAAGACTTCAATGAAGGCTGCTAATATGTGAAAAGGACTGAGTCACAGAGGTCGGAAAGTAACTATTAAAATTTACTCCGTCACGCAATTGAGTAGCTTTTTGTAGTAATTTACTTCTTAAGTAATTTTTAAAACTGTAATTTTATTTACTATAGTATTTATATATATATATTGAAGTATTGTACTTTGCTACATTTTTAAACACATTAATTACTGAGTAAAAAAAATAAATCGCTCCCTGGAAACTACTGCAGTAATGGGCAGGAGAGCAAACGGGCAATAAAATCACAAGAAAGATGGAGACGGACAAGACAGGCATTAATGGTGCAGACCCAGCAGAAAATTAAACCCCGTCGTATTCTGCTGAAGTTGAACTCGAAGGAAATGAAATGAACCCCTGGCCATATTTAAGCTCTATTATGCAGTGTAAACTGTGTTTGCCTAGGGAGACCAAACTAGCAGCTTATAAAATCTCGACATCAACCCTTTGCAAGCATGTAGAGGTAAGCTAAATACTTGCATCGTTGAGTTGAAAAAATTATTCCAAAACAGCCACCACAGCACAGTTTTGTGCCTCTGAGCAACATTTAGTTCCTGAATGAATCAACTGTTAAATGATTCGGTTCAATCGCAATAACTCACTATTAACAGTGACTTGCTGCCACCTAATGCTGGTTTTAATTTCACATTTAAAATATCTTTTCATTTTTTAAATAATTTCAAATATCAGTAGGCATTCAAGTTTTAGGTTCTCATACATCAAAACATTATTTCTGCAGTGAACTGCAGGTTAAATGCATTCATGTCCTGCATTAAACAGTGTGTAAATGCATCTAAATGCCACTTCAGATGCAGCTTCTGTGTTTCCTTTGCATTGCAAAGATGGATTTTGTTGATACTGATTTAATTAGTTTGGTAACAACCCAAATGTCTGATTATTCTAAATGATGTAAGAATTTGGCTCAATGGATAATGAACACTTTTAGAAAAATGGCTTTATGTGGGTAAAAATGCCCATAAAAGATCAAAAAAAATTTTTTAACTTATTAGAAAAGATTCATTTATATCACTGCTGTGAACTGACCACACAGAATATGAAGAATACAAAAAATGTAGGAGTCAGCTGCCCACGAAAGTCCTTAAGATATCAGCACAATAACACTCAGCAAAATATCGTCTAATTATCATTATCGATAAAATCACAGAAAATATCAAGATATCTTTTTTTGTCAATATAATGTTGGTTGGCACCAGGGTCAGAAACGAATGGGGGCTTGGGGCAAAAATGTCACCCAAATTTATGATTTGGTGCAAAAAGTGTCCCTGCACAATTAAGCAAGAGCTATTACGGCGGTCACGATTTAAGTGTAATGTGAGATGAATGAAAAGTGTTACATTTTAGAGTAGATCTGCTCATGTTGCACCAGATGTCTTTATACTCGCGTTTTGCAGTGTTGAGCATTATAACTATTCACACACCTTTCTGTTGAGTTTATGAATTCAGTGTCCAATCAGAAGCGTTTTGATTCATGGAGTTGGTCAGTGGTGCGGGCTTTACGGACGGATTTCTGAATGGGCATTCGCAAATTCTGTCATAATATCAAACACACAAAGTTGCAAAATAATGTACGCGTGATTCGGTCAGTACTTTGGAGTTTTTGCAAAAGTGCATTAGCTCCAGTGACGAAGTCATGGACCATTACGGCCTCGCGTCTTTCTTTGTGTATAATTGAGAATATAGTTATTTAGTTTTCATGCACTAGACATACCAATGTGAAGTCTTGATGATCTAATCCTCAAAAGCATATTAAAAATGTCATAAACGGCTTCTTCGTGGTTTTTGCATACTTGGTGATGGCTGCAATTTAAAATCTTCACAAACCCCCTAATGTTTTAACTGGCTGTGTTCAAAATCGTTTGGTTATTGCAGTTTAACTTGAAGGGTCGGGCCTTAAGTAAAAACAACTATTGATGATTTATAGTCTAGCCCAGTTTGGATATTTGGGAATTTGTCTATTATGTAGTGAGTAGAATATGTCAGTACTCGTGCCAACTCTGAAAGTCTTTATAGTTTATTTAAAGCTTTGCATTGTTTTTTTTTTAAGCAGATGACGGGATTTCGTGGGAATGAAATCGATACAACACAAATATTAAGAGCCTGGCAAACTATATTATAAAACATCTTTTTTATTTCCCAAACCTTCTGGTTCCCTGCTCTCTCTTTTTCTCTCTGGTATTTGTTGCTTCTCTTTGCGGTATCCCAATAGTGTGATTTAACCACAGCGATGATAGGGCTTCCCAGTCTGGTCAACAATGGTTAACGTGTTGCTGATGAAAATAAAAGTAAAGTGCTGATTAAAAAAGAGAAATGGTAAAGGAGGCCTTAATTTTTTGTGGAGACAGGAGTATGATGACCAAGATAGTAGGGTATATGAGAACGGAAGTATTAACGAGCCAAACAAGTATCTATATTATCTTAGAAAAACTGCAGATTTAAGATACACATGTATACAAAAGGGGTATACCAATTTGATATTTTTATTTATTATTTAGGACGCATGGACACACTGGGTTGAACCAAAAGGATTTGGTGGTAGTTCGGCATGACAGAGAGGACATCATACAACAAAGTCCTGGCCATCTAGACAAGATAATGCACACAAAACTGAGGAGGGACGGCGACAAACAAGTGTATGTGTCTGTAATTGGTGCTACTACAACCTCGTGGTTCCGATTCTGCTGAAATTGTTTAGAGACACCTGGGCACAGATGGGTAAGGCACGGCTGCTGCCCCTCTCGTTGAGGCCAAGTGTCTTTTACTTTATCTTTGTTCTTTTGCTTCCAAGAGCCTCTCTATTTCTCCTCCTGACTTTCAGAGCTATGATGGGTCAGAAAACCAGTCTCCCGCGGATGGATGGTCTCTCTTGTCGGAAAACGCATCAGTGTTGACCTGATCCTACTGGAGCTGATCCAGCTGAGACTGGGGGTAGTACAAGAAGCTCTACTACAGGTCACCCGCAGGACGAGTCGGGCTGGTGTCTGGGTCTATGGCTTCCAGGACCTCCAGCAACGCCCATAAGACTCTATCAAATGGCTGCGAGTTTCACCCCTCCCGGGCCACACTGTGTTCAGCACTGGAGATTGCAGGTCGCGAATGACGGTGGGGGTGAGTACAGCATTAAATAAATGGACAGCTAAATCCGTGACGTGTTTGGGATGGAAAAATTCAGACAAAAAATGGCCCAGTAAATTCCTTAATTTGAATTGAATCACTCACACTCCACAGATAGTTGAGACTGAATTGAAAATGACAGGTGGAAGAATTATGAACTTAACATAAACGCCATTCTGGCTAAAATAAAATGTTCTTGGCTCACAGAAATAAAAGTTAGTTTATTAAATATGATCAAATCTATCTATCTATAGATAGATAGTCTGTTTGTCCATCTGCATATCCTTAGGCCAATTTAATGCCTATAAAAACTTTTGGCAAATGTTCTAATGTTGCTATGAAATAGAAGTAGCCGGTCTATTCTTTTACATTGTGACTTAAGAATTACAAGGACAAAAAAGGAAACATCCACAGAGTAATTGTTCACATTTACAATAACATGCATTTAGAAAAATAGGGTGAATTCTCATTTAATGCCAACTTAAAATATTTTTAAACATTCGTGCTAGGCTTTGTCAAGTAAATATTCCGGTTTTTTATTTTAATTATGCTTTCTTGTAAATCCGCATTTTAAATTCATGAACTGAATTATAATTTAAAATTCATTTTTAATTCAATTCCAAATGGCACGCAGCCCCTGGTGAACAAGGGATATAAGGTTGCTTTCATTAGTATTTCTGTCTTGTGAGTTTAATGATAATGTGTATTTAAATTTAGCCTGTTTCAGGATCTTAAACCAGGTCTTAGCACTTAAATACCTTCAAATGCCCCTGTCATTAAACCAATGTGATTATTATTCAGGTAGCTAACTCAAACTATTGCTCTACAGTACTATCGCAGTAGTTATAAACCTATTTTAGAACACAGTTTATGCTAATATGCTATAGAGCCCCTTGCGATGTGCTATGAATTGCCATCTGACACATTTCTTAAACAATACATAAAATCGAGCTAAAAGCGTTAGAAGCGAGTACTTCTGCGGTCTTAGTCTAATGTTTATATTTAGCCAAGTTACCAGCGTATTGCTATACCGCTGATGACTTAAGATTCCTCCTTTACAGGAAAAACCTCAAATAATGTGGGACTTGGAAAACCCAGCAGAAGAAAAGAATGCAACAGCAAAGGTACATTTTGATTATTCACATGACTATTCATAACAAGGAGATATGATCTCATCACTGTACTAATTACAAATTTAAAACCAGCACACTGAATCTTGCTCTTTCCGTCCTCCACTCATTCAGACTCTGCAGGAGGAGCGTATCGCAGTTCACAACGTCTTCAAAGCACTCAGTGACCTGAGGGGAAAAGAGCGATCGCTTCTGCACGGAGAATATGTCAGCCTTCACAGTTCAGCCACTTCATTAGCATTTCTCCGCCTCTGGGATCAGAGCGACCGTTTCCTTACTGCTATGAATTGGGGAAATGACCCTGTAACCATGATCCTCTCTAACAGCGACCTGCCGGCTCAAGCTCAGGTCCGCCTCACCACAGATGCTGCAAATCTAGCCGTGGATAGCATGGTCTCCTTAGAGAAGTTACAGCTTGGGCCCAAACAGGCGGTTCTGTTGTCTTATCCTTATGCTGGTTAGACACACATCTGCAGATCCTCACATATCGTCTCAGAGCTGTTTGACTTTCTCTGAGGTCTAATAAAATAGGCCTAGTGTCTTTATGCTTCTTTACGTTTAAGTAGACAAAGTTTAAATGCGTTTGAATTTTGAAGTGATTTTTGATGAGTGACTTTTGTCAATCAGTGCGTGTATTAAATTTGACTTCTCTTATCTACTAATAAAGTTGAATAAAAAGGTTTTTCCATGTCTACTTTCAGTGCACAGACGTGTTTGTACAAAACCACAAATAAATCAGCTTAACTACAAAGCTGATAAATGTTTACTGCTGTATGTCTGTCCTATTTTCTGTGTATTTTATCATGGGAAAAAAGTGATTTTTGTGTGTACGAAACACCTTTGACGTTTTTTTTTTACCTTGTGATTTTATGCACACAACACATTTGTTGTGCGCTTGTGTCTTGGCTCTATGCCATGTATCGTTAATTCTCAGGGCAGGAAAAGGAAGACTCTAAAGTCAACAGGTGTGTGTATATGTGTGTCATGTGCGATCTTGATGTGTACTATATAAAACTATTACTTCCTGCACACTTTAGCTTGGTAAAAAGTGTTATTTCTTCCAGCACCTAAATGCGGAATGGGTCAGCGTGACTTCATAAATCTAGCTCTTTAGTTAAGAAATATGTAACACGATGGCTCAGTACAACAACGATTGATTTATACAATTAAAATATTCTTGACACTCAATTTTTTTTCCCTTCAGGATGTGCACTACTACATATAGGGGAACGTGCCTCTTTCTTAAGTTATTTTGTATTTTACTTGATGCCCCATTTGTTATTTTTTTTAATGGCAGTCTAGTGTTGATTAATGTAAGGTCATAGGTCAAATCTGAAATTTCAAAAGTGTATAATTCTCATTTACTTACCTTTAGTTTCTGTGGGTCCCATATCATATTTTCTTCAGCAATAAGCGTATGCTGGGCTTGGATCTCTGTGTTAACGTGTATGAGACCGAAAGAGATCGATCTTGAAAGAAATCTTTATCTAATTGTGATTGTGAACTTTCCCAGATATAAGTGGTGGTGAGGGCTGTTCGTCTGTTCGTTTGATGTCTCCACAACAAGAAACATTTGTGCACAGAAAAGTAAAAAATCTAGACAGTCTACAATGGTAGAGAAAATTACAGTATTGTATTAAGTTGTATAGTGATAAAGCATCAAATACATTTTCTAATTTTGTTCATCATAAAAGAGTAATTCTTTAAGTATAGTATTAATAAAATAACAATTATATTAATAATAGCAACTCATATTCATAAAATCTAAATCAAGTTGAGTGAAGTTTACAACATTGATGGTAAAGAACTAGAAACAGATCACAAAAATGTTTGGTGAGAACTAAAAGGTGTTTGGTAAAAACTAAAATCAGAAGGGGAAAAACATCCAGGTCAGATGTTCAGATAAAGACTGAACAAAACAACACAGTTTCTACATTTAACACATTTTACCTTCAGCGTTTTGTTGTTTAAACATTTAAACTGGATTAACGTGCACTGACTGAATCAAGTAAGCTTGTGCTTTCCAGTTCTATTACACTTCATCAAAAGAAACTCATTTTGGTGGCATTTTTGTTGTAAATATTAGAGCTGCGTTTAAGTCATTGCAATGTATGTACAATATTAGGTATGAAACACTTATTTGTACAACTGCTTCAAACTATTATTTTTTATTTGACTTCTCTATGACAATGTAAATATGTTAAGCATTTTTGTATTATTTTACAAAAATTAGTTAAGGTTAGGGTTAAAAATTACAGAATCTCAGCATTAGAAAAAGGACTGAATTATGCAATTATAAACCGAAATACAGCAAATTGTGTTCGGTCGTTATATGTTTATTAAAAAAAAAACGTTTGAAGCAATATCCGTGTACATACTGTAAATAGTTGTGCTACTTTGATTATGTTCGATTAGTTTTATCTCCTTGTTATAACATCGCGCTGTTTGTACCTGTGTGGTTGATCGGAAGTCACGGGGAGGTACAGTGATATTTCAAAATCGACGGAGACAGGGACGTGTTTCTGGTAAAACACGACGTCGCACTCTTGAGATGACTGAGTGTGGTCACAAACCCGCGTGTGTGTGTGTGTGTGTGTGTTACATGTATTTGTCAGACGTGTGTGTACCTGTGTGATTGTGTGTTTCTTTTCTGTGGGGATGGGGGTTTCATTTTGACTCTGGGCAACTTTTGACGGCAGTGAATCGGGTTTTTTGAGCCAGATCACACAGCAGCTCATTTTATTCAACTTAAGTTGTTCACTTGAAATGCCTTTAAAATCAGGAAACATTTCTGGTAACTTTAAACCACACTTGTCTTCTCGTGTGATTTGGGTTTTGTACGGGCTTGATCATCTGTTTCTCTCTCTCCTTCTCCTCCCTCATCTCAATAAGAGAGACGAGAGAGAAAGACACAACGCCCCCTCTCGCCCTGTTGATGTGAAACTCCTCACCGAACAATGCCCAGTCATGCCTGACTCTCGTTTTTACTGCTACAGCCTACTCACATCACTAAACTTCATTAAACCCTGTTATCTTCAACCCCCATCTTCATCGCAAACATTTCTTCATAAGCATCACCATCTCCATTATCACTATCATCATCATCACCAAACTCTGTATTATTCTCATATCTTCTGACTTTCGATATCAAATACACCGTTGTTTGTCAAACTCTCCAAAATCTCTGCATGAAATAGTGATTCTCCCTAAAATGAATGAGGGTGGCTGTGTGGCAATTTCAACAATCATTTTCATACCTCATCATCAATAATGGCCTACCGAAATATGTCACCTGCACGTAGAGATGGTAACCTGCAATTGTTGCAATCTTTCAAATAAAAATTCCTCATTCTCACGTGCGCTCCAAACTGTACGACTTCTTATGTGGAACACAAAAGAAGATCCATTTGAAAGAAGTCTCATACAGCAAAAAACAGTGTTGTTTTTGAACCCCTTTAACTTTAATTGTATAAACATAAAAAGCCAAAACTTGCTTTAAAATATCTTTGTGTTCAGGTTTGGAACAACATGAAGGTGAATACATGAATAGGAATAGTTTACCCTCATGTCCTTCCAAACCTGTGTGAGTTTCTTTCTTATGTTGAACGCAAAAGAAGATATTTTGAAGAATGTTGGTATTCGAACAGTTGTTGTGTTCAACATAAGAAAGAAACTCACACAGGTTTGGAACGACATGAGGGTGAGTAAATGACGACAACATTTTCATTTTAGGGTGAACTATTCCTTTAAGGGTCATTTCTACCCAATCATTACTCTTCAAACTAGTTTTGTTGTATTATCGTAATGTATTTGGTTGATTAAGTGATGTTAGATCATATTTTGACTTCAATAAATCAGATATTTAGATTTGTTGTGAGTGCACTAAAAAATTCTCTCAGCATGTAATATCCACAATCAACGGCTATTTAAATGAAAAACATTTCTGCTATTCCAACACCGTGTATTCATTTTATTACGCTTTTTTTTATTATTATAATCAGCATCTTCTCCTTACTCAATAAAGTACCTTCACGGACCCCTATTTGAAGCCCCCGGAGGTGATACAGGAGACCATGGAAATACAATAAAATACAACATAGAACAAATAGGTTGTAGAATAGTTTTTCAGCACTTAATAGCAGTATTTAACAATCAAATACTAGATGGATAAGAAAGAGAGAGTGAAAAAAACGTAGGGGCAAGGACAGGCGCTTTGTCAAACTGAGAGCTGCCTCTGAGGTCTGAGTCGGAGCAATACAGTTTTTTTTCTCTCGCTCTTTCTCTCTCTCTCTACGGTGTATGATGTTTTTTCTCACTCGTTTCCAGGATCACAATGACAAAGTCTTCAAAAGATCAGAGGAACCAAGAGAAGACTGCCGTACCGAAAAGTTAACCATCACTAACGCCTCCACAGAGCCTGCATGTCTTTCTCTCTGTCTATCTTACCTTAACAGTGCATCCCTCCTTCATTCACTCACTCGTGCATGTAACACGCAGAGTTCAACTGTCCTGCAGGCCTTGACTTCAAAACTGAGAGGTAAGTGACATCTTCCTCTGTTTATGAACAAGACAACAAAAAACAGACAGTGAAGTGGGTTAGCGAGTGATAAAACGGACTAATGGGTAGTGTTTTACAAGTATATACACATGTATTTCAGTTCTGCAAACAAAGTTATATAAGGCACAGACATGGCTGTGCTGACACTCATCTTGTTTGTTTTTACATCTTGAATGTAAAGCGATGCAGACTCATGTCGCTTGTTTTTGAAACTCATAAGATTGTGTATTGCACCAGACTTGTAGACTCATGGATCTGCGTATAGCATGAAAGATTTCATTGATGTTGAGGCCTAGTTTCGGAAAACGACTGGAGTACAGAGGACACATTAGAAACTCAGTGTGGATTGAATGAGGTATCTTTTTGACTGTAATGTACCTCTTTTTACATTTAATTAATGAACATCATCTTTAGTTTATGAGATGCATGCTATAATAACGCTTACATTTTCAACACTAATAATAGTTCGCTCCATTAGTATTTTGTGGCGTCTATGACATTCTTCAGATTGTGAACGACAATATTGATAATTTTCGGATAATCTGTAGATGAAACGTGTCCCTGCGAGTCATTCTCATGAGAAACGGTATTGGATTGCGTACAATCCTGCGAGAAAAAGCAGTTTGAATACTTTTTCTTGGTTTTGCGCTAGAAGTACAAAAACTCAAAAATAATCAAACAAAAGCTTCTATTTCTGGAAATCATATTCAAAAAATATTTTTAAGGGGTAAGATTTATTTTTTGAGCCTTGAGCATAATTTCTCTCACCTTTTATGTGCATTTGTAGTTCCTTGAAGACCTGCGTCAATGATTATGGGACTGAAAGTGTGTGCAAGGTTCTTCCCTTTAACACAAAGAGCAGTCAGTAATGACCTATTTTTGTTGATGGTGGACCATGCAAATTATTAATAACTCGGGCTCCTAATAATGTATTGTCTGATTTTACAGTTTTTTCCGTATATTTCATCTTTACACAACAGGGTCTAATAAGCAAACTTTCTCTGATGTTTTTTGCTATTATTGCAAAGTATAATGTCATGTAGAGAATATTGATTCAGAATTGTTATTTATGAAATGAAACTCACCTGACAGATAACGTCCTACAACCGCCTTTATGACTCAAGTGCTGCAAACTACTAGTCCAAGCGATGATGATTCCTGAAAATATATATATAATAAAAAATTAGCCTCAAAGTTCAGTGATTATACTTTACACTTGAAAAGAAAAAAAAAGGCTATTAGGATTGAACAAGAATCCTTCTACTAACAGAATTGCAACAGTTTCTGCATTGTACCTTTAACCTTTTTGGATATTTAAATTATGCAAGAGTTCTGTGTTTATTCTGTGAGGATGTTGGCATCCACCAAGGGCATATTTCCTGTATACTGATCATTGCAGCCAAATTTAGCTTTAATATGCATAAGCAATACTTAAACAGTACAGTGTTAGGTCCTCTTTTATTCAGGTATTGAATGAGTATTGGGCTTTTTGTAAGGCGCTAAGTTGATTTTAAACCTCAGATCTCCATTATTATGTATTGGGTCAAACAGAATATGACGATGGTCACCAACAACAAATTAGCAATTTATTTTTTCTTTTCTATCTTTTTTTTTTAAATAATGGAATACGAAAAAGAACATTTAGAATTGGCTTTATGTAAACTTAGCTGGTTTAATCTATAGTAATTCTAACGATGTTTATATAAAAAATAGTAGTCTATGGTATGTCTTCATGTAGAAATAAATGGTGTATTTGTATGTAGGTTTAGATGCGAGGCTCTGGGAGACCTTAGAAACATCACTTAACAGTCTTTGCAGTTATTTGACTATAAATATGTTTTACTATTTGACTATGAAAGGCCAGATATTCAGTCTAGGTAGCACCTGTTCAATATGAACAAAATCTTTTTTAAAAAAACAACAACAACAGCAAGTCTCTATTTCATCAGATAATACAGATAATTACATAAGATAATTTTTGCTAATTTTCTAATACATATTATATACAAATACTTGATATGGCGTGAAAATGTAAGATTTTATTAAAGCGGTTATAAGGACAGACTGCTTCTGAAGCTTGTCTATGTGCAGTCATGTTTAGCCTTCTGCGATAAACATTTTTAGAACGTATTAAAAAAACGGTAAGACATTCAGTTGAGAATTAAATGTTAAATTTGCTAACTTTTCATCTAGAGCACCGATATGACAAAAAAGAAAACATATAAACAAACACAAAACAATTTGGTAATATCAATGATAAATCGGATCAATAATCATTATACGGATGAGACTGCAGTGAGATGCATACAGATGTTGTGCTCTGTCATTTTATAGTTTATCATTCTCTCGTTTGAAAACCTTTTGAACAAAACCACTCCAAAATATATTCATGTAATCATACAAAAGCACACATCCAAAAAGTTGTTTATTTAGTATCACTTTTGTGCAACTTCTAATGCTAGATTTATCTAATTTGCATACATCATATTCACTTACTGTTTTTTTTTCTTTCGTTTTTACAGGTCTAACACTGATTAAATTGAATCAAAGATCATCTTATAGACAATTTAAATAGGATAATGCGTAACATTTAACACTGAAAAAGACTACCCATGAAAAAAATATTGGCAAAAAAAAAACATTTACATGTAAATACAAAAATACAATAAATCTAAATTGCATATTTTGCCTCTTTCAACGGTTATCCACAAACCAGTATGCAAACACTTTTGTGTTTATCATTTGATTTGGGTTCATATATTTTAGCATTACATTACAGCTATTATAAAATGCCGCCAGCAAAATGTAAACGATTCCAAAACTAAAAATCTTTATTAATATTATTGAAAAGTCTTTATAATAGTATATGCTTTCACGACTTAAAAATGTCACCGTCACAGAGCTGGGAAGACATGGACTGCCAGACATAGCCTGTTAAATTTTTTATTGTAAATGATTATTTTATACAGTTTAACTGAAGAATCTCACAATGCTAGCAATTCATGCTCCAAGACCCAACAATACAACAGAATCTACAGCAGTAAATGTGCACAAGAGTAAAAGAGATTTTCATATCTTCATGTATTTCCAGCTGTTCTCTTCTTTTCTATGATTTGAGATTATGGCCACATGTTGTCAGTTGAAAATTGTGACTACTGAAATTTAGTGGAAGCTTGCTTAACACATTAGCCGTTTCTGAATTTGCTTATGTTCTAAAAATGAGTGAATTCTTACTCCTCCTAAAATGCATCGTCAGCACATTTCACTCTGCATCGGTCATGAGCAGACTAATAATGGAGAAGCACCTAAATTCATTAGAAACTACAGGTTTTGGGGGACGTAACCTGTAAAAAGCACATTCATTTATTTCCGCAACCTAAACTTCAGCGTTCATTCAACAAGAGTTTTAGGTTCAGCTTTCATTACTCTCATATACTTCTTTAATTTTTCAACGCATTCGTCTGTGATCTCTCTGCATGCACTTATGAACGTTGTCTCAAAGATAAGATAAACGGTTTGATAGAATGATAGATAGAGAGGAGAAAAAAAAAAAGTCCAAACCGCTCTGTTGCTTTCCCCCTCCTCTGTTCAGTCTTTCACTCATATGACCGAAAACTAGAAAACAGCCTCCACACTCCTCTTTCCATCAATTATATCCTATGTTGTTTTGTCCCTCTTTAACCCGCTCGCCCCGTTCTCCAGTATTATCTGATCACGTATAGCTTTTAGGTACGCAATATTGATTTAAGAATGAACATTTCATGCAACAAAGTTGGTATTTTAAGTCCTAAATTCCCCCACTCTTTGTTTTTGAATATAAAAACTTGTACAAAGTAGATTTTTAAGGCCAAAGCTAAAAAAAAGTAGGGCAGCGAGAGAGAAAATCTACATTTCTCTTGTCCAGGAATCCGTCTTCTCGCGGTGTATTGTATTACACCTTTTATTCTTTCACCCACATTATGCTAATGGTGAGGTTTGTGTAGGTGATTTCTGCAGGTACATTCATACTGTACTCACCACTGAATTAACATCACCCTCATCAGCCAAACTGCCAAACCTACAACCTATGCGGGGGCCGTCCAGATTCACGGTCTCTCAAAGTTTAATGCCTCTGACCGAGATACGACGCACAGAGACAGAGTGGGTGGACCTGTAGTAGACCTGTCATTCAAAATAAAAATCCATGATTATGCTGAACTGCTGTCATTTAAGAATTAACAGTTAAAATGATGCAAATAAGCTAGCATGGGAGAGAGAGAGAGAGAGAGAGAAGAAAAGAGAGGGAAACACTACGTGTGGGTGGAAAAAGGGGTGCAGAGACAATTGTATGCGGTATGGAAACGATTTTATATTGTGGGTATAAGAGGGATACACTTGCAGAAAGAGAGCGAGAGAGCGGAGGCGGGGTGTACGGAGGTTTCCCTTGTCCACTTCCTGTTCTGTTGTTGTTTCATGGTCAACTTCCCGTCACATGATTTTGAGCAACCACAGATTCTCACTGGCGTAAACACAGTGTGTTTTTTCACCCACACAAACACATGCACAGACATACTGTATATGCATGCACAAAATCTCAATAAAGCAATCAAGTTAATCATTTAACACAAAACACAACTGTTCACATACATGCAAATACAAAACAAATACTCAAACTTGTTCTTATGACCGACACACACACACACACACACACACACAGACACTTGACAGGAAGCTTTGCCTCTCACTCATGTCGTATACACTTACACACACACACCCACGCCTTACCTGCCAGTTTGACAACTCTTACGTTCTTTACACTCAAGTCACTAACCACAACAGATGCGAATCTCAAGATAACACTCTGAGCCGCAAGCACAAAAAGCCCAAAAGGTCTCATAACCTGCCAACATCACTGAAGACAACACACTTTCATCCTGCTGCTTTTGTTAATTGTAAAAAAAAAAGTATTCTAAAGTAAAGTTAGGTTGGAATCAACCCTTTTTGATCTACCGTCTGTCTGTTCACCATGAGTGAGACCCCCATTGGACCAAGAGAAGATGGTGATCTATGGGAGACTGTGAGTATGTGATGTAGGAGAACGGATAAAAATAGACTGAGAAGGAAAAGAGTTTAAGGAGGAGAGCAAGACAGAAGAGGGAGAGAGATATAGAAAGACAGAGATAGAGGGAGATCCGTGACTGCTTCCTCAGGATGTGGTTTTCGGTTCAGGGTTTTAAGGGAGGGGGTGACTCTATGACAACCGAAGACTTACCTTTTGATCGGTGGCACCTGTGAAAGAAATATGTGTGAGAAAGAGTTTTCACATTTAAGTATGATAATGCGCACAAGTGAGGAAGAGCTAGAGAGAGCGCCTGCTTTCAGACGTGTTAGCTGGAGAGAAGGGTCGCACACGGCAGACAACTCGCAGGTCGACATGTACAGATAGCACATGAACAAAAACAACAGGTTATGGATAAAGAAAGGTGAGTACTAGACAAACAGAGTGAGAAAGAAGGATGAGAAAGAAAGTAAAAATGATAAACAAAGCCGCAGAACAAAGGCCGTTTGTTTTCTTTCGATAGCTGTAGACGTTTCTCCGTTTTTTCTTTGCTGTAACGTTTCCGCATTTCTGTATGAATATTTGTCTTTAAAACCAACTGTTACAGAGGAAGACAAAGACAAACCATTCAGCGGTTGGGAAAATGTCTCATTGCGTTTGCCTGTGTGGTTTGGCTCACTAACGTTTCTGAGGTTGAAAGGATTTTGATGGCTTCTGATTGTCTTTGTGTGTCGTTTCAGTTTTCAGATGCGATGAGCGTCCTTTAACTCGAGGGTGCAGCCATTTGCAACAAGCCACATGGCTGACCTTACATCTCCCGAGGCGGAGTCGCTCTCCTTCGCTCCCATGTTCCGACACCAGACAGAAGGTCAAAGGTCAAGCCACGACCTTTACCTGCAAGGTTCTATAAGTGGGCTCGGCCCGTTTGAGGTCCCGTGTGAAGCCACGGATGGCACCGGGAACGCTCTGAATGGAATAGCTCAAATGGGGAATGCTTCTTATTGGGGAAATACATCCCCTGTGTCCTCTATGGAACTGAACAGGAACAAGGCACAAGCTGGAGTTTATGAGGCCGACTGGAGTTCTCACTACCACCAACAAGAGGCATCAGAGAGTTATGAAACAACTGGGCGTCAGCAACAAAAACTGGATTCATTCTCCGAGGCATTTTGCAGTCATAGCGCCACCCGAATGCCGGGCGGAGGAGAGCAGAGCGGCTTTAACAGCTCTACTCCTCCGTCACATGCCCTCTCTTTCCCTCTGGTTCTTAGCCCACCGCCAACGCCCCTGCCTGCTCCATCCTTTTCTCCTCCTAAACGACCTCAACACTTCTTGTCCGGCCAGATCTTGAGTCAATCACAGATACAAACTCAGACGGATGGGTCGCTGCAGTTCTTTCCCTCTTTACCTTCGCCCTCCACCGGCAGGTTCAATCATCCCATTTGGTTCCAGCTGCAAGCTGACGACAGCGACAGCCTGGACTTAACGCAGCACCTTCCACAAGATTCAAACTCCTCTCTGATTTATTCAGAGCACGGAGGGCCTCATCTGAAACATATTAACTCCCTGCAGAGAGGTACAGGTAACATAGCACCATGTTTTGAGTGTTGATCTGTCTTGGCATGCCGTTATTTTTAAACTTAAAGTGTGACTTTTAATAAAACAAGTGCTTTTCTTGGTTAGACTGTTCACTGCAAATGTCCCTCAACCCTGTACTGGTTGAACATCACCATCACCAGGCCTGCACGCAACAAGAGTTGGGTCACGAGCTCGGAACATCCGAAGATCACATGACTTGGTCTCAGGTTTGCCATCTGCACATTCCGACAGATTATTAGCCTGGTCAAGCATAATCGACTGATGCATCAATGGCTTTAACGTCATAGCAGCCCATTTAATTTTAATGTTCTGCATTTTAAGCTGGTTATGATAGCATGCAACATTCATTACACTGTATAGAAACTTTTTTTCTTCCATTTTGACAGATGGGGCAATCATCTCATTCATTTGGACCTTCTCTACACCAGACTAGTCTCCATGTGCAGGGGTCAGGGCCAGGAGAAGGAACACGATTCGGTTATGGACTGAACTTCGGTCCTGGGTCCTCAGACAAATCTCAGGTGCCCGTCAGCACACAGGCAAGAGACCATTAAATTACTACATTTTGTACCATTCAAAAATTTGGGGTCAGTAAGATCTTCAAGAAATTTTAGACAAATTAATACTTTTTTTGATTGGTGAATAAGTGACAAAGATATTTATAATGCTACAAAAAAAAAACATTTTAAATAAATGCTGTTGTTTTAAACTTTCCATTCATCAAAAAATCCTGAACAATATTATCATGGCTTTACAACTGACTTTATCAAAAAACTTTACAACTGTTTGTAACATTGATAATAATAGGAGCTGTTTCTTTAGAACCAAATAAGCACATTAGAATAATTTCTAATTAAGAGTTTAAAGTATATTTAAATAGAAAACTGTTATACAACTGTAATAATATTTTACAATATTACTGTTTTTACAGTATTTTCTGATTAAATAAATGCAGTATTGGTGAGCATAAGACACTTCTTTCTAAAACATTTTTTTTTTAAAACAACCCCAAGCTTTTGAACGGTAGTAATATACAACGTGAAATATATATAAAAACGTTAACGTTTACAGGTTAAAACCACAAGCCTTCATGCTTGGGAGCATCATTTTAAGCAGAATCACTCACATGCAGCTTTATTTGCCTCATGTAGAATGTTCCCAGTTCCGTATATACTGGAGCCCCTTTCAACAGTGTGATCCAGATGAGTAGAGACCTAATGGAGAACTGGGAGGAAGCTACACCTCACTATATGCCACCTCCAATGCTGAACCCAACACGTAGTGGAACGGGACTCTTTTGCAACTTACTGTCTTCCCTAGCTGTGGAAAACAGAGCATTGTGGACAGACGAGAGGAAAGAATGATGACTCACAAAGGTCAGATTCAAATGTTTGTTTGTTTTTCTCAGTTTTGGTCACTCATTGGTGTCGTCATACATGAAGCATTTGTAGTATTTCAGCTAATACTAATTTATCTATGTATTTTTTTTTGCGAAGCGCATGTCTGAACAGCTAAAAAAAAGTTTTAACTTATTGACAACAATAATCTGTCAGGACATAAATAATGCACAGTTTGGTGCAAGTTTTTTTCTTCTTGATTTGGTGTCTCTCTTGGTTTTTTTTTTTGTTTTTTGTTGATCTTCCTTATTTTAACCCTCTGGCATTTTTCAACATGGCAGTCAAAAAATTTTTTTGTTTAATGAAAATAACATTCTGTATTGTATCCTTGGTATTTTTTTTAATTTATCTTTAAGTTTTTTTTAGGAAATGTTTTGGTTCTAAATTATATTCATAGTTATGATCCATTTGATACCTGCGAACCACTTTTTGACATAGACTGAAAATGACATGTCCAACCACGTTAAACTGTCGTAAAACTTGAACTGGGGCCAGTTTTCATAAACCATTTTACCAAATAACCAGTTTATTTAGTTAGTCTGACGTATGTTAGTTGATTTGGTCACATCGTCCGACCTAACGAAATAAGCCTGGCTTATTTGGTAAACTTGTTTTATGAAACAGGCCACTGGAGCACAGACTTAAGTGTGATTCTCTTCTTACAGAAGACACATTGCCAGATTATTGATGAAGTGAAGTTTAAAGGTATTGAGTTTCCGTATGAGAAAGTGCACAACTGCCATTTTTTATATTAGCATATTTTTTCAAAACCTGTTTTACCTCACCAGCTGTAAAACACAAAGCCTAAATCTAAACAAGTTGTGTTCCAAATTTGAGGTTGATATCACAAAAAATTAGATTTCAGTAAGATTTAGTTTGGGTGCAATACCAAACATTTCCACTAGATGAAATTTGCTTCCCATTAATTTTCAATGACTGTGAACAAAAGTATGACCATTTAACCTTTTCAGATCATGCCCATGATTTTTTTTTTTGTGTGTGTTCACATAGCAAGTGCCAAAATCTTTACTAAGTTTCATACCTGACCCTTCCAATAAAGTAAAAATTTTTAAAATAAATAAACGATAAGTGAAATTTACCCAGAGGGTTAAGAAACTTATGTGTCAAGCTTTTCAGAGACAGATGATTTCAAGCTTTTCAGAGACAGATGATTTCAATAAACTTTGTCAATTCACACCCAAGGTGCATAAATATAGGCCCAGAGTTCCAAGCGGAGCTGCCAGATCTGATTATAGGAAGAGCGCATGAGGTGTGTCCAGAGGAACCAGTCAGGGAGGAGTTACTATGGAAACCTTGGGCAGAGTTAGAGGAAAATGACACCCTTTTACAGCACGGTAATCAAAATCAAATATTTTAATTACCATTAAACCACTAGTTTTTTCTTCATTAATGAGTGTGATCTGGAACCTCAGTGGAGAATCTTCTTGACCTGAGTGCCTCCAGTGTTCTACCAGGAGGTGGCGCCAATCTGGAGCTTGCTCTTCATAGCCTGTCTCACTGCCAGGGAAACATTCTAGTGAGTGCAATCTTCATTATGAATTCATGTTTGTAGATGTATGATATTTTGTGATTGCTTTGTTACCTCTTCATAATGTCCTTGGTAATCATGACTTCTGATGACCGTTTTACACAAAATAACGCAGCATAATATTTAATTTCCTTATTTTCCTGGTGACAGGCAGCGCTGGAGATGCTGTTGTTTAAAAACTCCCCTCCATCAGAAAACTATCACTATTCTGGTAAACACTCATTTGTTGATTGTCAAAAACTTTTACAGTCAGCATATTATAAATAAGACTAATTCCGTTTCACTTTCCATTTAGGCATGAATATATGGAGTTTGAGTGAACAAAGACTGTTCCATAAAGCATTTGCAATTTATGGAAAGGATTTCTCCTTTATACACAAAATGGTAATATATTGAATATTTGCAACTCCAAACCACCAACTATCAGAGAATTTACAGTTCTCATACTTTCAGGTGAGAACAAAGCAGGTGTCACAGTGTATTGAATTCTACTACAACGCCAAGAGGCTTTCAGAGAAACAAAACAAGCAGAGGGAAAGAGAAAGAGAAAGTTTGGAGAAAGAGAGAATAACAGCCGCCATCAGTCAGGTAAGACTGACTTAGATTACTGCACATCAGTGTCAGTCTATACGAGCATGAGTGCTGATCAGGTAAACCCATAAATGGGTGTGTAATGGTTTTTAATAATACAGGCCGGTTTTTAAATTGAATTCAAAAATGTGAATGATATTCAATTGCTTTAATTAACCTAGTTTGCCCAGCCTTGCCTAATAACACACAAAACAAGCACTGCACAGTGAGCACAAATTTTAGCTTAACCTTTGTATTTAATGGCATTTAATTTTTTTTTTTTTAAACTGAATAGACTACACTTGGTTCGTAAAATGTCATGCATGTTTCTGAGTTTTGCTCCGACCAGCAGGTGACACCAGCCTGTCATTTCGAGCTCTTAGAAAAAGAATCAGTTTGCGAAGAAATCGGTTCAATTTATTCAAATTTTCAAAAAGCTCCATTTCTCCCATAACTATTGGGAAAAAAATTAAAAATTAAACTTTTAAATGTACAAAACACCTGAAAAATAGCGAAGGCCACATAGTGAGCTTCTTAGGGTGTACTCCAAGTTGTCCAAAACTTGAGTGTCTTATATTCAACGCAACAAATTTTAGCATGGCCTGCCATGTCAGTTCTTCACCAGATCTCATTTGCCGTTTAATGCGTTTGAGGAATAATTTTCAGTGCATGACTTACATTTTATGGTCATAAATTCTTCTTGAGACTTTATTAGCAGTTGAGAAACAAAATGGTGTATATCCGCAACCAACTGGAATGGAGTGTGGATCAAAAATGACTCACTCGGTTCTTTTTTCTCTCAAATCCTCTCCCATGGATTAGTTAGTGAGAAATTCCATTTTAAAATGGAGAGAAAAGACTCGCCCCGACAGCACGCGGGTCTACGGTAAACGTTGCTGCATGAACGCGCATCAAACATTATTTTTAATAGTAATGTATTAGAAACGTGCTACTATGGTCAGCACAGGAAATGCTTATTTTGGCAGAACATTCTCCATCTTACCAGTTACATAAGTGTAATGGCCTACGATTTGCATATTTACTGGATGACAGCAATGATTAGTTGCAGCCCTTTTGCAATTGTTACAAAACTACTCATCCACAGGTTCCTCCAGCCCCGAAGGTGTTGGTAAACCAAGCCAGTATTGACCGACTGATTCATACCCCACCACTTCCCACAAGCTTTCCCTGTAAACAGTGTGGAAAGTAAGTATAGGCAAAGTTTGTGTTGTAGTACTCACTAGGTTTGAAAGTCATGGTCTTAGTTTCTATAGCAAACATGCTTATTTTGGACATTGTAATCTAGCCTTCCCTTTGACCTTGCAAATTGTCATTTCAGGATGTTCTATAAAATCAAAAGTAGAAATGCTCACATGAAGATCCATCGGCAGCAGCAAGATGACTGGAGGGAAAAACTACAGCTACGCCCAAACCAGCACCACAATCTTAACCTGACCGGAGCACTGGCTCACCCAAACCAGCAAATCCTAACCCAGACCCACCATCAGAATCACATCCTGACCCAAACCCTGATTCAGAACTTGGTCCAGTCACAGACCCAGTTGGCTTTTCTTCAAAGCACAAAGACTCCAAGTACATGCCCAACCAGCAGTACAAGTTGCATGGCTCCCACCCAGAATTCACAGATAGGGTCCAAAGCACCTCCCTTAAAACTCCACACTGGGCCTCAGCAGACCTGGGGCTCCCTGCACAGTGTAGACACAGGAGGCCTGTTCTATAACAGAGGCTCCGTGGTAAATGGGCTCCATTTGAGCATACAGGACAGTGTCAGTAAACCATGGGCTGATACCCAATAACTGACTTAAACGGTTTAAAACTCTTGATGGCATAAAGTTAAAATATATTACTGTTTAAATTTTTTTTTATTTTAAAAAGACTTCTCAATTCAGACCCTTGTAATGGGGAGAACAAGAAAAAAAAAAAAAAAAAAGCCCACACGAAAGAACACTTTACACGGCCCAAGACAAAAATGCTTAAGATTCAAGTTTATTAAATCACGTCAAATCTAAAAGCCTCCATTAGGACCTGGGGAGAAGAAAAAATATATATTCACCCATTAACAAACTTCAGTTGCTGCCTTAAGTAAACTTGGTTGTACAAGTCTTTAATTTACATTAAACTTCAACTTAATTTAAATTGCTCAACTTATCGGAGTAAAAGTACTGTAAAAACATAAGTTGCCATGACTTCTTGTAAACTGATTAAATAAAAATATCACCTAATGATCACTGGGCATATTTGTCAAGGGGCGCACTCCACTGGCCCACTCGTGCATAGTCAGCTGGTTTCCTTGCAACAGATCCCCAAAAAGAGGGCTTCACAGTTGGTTTCTGCAGTTGCATGGGCTTAAGCACTTGGGGAGGAACTGAAAAATTGAAGGCATGATTAAGATAAGCACTTCCACCGAGTAGTTCTAAATCATAGGTAATCAAGCAGATTAACTTACCATTCACAGGGTCCTTGATAAATCCAATTCCAGGCGTCTCGGCTCTGAACTTTCGGTCCACAAAAGAGCTTTCAACGCTATGTACTGGGTAAATGCACCTTATGGTCATTCTGATTAAATCAAAAGATCTTGTAAACGGTTTTGAAACAAGCAGAGTCATAGTTGCACAGCTTTAGCACTTTCCTTTGTTTTTAGAGCGCCATATTAAAAATAGTTTACTAGGGGTGCTCAGACCCTCAATAACATACCTGTATGCAGCATCTCTTGTGATGACTTGCCTGCTGTCCGTGGAATACAAATCATGAAATATGATCTCATTTTCATAGATCACATACTGCTGATCAATCTGAAAAGCAAGTCGTCGAATAGAGACATCGTCAGATTTCACAAACACCCCCCCCCAAAACAACTTTACCCGAAATCTAGTCCCACAAGTGTTAAGTCCAAAAGAGAAGAGGACTCTGGTCTCATCAGTTTCTTGGGGTCTGCAGCTTCGGTCCAACAGTGTGGTTCTGGCAGGATCGGCATAAGGTACCACTTTAGTGATGTCAGTCACTACAGTCATCACGCCCTCAGTAGTGCACACTTCAAAGATAAAGAAAATTCAGAAGGGGGAGGAGGAGAAGAGAAAAATAGTATGTCACTTCTCACACCACTTCATCCCTAGACCTGTATTAGATCAAGCAAGCCAAAAAGCACACAGAAACCAGCAGCTATTATATAATATATATATATAATATACACACACACACACACACACACCTTCTCCCCCAACATTTGAAGTGGATCAAAATTGTCCTAAAACCAAAATGCATTCTTGTCTTAGGACAACTTTGATTAACTTAAAATGTTGACTACTGTATATGCGTGGTTTCTGATGCCAACGTGACAGATTTGGGGCAAGTCAATAACAGCCATTACATTACCCAAAAGCTCAGCGGTTTGGAAGCGGCAGCGTTTGGCTGAGGACTTCTCAATCTCCAGGGTTTTAACATTTCTGGAGAGAATTTCAAAAGTGCCATAGAACTGCTGTAGAGTAATATCCTATAACATAGGGAGACTTCAGGTTAAATTTCAGCCACACGGTCACAACTCAATTATGAGAATTTTAAAGTGGCTTCTGCAACTGGGCCCTGCTTGTGGTTTAAGTTGAACCTCATAAACGTATCCAATGGTAAACAGAGGCACAGCCAATATTAATGTGGTGCTGTCATTGGTCAGGATGTAGCCACGCTCCGATGCCAGCTGTGGGGTCAGGGTGTAAGACCCAATGGCAATGTCCCACAAGTAGTCATACTGCTGATGGTCCTTCATGAAGCTTATGCCATTGTCAGTACACATGCTGTCAAACACTGGAGGTACTGTGGAAACAATTAAAAACACCCCCTAAAATGTGTGGAAGACCATACTATACTAAGTGTCAAAAGCGTTTGATTCATCTGAAAATAGTCTCATGTCCAAGATGTAAAACCATAACTTTTAAAATGCTGAAAAGTTAATGGTTCTTACTGGTATCAATGACTAGAGCAGACACAGAAGAAAAGTGGTAATATGCCTCCATCTGAGGTATGATGTTCAAAGTCCATTTAATTTCCAGAGTGTACTTCAAAACGCCCACCGAAATGTACTGTAAGAGAGACAAAACACTGAAACTGGAGACGAACATTTAACACACGGGTCTGAAGTTACGGCCACTTGGTCTTACAAGCATGCAGCAAGTCCATAGTGCAGGGTTTCATAATACAGTTGTAAAATTCTCAAACATGGATACAAAATTCACATTAAGCTGTACACTACACAGCAAAATCTCAACTGCCTGCAAAAGTATCTTATCAGCCAGCTCTTTATATAAATTTGGATCTAAAAAGCATCCGTCCATGCCCAACGTCAACTATAGTATACTTGCTAAAGTATACCACCCATGCATCTCAATTGCTTGAGCGGTCACAAAGCCCATGTTAAAGATCACTGTACTTCAACCTGCTAACATGAATGCATCAAGAAAGACCATGACTTTCTGTAAAACTGCTTTGAAACGGTGCATTACAAAAAGTCCTGACCTAGAAAACCGTGAACAAACAAACCTCACCTGCTTGACAACAAATTGGTCATCAAAAGGCACCCTAATGATGTACGCAAAGGTATTTTTGCCTTCCGAGACTCTGGTGATGGAGTACCCCATCTGTGCGGCAGACAATACAGAGATATCCTGCCCATTCAGCTCCACGGACACCAGTTCCACATCAGAAGGAATATTACCCAGGTAGACCTGGAAGACTCGCTCCTCAAGGGTCGTTTCTGGATGAGTCAGTACAGTTAAAGTAAACCCATCACCCAAAGAGAAGCAGCGATATGCCCAAACATTTGTTCCAACTCACGGTTAACTGAAAAGGATGGATGAGGAATTGGTGGAGTAGCCATCTGCCGGACAACATTATGCTTGGTCACCACACCATGCTGGTCCACAAGCATTTGCTGGTAGGTCAGCTGGACCATGTACAGCTCATTATACACATTTTCCATCACAAAGCTCTGTAGACAAACAAACATGCGATTCATAATCTCCTAATCTACTTCAGGGTGCTTCAAAACAAATTCCAGGATCATACATGGATAAAACTTCATGGAGCATACCTTTCGTATTCCTCCCTCAGCAGCAAAGGGGATGCTACTCTCTACAGTCTCTTCAGCAACGGTCACAGAGTAGCCTCGGTCTATCGCAGCCTGTTCATCTACAACCTCACCATCAACTCCTATGCCCATGTACTCGCTCCTCAACTCAGAGGGTCCAACAACCAGGGGAGTCATTACTGCAGGGGTCCTCCAGCGAAGTCTGTAGCCATCAAAAGAGCCTTTATCTGAAAGTCAAAGAATCAGTGTAAATATGGAACCTGAAGGTGACTTTTGCAGCTCTATAGAGAGTCAGTAACAGATGGGGGGGGGGAGAGAGAAGAGAACCCCATCTGGAAGAGAACACACACACATTCTTACCCAGTGAACAGGCAGCAACCAGGTCCACCATGACCACCATCCAGTTCTGTCTGAAGAACACTGTGGCTCGGATCACTTCAACCGCAACACCATTAACCTGAAACAAGTTTGATGCAGTAATTTACATTACAAGGAAATCCTAACTGTTTAAACGCTTGAGATCAGGTCACATGCCCCTATTCAGAGAGTTAGATGACATTAACCACCATACCATTTTTACAGAAGCATGGCGTTGTCCAAAGGTTGTTCGAAAGACAAGTCTGCCAGGTGTGACCATTATGAAGTAGCCCAGAGTAGCAGCATTTTCAGTTGACATGACCTCAGACTGCTGGCCCTCTCGTTGTAGCATCACCTGCCAGGCCTCAACAGCTGAACTTTGGGCCTGGTTGCAAAAACAAAACAAAAAGTACCAAAGACCACGATTAAAAAAAAAAAAAAAAAAAAAAAAAAACAAAAGTTAACTCCTTAAAGGGGTCATAATGTGATTTCAATTTTTCCTTTCTCTTTGGAGTGTTACAAGCTCTTGGTGCATAAAGATCTGTAAATTTGCAAAGACTAAAAGTCTCAAATCCAAAGAGATATTCTGTATAAAGTATAAGACTTCTCCATGCCCTCCTAAAATGCCTTGTTTAAACAAGCCCCCCACAATATATAAATATGTGGGAAAGATTACCTACTGATGCCCAAATGTACGCAAAAAAGGCGTCATTCTCCGTAGTATTGTTGCCACCGCCATGTTGTGAATGTTGCACATGTAGTTGTGAAAGCAAAACTTTGTTTGGCCTCCTAAAAGGGGACGATATCAGCTGTGTCATGCCTAGAGCTAATACGTGCTGGTTGCGGAGGAAAAACCAACTTCGCGCTGTGGATCACCGGATCAGCCTTCACCGTGGCAGAAGCGGAGTCATCACAAATGCAGACATGGTTTTGGTTGCGCAGCGCGATACGCAAAGTCAGTATAAGTCATTACAATCAGTAATTATGTCCCCACTGGATGCAACAAATGCCTCATTTGGAATGGGTTGTCTCATCGTGCCGGGACACATGGAAATCATAGACTATGGAAACGCAGTATAGTAAGGGGCATAACATTTCAGTCACACGCTTGAGGTATTCAGCAAATCATAACGCACTGGATAGCTGGCCAATTAGAGCACACCGCTTTTCAGACTGATGAGCTTTGTGAAAATCGACACATTTCGGAAAGGAGGGGTATAGAGGAGAAACAATGTACATTGTGGAAAATAACATGCTTTTTTGAACCTTAAACCGCATAAACATTGCATTACACCAAATAATGTTCTTTTTAGCAACGTCCTATGACACCTTTAAGAACAAAAACTAGCTGCTTACCATGGCTAAAGCTGCAGAGAAGTCTTCTTTAATACTGCCAGCTGTAGGACAAGGTAGATCAGTTCTCACAGACACCTATTGGAGAAGAGGAAAAACACTTTACAAATAAAGCAGGGCAAATGCGTTATATGAAAAAGTTGAAAGGTAATACTCATACCTCCATGTAGTTTTCCTCACAAGTAACCACCCTCGGAGAGAAAGGAGGAACAGAGCAAGTCTTGGAGACATTGAAAAATGAGTCTTTGCCACGCTCATCCATAATGAACACAGCAAACATGAAGGTGAAGACCTCATCTTTCTGAAAATCACAATAAAAAAAAAAGTTATAAGCTTGGGGTCACAAAGAACGTTTGTTAAAAAGTCATCAAACTAACAAAAAGCTGCATTTGATTGAAATACAGTTTTATGTTATGACGGGTCAAAAACAAACTACTAGTTTAGAACACATTTTAATTGCATTCCTGTGACAAAACTGAAAGGTCAACAGCTTATCACACAATCCCTAAGAAAGCATTCATACATGCTGATTTGGTGCACAACTAACATTCCTCAATGCTGAAAACGGTCATGATGCTTACACAGTGACACATTTTGGAATTCTTTGAACAGTGTTAAAGACCACTTCTATAAAATAGAAATGCTACATCTCTGCTAAACAAAGCTAATTTTTCCAAACCGTTATGGAAGTGTAGTACTCATCAAATATGCATTCATTTGATCAAGTAACAAAACTGAAAAGGTTCTTCTTTTGAACTTTCTATTTTGGATTCTGTACCCGATTGCCCGTGTGACAGGAGAAGTATGATGCTCGGAGATCAACACGACCCAGCAAAGGCAGGACAGAGTAAGTGTAACCACACTGAGCCCCATAGCTCTCTGTGACAGGATACGCACCTGTGGCATCTAAGAGACCAGCAAGGAGAAGAGGGGGGGGGAACCCATACACCACATTAAACTAAATTGTAAACATAAGAAAAAAAAATAATTCAAACTCACCAATGGCCTCAAAACGAGGCTCACTGCCAGAAGGTGGTATGTCTACCGAGATGAACAGGGAATGGGCCTTGCATTCAACCACAATGGGAACTATGAGCAAAACAAAAGACTAAGACGCAGTTTGAAACAAGAAAACACATAATGAAAGCCATCTTTCTGCAAGCCCTTACCTTGTGGAAGTCTAGAGGGCTGTTGCAACGAGTTTTTAGAGTCACGCAGTGCACAAGCTATGGCACACAGGAGAAGCAGCCCTCTAATAAGACATGAACAAACCCAAGTTGCTAATGGATTCATATTACATACAGAAAAAAAGTCTTAGAAAACGATTACCCTGAAACAAATCCAAAAGCCATAGTCACTGATTAACTAAGTGTCTGTAATGTGAAAGCCTAAAACACTACCAAACCTACATTAGCACTAAAACAATATCCTGAGCTATGTGGCTAAGAATGACAATATGTGACTGACTGCTATATTTTAAATGTGTAATGTTGATTGACTTGTTAGCAGTTTGGTTGCGTTGATTGGCTACTTCAACAGCAGCTGTGCTTATTAGGACATGACATAATTAACAGACCAGGGGTGTCCAAACTCGGTGCTGGAGGGCCAGTGACCTGAAGAGTTTAGCTCCAACCCCAATTAAACACACCTGAAGCAGCTAATCAAGCTCTCATAGGCATACTAGAAACTTAAAGGCAGGTGTGTTGAGGCAAGTTGGAGCTAAACTCTGCAGGATACCCCCTGTTCCAGACTTTCCTAGTTGGCTGGAAGTTGGCCCATTATCCAAAGCTGAAAATGTTTTTTTAAAAATACATATTAATTAGCTTTATGACAACAACAACAATAATAATAATAATAATAATAATAAAGGAATATTGAATTAGCATGTTGTGAGTTCAGCAATTGAACTTCATCTGTTCAGAGACAACAAAACAACCAATGAGAGAAGAAAAAAAGATCTACACATGCATGGTAGTCATTGCTGTTGTCATAAAATGTTAAAGAGGAAAAGAAGAACACAGTTTAAATATTTATTTGCGGGCTGATATTTGTTGGCTTATATAAAATACACAGTAGAAAGCAGGAATAAAATCACTGAGAAACAAGTAAAGGAACAGCAAGGTTAAGGTGTAATTTAAGTGTACTAACCAAGCCATTCTGTCTGGATCAAAGTGTTGCACTTTAAACATAGAGTCATACATACAAAATACTACTGTTCTTCTAATCATTCATTTCTTTCAGTCTTTAAGTTATTCACTCATTTTAGCCATTCATTTGTATTTGGTATTTTGAGATATAACCTTTTCAGCTGTACAACAAATCATTCATTCTGAATTAATTGAATAAATCTGACTAAAGGATTATTGAACCAATGTAATGGTGTATCTGTCCACAAGGTGAGAGCAAAGATACATAAAACTGTGCCAGGAAGCATATGCGTTAAAATGACAGAATTTGACAATCCTAAAAGAAATACAGAGTATCAACTAAATGATGTACTAACTAAGCATATAACATATGGAGACATGATACCAATAAATAAAGCTAAGTAGATAATTTGCCTGTACATGCTGTCATAATTACTTGCAATATATTTAAATAACTGTAAAATGTCACAGAAACACTATAACATTTTCTTGCCACTAACTCAGTAATAAAAAAAGACATAATCAAATATCACAATAACAAAGTTGAACCATATAAAAATGAAAATGCAATTGAATTTGCATTACATCTAGGCCTGAGAATGTGTGACTCTCACATCTATAGTGTCATCATGACATGCTTGCAGGAAATGCCCCCAGCATGACAGACCAGCTCTGTGTGATCAGTCACAGTTATTTCTCTATTTTTTCCCTTCCATAAAGGGGAATAACAGAAATTACTAAGACAAGTCTAACATGATAAAACTATTATCATATTAGGATATTAAGGGGGTTTTAAGTGAGTTTCAGTTTTCGATTTATAAAAACGATGACAGAGAGCTATGAGCTATATATATCTATATGACCAATTCTATCCTAAAGTTCAAATGGACTGCAAAACTGTCTTTTCCAAAAGGGGTGCTGACGTCTGTTAAAGTCTTTTCCTCCCATTTGAGTCTTATTCTGCACTCACAGCATGGCCTTCAGCACCCATCCACATATCAGCATCCAAAAGATGAGCGGTGGAAAGAAAACAGAATCAAATGAAATGGACTAAAACAATTCACTCAAGTACTGAACATAAAGCATAAAGACAGCAGTGTTCAATGGAATGAAATCTTTTGGCCTGAAACAAAAGAATGAACTGACACAACCTGCACCACATTCTCCAGCTTTTATGAATCAGGGCTACAACAAAAATAATATTTTGTGTTTGGCTAATGAGTGGATATATTTCAGGGGACATTTGAAGGGTTTGTCTGAATGGAAAGAGCAAAACGAGTGAATGAAACCAGCTTTTCAGTGTAATTGAATAGAGTAGACACATTGTACTTCTCTGTTATAAAGATTCTCACATTGAAGGTCCAGAAGTGAATTATTTACATTGATTAATTAAATAAACAGTGGCTGAATATCGAGCTCTTTTCAGGCTACGTAATCTTTACAGGATGTCCATAGATAGTGTTTAAAAAGCACAGCGTAGCTATATACAGGAAAAGAACATAATGCTGTCAAGCTAAACTGTCAGACAGGAAGTGAGGTCAGTTTTGAAACGTAAACCATCCGATAACATACCACTTAAATGAACGGAGGTGTCACTATAAAACGGAGTAATTTCATTTTTGAATATATTTGAAATAGTTTTTAATACTAAAATGTCAGAACCAAAGCTTTTGGCATTCATTTTAAAAACACTATTTTTATTTGAAACTAGAAGTAGCATTTAGGAACGATAGGCGCCTTGAAAGAAAGAGGAAGAAACGATCACAAACTATAATGAGAAACAGTGAACTCATGTCATACTTCTTTATTATATTCTGAGAAGTGACTAAAAGTGAAACCGTGACATCAGTAGCCTACATTGGTCCAGCATTTTGGTTTTTACAGCACAACAATTAAAACAGAAAGTACATCATGTGTTCTGGCCCAGAGTGTTTTTGCAGCTAGTAGACAATACGCATTCCACTGAATCTCTTCTGGCAGTATTGTATGGCTGCAATTGTGTTCACTTCCTGTTGTGGGCAACAGGGTGGCGTGACATCATTTTGCTTGATATATGCAGTGAGTCATTTCTAGTCAACACAGAATTCACCAGCTACAGATTGTGTCCTTTTTGTGAACCTGAATTTTATAGTATGTGTGATTGATTCATGTGCTGAAATTAAAGATGAAAAAACGATTGACCTTTTACGGTAACATAACCGTAAGAACATGATACATACAAACGTATAGCCTACTGATGTGCAAGTCACCAATTTATTGGCACAGGCAGTATTAGTAGTGGGAGACAGATGATTATATGACATGAGAAAACTTTGAAATCTGGTTTGACGGTTTTAGAGTGGTTTAGGGGCACTTGTTAGCTGGCCAGGCTGGGAGACCACCAGGCCTACCATCTGAACCCCAGCCTATAACCCTTCTAAGACATGCAAACCACAGATTCATAAGCAATAATACTGCATAATTTCTTCATTTAAAGCAGGGGTCACCAGACTCGTTCCTGGAGGGCCGGTGTCCTGCAGAGTTTAGCTCCAACCCTAATTAAACACACCTGAACCAGCTAATCAAGGTCTTACTAGGTATACTTGAAACTTGCAGGCAGGTGTGTTGAGGCAAGTTGGAGCTAAACTCTGCAGGACACCGGCCCTCCAGGATCAAGTTTGGTGACCACTGATTTAAAGTGACGTGACATGTGGCCAAGTATGGTTACCCATACTTGGAATTAGTGCTTAATTGCATTTATCCCATCCTAAGTGCACACACACAGCAGTGAACACACACACACACACACCGTGAACACACACCCGGAGCAGTTAACTTTAATCAGTTAACTTTGGTTATTACGCAATAAGTAATGATCTGGCACTGTGGCTAAATGCAAATAATAACCATGTTGCTAAATTACAGTGCCTGACTACACCGCTATTATATTTAGCTACATAGACACTGAATAATTCTTAACTGAATACAAAATGGCAGTGACTATAAGTTCCAGATTTTACCTGTTGGTCAGAACTGTTTATGGTTGGTCATAAATTGATTAAATTTGATTCCTCAAATGTATCCTGTGATGTTGTGTTAAAGTTTACTCTCCAAAAATACATCAAAGTATAAGTATCATACATATGGTTTCGTTTTTCTTTAAGAGCACAACACGCAGATGATCCCTTGTGCGCGACAGAAGCATCTGCACAATGATCAGCGCGAGATCAAATTCCAAATAAGACCTAAAATCCGAAAAAACTATAACCGTGAAGGAGAAACATTAGGATTAGAGACTATTGCATGCATTATTAATTTAACAAAAAAGTGATACAATGCATTGCAGAGGGAAGACAAAGAAATGGATGTGGGAATAGGCGTGACAGTGTGCTTGCATTAATTTGCTCAGTGTAAATGCATCGCATTTACAGCAAATTGGTTTGAGTGTCCATCAGTGCACGTGTAAACATGAGTTCTGGTGTAAGTATATGAAAATGTCTTTTGATTGCATGCTTATTTATGCGCAAATGTCCAGATATTTCGGTAACTAACCGGTTAGATTTAGTTTGACAGCCATAAACGGTGTTGCAGAGGTCGTATCATGATGATGTGTTTGGTGAAAACATTAATTGTATGTTCGCATATTAAATGCAAAGGGTTTTATTTTCTCAATCCATCGTTGGCAATGACAGGCTTGGTTGCCGTTGCCTAGTAACGAAGCGACGAGCCCTTAGTGGATGTGGGCTTCATCAAATCTTGTTCATTCACCATTAAAAGCCATTTGTTGTTATATAAGTGTGTATTGTGTACCTTATAAGAACAACTAATTATCTAAACTGTTTTGCCTTTGTGATAGATGCAGGAACATGAACAAAGGGCAAGACTTCAGCACTTCCTGTCGGAGCTTGCAATACTGGGGTCTTTACAGGTGGGCTTTTCCTGAAGCAATACTTTTTACAGTTTCATATTTAATTAAAACTGCACGACTTTCTGAGGCAGTTAAAGCTCATGCCGCTGTTTTTGCTGTGTTTTATGTCTGTCTGTAGGGCTTCCATTATTTTCAGCCCTGGCTAAGAGGGAGAGAGGAACTTCTGCTGACTGTGGTCAATGATGACTTGGTGGGGTCTTTGTTTCGCCGTTTCTCTCTCAGACTTTTTTATATTAAAAATGTGTTTGAGAAGATGTTTGGAGATGTTAAGTCATACAGTGCAGCTTCAGACATACACGTTTATCTCTGGAAACATTAAACATAGTTCATCTCAAGCTTAAGTGCTCCTGCATCAGTGACAGTTGTATCTTATGGCAACGTGACTCTTTGCTCACAGAGATGGCGTTCTCCTGGGTTCGCCGTGTCTGTGGCCTCCACCTTTACCAGCTCAACCTGCAGTAGCAGTTACAGTCTGGACAGCGACTACGCCAGCTCGCCTTTAGCAGGAGAAGGGCCACCTCCACAGTACAAACCAGAGACACCAGACGCCACACAGCAACAAACTCCCAGCAGGTGGAGGAAAAATATCCTTGGACTGTAGCAATTATAAACTAAGTGCTGTATATCAATTATTTTCATTACTCACTCACAGGAATGTTGATTCTCATCTTCTCCCAGCCTCACCCAGTGAGAGAGAGATCGCTGTTCCTGTGAGTATCATTGCCAATGTCAAATTCACATATGTGACCCTGGAGCACAAAACCAGTCATAAGCAGCACGGGTATATTTGTAGCAATAGCCAAAAATACATTGTATGGGTCAAAATTATTGATTTTTCTTTTATGCCAAAAATCATTAGGATATTAAGTAAAGATCATGTTACGTGAAGATATTTTGTAAATTTCCTACCGTAAATATATTAAAACTTAATTTTTGATTAGTAATATGCATTGCTAAGAACTTTATATGGACAACTTTAAAGGGAATTTTCTCAATATTTTGATTGTTTTGCACCCTCAGATTCCAGATTTTCAAATAATTATATAAAAAATATCTCGACCAAATATTGTCCTATCATAACAAACATACATCAATGGAAACGTAGTTATTAGCTTATTCAGTTTTCAGATGATGTATACATCTCAATTTTGAAAAATTGACCCTTATGACTGGTTTTGTGGCCCGTGGTCACATATTAAGAACATTACTAATCTTAAAATACACAGGCAATTCGTTTAGGTTTGAAAAAATAATCACTAACGTTCAAAAGTTTAGGATCTGTATGCTTTTTTTATGATTTTGAAAGAAGAATCTTTTATGCCTAAGGCTGCATTTATTTGATCAAAACTACAGTAAAAAAACAGTAATATTTGAATCTTTTACCATTTAAAATAACTGTTATTGTAATTAATTTTAAAAGGATTATGATTTTTCTTACTACACAATGGTTTGAACCAGTAGGCAAATATCAATTAAAGGATAAAGAGGAAATACAATTAAGTTGATAATTGCACTCTTGATATACAGGTGCATCTCAATAGTTTAGAATGTCGTGGAAAAGTTCATTTTATTCAGTAATTCAACTCAAATTGTGAAAAATAAATTCAATAAATTCAATAAATTCAATACACACAGACCGAAGTAGTTTAAGTCTTCGGTTCTTTTAATTGTGATGATTTTGGCTCAAATTTAAACAAAAACCCACCATCTCAACTAATTAGAATACTTCATAAGACCAATAAAAAAATAAATTTTTTGTTAATTGTTGGCCTTCTGGAAAGTATGTAAATTTTTTGTACATGTACTCAATACTTGGTAGGGTTTCCTTTTGCTTTAATTACTGCCTCAATCCGGCTTTGCATGGAGGTGATCAGTTTGTGGCACAGCTGAGGTGGTATGGAAGCCCAGGTTTCTTTGACAGTGGCCTTCAGCTCATCTGCATTTTTTGGTCTCTTGTTTCTCATTTTCCACTTGACAATACCCCATAGATTCTCTATGGGGTTCAGGTCTGGTGAGTTTGCTGGCCAGTCAAGCACACCAAACACCATGGTCATTTAACCAACTTTAGGTACTTTTGGCAATGTGGGCAGGTGCCAAATCCTCCTGGAAAATGAAATCAGCATCTTCAAGAAGCTGGTCAGCAGAAGGAAGCATGAGGTGCTCCAAAATTTCTTGGTAAATGGTTGCAGTGACTTTGGTTTTCAAAAAACACAATGGACCAAACACCAGCAGATGACATTGCACCCCAAATCATCACAGACTGTGGAAACTTAACACTGGACTTCAAGCAACTTGGGCTATGAGCTTCTCCACCCAGAAGAGGACTTCTTCTCCAGACTCTAGGACCTTGGTTTCCAAATGAAATACAAAACTTGCTCTCATCTGAAAAGATTTTGGTCCACTGGGCAACAGTCCAGTTCTTCTTCTCCTTAGCCCAGGTAAGACGCCTCTGACGTTTTCTGTGGTTCAGCAGTGGCTTAACAAAAGGAATACGACAACTGCAGCCAAATTCCTTAACACGTCTGTGTGTGATGGCTCTTGAAGCCTTGACCCCAGCCACAGTCCATTCCTTGTGAAGTTCACTCAAATTCTTGAATCGATTTTGCTTGACAATCCTCATAAGGCTGCGGTTCTCTCGGTTGGTTGTGCATCTTTTTCTTCCACACTTTTTCCTTCCACTCAACTTTATGTTAACATGCTTGGATACAGCACTCTGTGAACAGCCAGCTTCTTTGGCAATGAATGTTTGTGGCTTACCCTCCTTGTGAAGGGTGTCAATGATTGTCTTCTGGACAACTGTCATATCAGCAGACTTCCCCATGATTGTGTAGCCTAGTGAACCAAACTGAGAGACCATTTTGAAGGCTCAGGTGTTTTGAGTTGATTAGCTGATTGGCATGTCACCATATTCTAATTTGTTGAGATAGTGAATTGGTGGGTTTTTGTTAAATGTGAGCCAAAATCATCACAATTAAAAGAACCAAAGACTTAAACTACTTCAGTCTGTGTACATTGAATTTATTTAATACACGAGTTTCACAATTTGAGTTGAATTACTGAAATAAATGAACTTTTCCACGACATTCTAATTTATTGAGATGCACCTGTAATAAAGTGTTGTATATACAATAGTTTACCTTTAACTTTTAGGTTTTCTGTAAGTTATCAAGATTAAATTTCTGATTGTCTTGCAGTGGTCAAGGCTCTCAAAAGATTTTTTTTCATTGCAGGAAATGAACTGCACCCTGTTCTTGTTAGCCAGCTATGCCAAGTATGGGCAACCTTATGTCTGGATTCGATCCAATCATGAGCGCCTAGTAAACGTCGGAGGAACTGATACGCTAGTCAAAGATACACCAATGAAGCTGAAGTCCATCACAGACTGGGTTTCAACATCCCAAGGTTTTAATATCTTTAAACTTCTTTATTTCACCATCTTCAACTTTTATTGGCCATTTTTTCACAATTTTATTATATACAATATTTCTTTATGCTCCTGGATCAAAGTTTGGAAACTTTTACAATTTTTTTAAACAAGGTTAAAGATGATGTAGTATTAGTATATATTTATTTAATGCCATGCCAGCATCTTAGGCTATTTTCATGGCAAAAACAATTAAAAAAATACAAGTATAACAAATACAATAAAAACCAGCTAACAAACAAACACAAGTTATATCACACAAGATTCTTTACATTAACATATGATAACATTTTTTAAAACTTTTTCTGACAAAAAGTGAGTTCACTTCATAAAAGAGTTTTCTACATTCATTAAAAGCTAGACAGTCCAATAAAATATGTTTGACTGACAGGGGAATATTGCAAAACATGCTAAATATTATGTATAAATATAAATACAACTTGCTTTAGTGGTTGTATATCCATATATTGCTGTGTTACCATAAAGCATATCAATCCCCAAGTCCACCAGAAGGATAGTAATCAAACATCTGTACTTTTCATTTTACAAGGGTCTTACATAACACACAAACCTTTCATCTACCCTGTAGGAACTCATGTATGGGATGTAGTGAGTGAGTTGGTGGGACTGTGCACCATGCCACCTCCCGACAACCCCTTCTCTTTGGACATGCGCTACCTCCAAACCCTGTCCCTCCCAGAGCGCTTCCTGGTCACTGGGGCCCTCCTGAATTTCCTGGAGATGATTGTGGTTCAGGGAAGCCGAGAGGAACCGTTCTATGATCTGGGTGAGCACAGAGCCTGAGTTACTTTGAAAGATAGGAGTCCGGGAAATCTAGGATCCAAATATTTGGAACGTTCTTTTGTCATTGTGCTCATACGATAAAGGGTGTGAGCAAGAAAAACAATACAAAAATCTAAACATAGCAAAGTCTTAGGCCTGCTTCATACATCCTGTGTCTGTTGCATATATTCATTTTGCTGTGGCACAAAAGCACTTATTGTTTTGCATAGAGCCATAGCAGTTATTGGTTTGTGTGAAACAGGCCTTTGGCTAGATTTGACCATCTTCCTCTAATGCGTATATTTCCTCTACCCTATTTCTTAGTTGTGGAAGAGTTGAAGCCACTGAGACGACTTCATTTCCAAAGCCTCTCTGAGGTCCAAAGGTTTCAAGGCAGCGACAGGACTCCAAGTCATTTATTCGCCAATTGAAACGGGTACTTAAAAAAAATCAACAACATCCAAGGGTATTAAACTCCAAAGGATCACCGTTTTTACTATCTGGCATTAAAACTCCTATAGTCTAATATTGTAACAATCTGAACCCGTTTTGTTATTTATTTTTGATATTAAGGACCATTAATTTATGTACAAACAAAGAGGTTTAATAATGACAGCTTTAGCCCTGTGACTGTAAGCGTCTGAATGTCAGCCATTGCATGTTTTTGTGAACCACATACGTCTTTGAAAAGTTACTAAATCAGACGAGAGTACTTTAATCCCTCAAATTAAAAGATTTGCGCCACAGGATTTACACAGAAACGGCTCCCTCTTTAAAGACCTAATCTGTCCTAAAATTCAAGTAACAACTGGCTTCTTAAAAGTTTGTGGTGACTTTTGCGTGTTTAATAAATTAATAGAATACAAGACAAATGTTTCACGTATAAAAAGTTTAATATTCCATAAAATACATTTAATATTTAAATACCTACACAAAAATAGGTTTAAAAGAAGGTACAAGAACATTCATAGAACATTAAACACCTCATAAAGCAGACAGAACAGATCCAACAACAGATCTGAGGTCGTTGTAATGCAAGATACGGTTTAGTACGACTCTAAATAAAATCCATAAGGATAAATTGAAAAAAAGAAATCCTTTGATGTCATTGGCCTAAACACATGAGGCAGAATTTCTAATACCGTGAGGCACCGACTGTATACTACTGTGATATATGATGCGATTCTTAGTGAGCGTATGTAACAGTGTTAGGGAAAAAGCTACTTATGGTGCTGGACAATCTATTGTACTAGGAAATGTTGATTGTTCCAGTCATGCGAAGCAGGGTGTCCTCCTTTAAAATACTTGGTTTGTGCAACCAGGCCACTTAAAAATGCTTCTTTGCAATTTATAACTACATATAACTGCAGTGCAAAGATGCTGCTTTTTCAAGGACGCTCTATACAAGCATACCTTTGAATCAGTCAGCATTCTGACGTCATTAGCTGTTGCCTGGAGACAGTGACTTATTTTGTTTTTTTCTTCTCAAAGAAAAATGGGCTGATGTACTAAGACAAGCTGCATTCACAATTTTAAAAATGGGGGGGGGGGGGGGGGGGTGAATGAGCCATTTTGGCCTCAAAAACTGCTGGAATGCAGGTGCATAGAAAGAATAATCTAATTTTAAAAGCACACAGCAATACTGCTAATCTTCATTATCTGTTTGGAATTAGAACCTACGCTTTAGGTTCAAAGCTGAATAAAAATGGCAAACTGAGGTAGAACCAGGCAAAGCAGGATATGATATGGCTATGAAAGACAACCAGAAACAAGAATCTCAGTACCAAAACGCCAAATTACAACCAGCCCTGATTGTCAAGCCAGTATACAATTATGCAGTACATAATACACCATGAATGATGGTCACATTGATGGTGTAATTGTAATTCAGTCATTGGTAATAATGTGTGGAGGTTTTGACCATTTAAAAACAAAAAGAGCATGTGAAAGCATACAGTAGTTTAGAATAAAACTGATTGTCTTTAAAACGCCCATTTACAGCATAAAAAGCATTGCTTCCTTTGTGCATTTGGGATAGAAACACTTTTCAAAAAAATTTACTTTTATGTCCTGGTCCTACTGTTTACCATGATTTAGCATCCACCCACTTCCCACAACAGATCCTCACCAGACACCTCTAATACAAACAAAGCCTGTCTGACTGCTCATCAGTCTCATTAACAAACTACCCAGACATGTAGTGTACACACAGGAGGAGACTGACTAGAAAAACTCAACTCTGTGATACATGCATGGCTTTAAAACTAGACACAAGTTCAGCTCAGGTTAGCAGTTTTGGTTGTGTCTCATAGTCCTTAAGCAAACTGAGATGAAATTTAAACAAGCATGACTGAACCCATCAATTTCCTAAACCAAAAAAAGCGATCTCTGGAAACCTACATTTTATCCCTTTGGTAAATCCGTAAACTCAAATGCAGTGGCCGTTTAGAATACGGACTCTGAACTTGAGTTGCAAACTCTATCAAAGATCAAACGTTCCACCAGTTGTAGGTGTGGTTGTCCTTTTCCTCACATTCCATGCTGGAAAATCCCAAGCATCAAAAAAATGAATGTGGTCAAGCTTTAGGGTGGGACGGGGTCTATCAATGCCAGTTGTCACTGGCAGAACCTCTTCTGGAAATGGCACGGAGAGGACTGCGGGACACTGACCCCCTCTTCTTCCAACGGACTGTAACACAAAATCCAAAACAAAACCGTTACAACTTTTAAACAGAAAAATAGAACACTGAGCAAATGCAATTTTCTGGTTGCATTCATCACACTCTTTGCATTAATGCATTTGGCAGACGCTTTTATCCAAAGTGACTTGCATTACATACAAGGTACACATTTGATCAGTTCATGCATTCTTTGGGAATCGAACCCATGACCTTGGCATTGCTAGCATCTTTTGTTTAAGCTACAAGAGTACAGCACTCATCTGTCTCTACTTTGTCCTGCTTTAACTCACCTTTTCCCAAACTAGCTGGCAATGTTGAGCCTTTGGATGCAGTGGGCGTACCAGAAATCTCTGGCTCTTTAGTGATCCCTTCCCCTTGAGGCAATGTGGCGCATCCACCCTGCCAGTCATTTAGTGCTCTCTGAAACGACATCGCCAAGCATGCCGTCATGTCCTTCACCCTTTCTGCCCGACTGCACCAGAACACTCTGCATTGCAGCTGCTGACCGGGCTGCCTGCAGATGTACAGAAACACATTGGGCCTGGCCGTGTGCGAGGCGCAGTACGCGATATCCTGCAAGTAGGTCTTGGTGAGCTGCCTTCCGGTGCTCAGTTCTTTAACTTCGACGTATCGGGGTCGCACTACTAGGGCGTGATCTTTAGAAAGCTTCCCAGGGGCTCCATCCAAGAGTCGATCAATGGCATCCTCCGCCTGCTCCAAGTCCAGGGAGAAGATCTTCTTGGTGCCAAGGTAGTGCACCTTGAAGAGGGGATCGCCGTGAGACAGGCTCTCTGTTCGGTCGCGACAGAATCTCCGACGTAGAGCCGCCGGAGAGTTCTTTAGAGTTTGCATCAGATGGAAGGAGGCCAGGGCCATCGTGGGAGAAGATAGAAGCGGAGACACTTTTTTGGAGTCACAGGGATACTTCTCCTGCTTATCCAGTAAGCCTCCCAGTGTGGTGCAACTCAGTATAGCCTTGAGATCTGAAACAAAGAACAAGAGAAAGATGTTTTCATGCTCATGAGGTGAAAATCTTAACACAACATGCTTTTTACCCCAAAAAGACATTTACGCATGTGGTCCAAGTGTTGCTTTTCTTAACCATGTTTTTCACCTCATATTTAGCCACACACTACCTTAATGTTTAAGCATAAAATGACCCAGAACATTGTTCTTATGTGGCAATCTGACTGCAACTGTCTGCCAGCTCTTCATGGAAAAATGGCTACAAATAAACCCACACCCAAGATCTCAAGCTAGGATGGCTTTCAGTCAAGCATTAACACACGTATGCATTGTCTCCTCCTGCATGCAGCACAGGAGCTTCAAATATTAAGCATTTGTGTCTCTCAAGAGTGGAAGAACGTCTGTCGTCTGTGAGTCATCGAAGACACTCTGCTGGAAAAAGGACGATAACAACGCCCATTTCATACATGTATTTTAATCAACCCGTGTTAACATGCCCTTGAGGGCCTCATTAGGTCAAGTCTAAATGCACAGAGGGGTGCTGAACTTCTGCAAGGCAGAACTAATGTAACACTGGCAGCTAGTTTTTCTTTTGTCTCCTGTTCCCAAAAACATCTCACTTATTCCCACATTGTGCTGGCCATGTGGCCCATACCATTGTGCTGCATTTTATTTTTTCCGCTCTCTTTTTTTCTGGCCCATTATTTCAGCATCCTCAGATGCTTCTGATGTTGGTCACCACTCAGACCTCCAACTGTTTTTAGCCCCAATGCCTATTGTTGAGGAGAAACTTTCTACAGGAAACAGCTTTAGACGACATCCCGCCACCTTCAAAATGTTTCTTGTCCCAAAAGACAATGGTGTGTAATAGCGTGTGTCAGGTGAGAAATGCAAACACGAAATAAAATGGACTGATCTGATCTACTGGCAACAAGCAGACAAACACACACAAGCACATCTGTAAGGAAATTACCATTCCTTTAGAATACCTTTGTGAACATCGGAACCACAATGTGCTTTGTGAACCATCTCAGAAATAGCAGATTTTTTGTAAACCCAAAATTTGTCCAATGTGTTTTATGTTGCCACATTTGCTGTAGAAAGAGACACTTAGATATACCCACAATAAGAACATTCATAATCAAACAGCTGCGTGAATATAAAGTAATCCTGATGGTTATCTCATAGTCGCAGACTAATAATAAATACAAGTTGTTGTTTTTTTTAATGTTGCAGTTAAAGTAAAAAACAGCTTTAACTGAAAGTCTATCTTTAACTTTACTCAGCACAGGTCCTTACATGGTGATCTGCAACTCTTCAAGAGTTAATTATTACAAACCAGTGCAATTACTTCATAGTGGTTGACTGAAACTACTTTTTTAGTAACTGATGCCAATATTGATACTGCTTACTTAAATCAGTCTAAAACAAGCTTAAGCTAGCCTAAAAATGCCTGCTTTTCTTCTACCTTGGGGCTCTAGTCAGGTAAAATTGTTAAATACAAATAGCACTAACATGAAATAAACACTTATTTTACGCAATAGTTCTTAAATTGACTAATGAGCCTGGCAGACATCCATCACTAGTTCACAGTCCATTAGCAAAGTCATATACACAACTATAAAATATTCCAGCAAAAAAAAAAAAAAACCAGTAGCCACGTTTCAATTAATAAGTTGAAAGACAATCTTCATTGTCAGCTTCATTAATAAGAGCGACAGAACAAATACATATTTTCGGACTAAGTCCTTTCCAAATCCAAGATTTGTCAGTGAAAGACTCTCACCTTTCATGCAATCTCCGCTTTTGGTCCGGCACAGGTAAATCATTGCTCCCCCAAACAGACTGATTGGAAAGAGAAGTGCAAACAGTCGTCGCTTTGTTGTCACATCTAAAACTTTCGCATAAATCGGCAAAGGCGCTTCACTATACACTGAGACGAACGCGCTGTGTCTCAATGTCGGGAGTGGGTATGGTTCGAGACGATCGCATGTTCTCCTCTGCGTGGGCAGCGCGGCCTCTTTTTCTGCTTATCCCTCTCTGGCTGCCTGACCCAAAAACAATGAGTCAGACGCGCGGGTTGCGGCGATGATTTGAAGCGGTTTCTCTCTCTTCTTCCTCCTTTTTCTTTTCTCCCCCCCCCTCCTCTTTCTTTAGTGGGCACGCCTCCGCTGGGGGCTGCTGAGACCAACCATGTGCGTAACGAGCGCTGGAAACTAAGTGATGAGGAGGGAAAATGTGTGGGCAAAAGTTCAGACTCAAAAAGGTCAGCGAGTGTTACCCAAAATAAGATTCACCAGGGAACAAAGACATATGTGTTTGCGCAACAGGTCAGGCAGACCCAGAGAGAGAAAGTAAATGCGTCACTGGTTGTCAAGGGCTATATGTAAATGCACAAATACAGCTAGCACGAATGATGACGGCTTGATGTAGGTAACAGACTGACTAGCAAACCCAACAACCTGCATGTTTTGTTAATGTATTTATATATTCTTTGCCGTTTTTTTTTCACGATTGAACGGTTTGCTTACCTGCACGTACAGGTGATACAAGTGAACAAATACTATAACTAATGAAAAAGACAAAACATTCATAAAGTATGAAACTCAATGTACCATTTGATCTTTCCATGTTAAATGAGCATTGGTATCCTTCAGTCTGGCATGTGTTAATTAAAGTATAAAATTTTAACACAAGCCCCACGTTTTCATCCAGTAGGGTTTAAAAAAAACTAGAGGTATCATGCGCTGACCATTCGGGTGTAACACTTTTATGTAGGGGCTTTTTTTTTTTTTTACTTCTACGGGACCTAACAAAGATCCGCAGAAAGAAGAAAATAGAAATTGTGACGGTAATAAACGTGAGAGTGATATTACGTGGGGTTTATCAAAGTAATTGATCAAATTAAACACCAAGCATAGCACCGACCTCAAAGAGTTAGTGGAGCGTGAGCAATCTACTGGTTAATATCTGGGCTCTTAAAGCCAAGTTGCATTGTTGCTCCCATATGGAGGTGATGTCACCTTGGATGGATTGAATAAGGCATTCTTTATCTATTGCATTTGTTGCCAGAGCAAAGAGCTTAACCTCTAGCCGGCTGAGAGACCCAAATGATCATAGGTTGAACCTATACCGTATGTCGCATCTTCCCAGTTGTGACTGCCCAGGACCGGATTGGCCATCGGGGAGAGAAAACGGGCGAATTCACGGTTGTGGACATGGCGGGATGTGATTGGCCTGCTGCCCTGCTTTTTTTAAATTTTTAGTATTATTATTATTATAGTTTATCTTATGCCTTCTCGACTGTCAAGGATCATTGCTTTTTTCATTCGATAACAAATATAAAGCGCCACGGCATAACTAACTCAATGTTTTGTAATAGACTTTTTTCACAAATATATAAAAATGTACTTAATGTTGACATTTAGGAACTTTTTAGAATGGTTTTAATACCAGTCAAAAGTTTGGATAAGTAAGATGTTTAAGTGTTTTTTAAAGAAGTCCTTTCTGCTCACCATGCCTGCATTTATTATACAGCAAAAATGGTAATATTGTGAAATATTTTTATTAAAATGTATTTATTCCTGTGATTTCAAAGCTGTATTTTCAGCATCATTACTCCAGTCTTCATGTCACACAATCTTTTAGAAATCATTCTAATATGCTGATTGCTGCTCAAGAAACATTTATTAATATTATTATTATGTTGAAAACAGATTCGATTTTTTTCAGGTTTCTTTGATGAAAAAAAAGTTTAAAAGAACAGAATTTATTCAAAATATAAATCTTTTCTAACATTATAAATGTCTATATCACTTTTGATCATTTTAATGCATTCTTGCTAAATAAAAGTAATAATTTCTATAATCCCCCTTTCTATTCATCAAAGAATCCTGAAAAAAGTACTCAACTGTTTTAAATATTGATGATGATAATAATAATAATAACAACAACAACAAGTATGTTTCTTGAACAGCAAGTGAACATATTAGAATGATTTCTGAAGGATCATGTGACACTGAAGATTCAGCTTTTTGATCACAGAAATATAAATTAAATTTTAAAATATATTAAAAAAGAAAGCAGTTATTTTAAATAGTAAATATATTTCAAAATGTTACTGTTTTTGCAGATTTTTGTATCAAATAAATGCAGGCTTGGTTCTTTAAAAAACATTTGACTGGTAGTGTACACTTGTATGAAATAGGTTTATTAAATAAAGTCATTTTAAGATTGAGGTGAATGTTTTCAACAAGGTGGACACAGTTCACAGGGGGGGGGGGGCTTTAATTATTTTCCACAGCCCCAGACTAAGGATTCAGACCTTTTTTATGTGATGACCATACAAATAATAGGGTTGTCTGTGGTTTCAGAAATTGTTGTGGATGTATAGGCTATAAACAGGAAATAAGGGGCCAAAATTGCACCTTTTGGGGTACAACAGCTTGTCACTGGACACCCCTAATAGGTAGGCCTACAAATTAGTACCTTAAGGGTACGAATATTACACACTTTACTCTTAAGGTGCTAATATGTATGGTGTACTGCTACGGTGTCAAGCTGTTGTACCCCAAAAGGTACAATTTTGGCCCCTTTTTTTCTGTGTGGCCTGAATGAGTGTGAGATTTCCCAGCCTGAAATTGTGTCCCAGTCCGGCCCTGCTGATGCCCCCTCAAACTGCGACACACTAGTTATGCTGCGCTTTCTCAATGCAATACTACGGTTATTGTTTTATTGTATGATTTTATTCTGTGCTGCACACGTTCATCTCTTTCTATTCCACTACACACTGGTAAGCACCATTTCCACCAGTCTGGTTTTGTGGAATTTTGTCAACTAAGTAGTGAATCTCAGTTCTTTGAAACTAGAGTCTCTAAAGGAAGAATATGGGATGTCTTTCTTATATTTTTGATGTTTTTAACATTTTGCTGTTTTAATTAGTTTTCCTGGTTTTGAGTTAATTCATAACATGTGTGTGGACTGAGGAAGGAACACTGAGCCCCTGTGTAATCAGCAAATGGGAGGTTTGGGAGACACACCCACCAAAGTAGCTCTGGTAGCACAGCAGTGCTATTATACAACTGCCAGTGACGCCACCTACTACCACCCCCCACCCCCCAACAAACACACACACACACACAACACACACTCTAAATACATAATGAGTCCAATATATTCTGTACAAACACACTGCTTTCACGTAAACCCAACATGAAACACAGTGTGCCAGGTTCATTGCACAGTGCCAATGCAGGAATAACTGAACAATTGTCACGGGTAAAGCATTTGACGTAAACCACTTCACGTTTTTTGCCAGTAGGATGGCAATGAGCAAGTAAGTCATCATGTGTGCAAAAATTATAAATTTAACACCAACTGCTGTATAAAAATAAATACAACTGTTTCTGGATAAAACTTTGTCATATCTGTGATCTTTAACTCTGATCTTAATCTAGTGACCATTAAGGTTTGTTGTTTTTTTTAGGGGTGGGGTTGCTATTTGTGGAGCCTGAGAACTTCAGGGAAGCAAAGCATAAAAAGTGCTTTCTGCTTTCTTTCTTCAACTCAACATCTTAGTAATCAGAGTAACCACCCACATCTCTCTGAAAGCCTCCATATCTTATCTCACAGGCCTAAACTAAAACTTTCCAACAAAAACAAGAAAATCTAAAAAAGCAGACAGTGCCAACTCTAAGTAGGAGACATTTAATGGACCAAAATGTGATTGATGTAACTGCTTGGACATTTTCTTTTCATCTCTCTAGCAAGTAGCCATTTAAGTAGATGTTTGATCCAAAGTGCCACAAATTATAAGGACAATCCTCTTGGAGCAACCTGACTGATGTTGCCTAAGGGTGTTAAGATACTTCAGTTTGCTCTGCTTGAGTTAAAGTGGTTTAACTTGCTTTACATGAGCGTCTGTGTGAAACAGTGAATATTCATTAACATGCACAAATACATTCTTCTAGTGCTAAGTCATCATGCTTAATCATAATGAGGCCAATAACAAATATGATTCGAATGTAAAAGTGAGAGATGTACAGTATGTCATTCACAAGTATATTGCACGTTTCACACTTGTGGAAGCTCCAAATTCTAACAGTTAATGTACATCATTTTAAAGTGATAAAACATAATAACTGTCTGTTTAATGAACTCCAAAGGGCAAAATAGTGCAAGAAGACTGATAGCCATTATGAAGAGATGTGATATAAATACTGTATATTTCTGTTTTAATTGGGAACAAGAAGACATTTATTAGTACTGGACTTTGTCTGCTGTAGCAGATTCAGAGACAGCTGTGTGCTGGAATATTTATGTGTGACCTCTGACAAAGCACTGCTGCTAAATTTAGTAACAGGTGAGTGAGCAATAAACAGCATTATTAGATTACTTGTGACGATTTATGCAGCATATCCCACTTAATGTGCTTGGAGTTCACAACCTTACAGTAACCTGCAGGCATGGAGTTTTATGATTAGGATAACATCAATCTAATTGCCTAATATAGGCCTACTGCTTAAGATGAGCTTCTATTAACTGCTTGAAGTATGAGGTAGTAATCATCTAATGTTTTAGATACAAACAGCAGATATACAGTAGTTTAAGTGAGGAAAACTAAATTTCTGAATGGCTCACTTACTGACTGAAACAGTTAATGTCTAACAAAATATTAAGTCTCGTACTGGAAAGCCACAGCTTGACGCTGACAGGCAACATTTGCTCAGTTTATTTCCTCACTCAGATACGGCAGTGATGACAAACAGTTATTCTTCTCCTAATATGGTAAAGAGGGACATTAGTCCTGTACACAGAATAAGAGATGTTTTTCTTTTCCTCACTCATGAATTTCTTGCGGCTCAGTTGCATCAGCTAGATTATGAGCTCATTTCCTTTTTTATCTGCTCTATATATACAGTAAATATAGGTAAAGCAGACAACAAGCTGTCAGATAAGTTCATTAATTGAGCTTATTTGACAAAAAAATGTGATTCAACTGTAATACTGTCCAGATAATAGGGATTTTACACAAATGTCCTTATCCAAATCAGAGCAGACTTTTTAAAAATGTGCTTTTGAGTTTCCACTACGATCACAACATTGTAGGCTTCTTTCATTCTTTTTTTTTTTGTTAAGGGATATCTACATTAAAACCTTTTTTCGGTTGCCTGAAGTTTCTTCATGTCAAATTTAAACTGATGAAAGTACCCCAAAAAAGATACTATAGTAGCAGAAAAAGAACGTCACCACGTCATAGACGAAACAGGAAAAGCAGACGGTTTCCTGCCCTTCACAAGAGGAGAATGCATTATATAGGATGTAGTGGACCTTCAGCTGATGTTATTTTGGGTGTAGACTGTTGTTATTTGTGCACTGCTTACATTTACAATTAGCGTACATTTACGTTGTTTAACATTGACTGTTAAATACATGCTAAGATGCCTATTTTTTCCATTAATGTTTGGATCAATCAAATTCTGCATAAAGGTTCTTGCATCCCATGTGCAGAGTGACTGTGCCTCTGTTTTTCCATCTGTTCTTTATGAGGTGTGTATAAAAGGGTCTTAGGCTACTGGTTGTGACGTCAGGGCCGCTATTTTTCCATGAATGCATGCGTTTTCTAAGAGCTGTAGTTGTTAATGTCAGTTATATAATGGTTCTTGGCGCTGTCCTGGTACTAATGAGCCTATACCGGGGCACCATGCAGCGTAAAGAAAATACTCCATTCTCTCCTTTCATGTTGCCACACCTTCAACATTTTCATAAAACTGTTGATCACTCACAGGTCCTCTTTTGCGTCAGTGATGTCCTTGACATTTCAGGCACAAATAGAGCTGTTTAGTTTGTAGTCCTAGAACCCAGAAGAGAATTAACGTTTTCCAGTCATGGTTTTGATCCTAAACCTAACTGTCTGAAATGTCAGTTTTGGATTTATGAGTACATTAAACTCTGTGGCTAGCATTACTTTAAGGGAGTTTTATCTTTTGTTTGTTAATTTCATACACTTATACAAATTTTGAAGCTGGTGTTTTTTTCACATTGGCCTACTTTTTTTTTTTTTTTTACACATACGTTTTTCACACTAGTCTCAATAAGTTAACAATACAACAAGATGGGAGTTGACAACAGACAAACAATGGTAATCCTTTAAAGCAAATAGCAAAGAAAAATACCATGCCAGCATCTACAACTGAATTATAATTGTGTGCAGTTCAAACAAAAGGCACTAAAATGTTAGAAAATGAAATACAGTGGCGAAGAATTTGTTGGCCTACAAATTGACGGACTCTGTAAAGATTTGGTTCGTAAGCTAGCATTGACCCTTGCAAAGAACTTTCTTACGGTTGCATGTACAGACAAGCCATGCGCTCTCACCAGCACATAAAAACAGTATAAAACAACAAAAAGTCTCCGCTTAAAATTTTGTTTTTTAAGAAATTCAACAATAAACACAGTTGTGGGGCCTTTAATGGGTCACTAGGCAGTTAAAAGCGCCAAATTATTAGATCATCTCTTCCTCTTATAGTTACGGCCCATGAAAAATAAACATTAAAACATCTAGTTCAACGCAAGAAAGACAATAAGTTCAAGCATAAGTTCAAGTCCACCGATATTAATCTATTCTGTCTGGTTTGTTTGTTAGACAAAAATGGCAGATTCGGCGTTATGATTGGCCAGATCGCCTGTCAATCAAACTCCCTGTGAAAGGGTCAATTGATCCATCACAGTAGTGGTTGTTAAATTCATCGTGACCTTGAGTATCGAGCAGAAACTCAGGGCGGTTACAAACGGGATAATAACCCTCCCGCCCAGGCGAACTTCATGGAGCTGCAAAACCAATAATGGCTGCCATATGAAAAAGGGTCGTTTCCAAACCAAAGGCTCAAAACTGGGCCAACGTCAAAGGCCCTTCGGAAATAAGATTTCGAATGGTACAACTGATGACACCTCGGGCCCCACATGAGTCTTCGCTGACTTATTTCCATGATGACGTCGTCCTCTCATATGGGAACGGGATGTGACACAGAAGGGCACTTCAAAGCTCCCCTAATCACACTTTCAAGCTCTCACTCCAGAGGGTTAGGACACTTTGAGGGATTCAGGCATAGGAATGAGCCTTCTGAATGGAATGCAAGGAATCTTTCATGGATTGACATCTCTCTTTATACAACCCTCATGCATACAGTGACAGTGATCTGGATCATACAAGACTTAATCTCATCGAATAATACTGAGAAATACGTAGAAAATTGTGACTAGATGTGTACTCTCCAGCACTCAACCCAACAACCACTCCCACATGAACGCATATACGTCACTTTTCGTGACATTGGTTCAACTTTGCTTTTTTTAACCAGAAGAATGAAATAGCTCCAAAAAATAAAAAAAAATGAGTGCTATTATTGTTTTACCTGTACATATGTTAACGTCTCAAAATGTGTTTTGGTTGCATGGACCTTATAACAGGAGTCATGTGATGCGATTTCTAATTTTTCCTTTCTCTTGGAGTGTTACAAGCTCTTGGTGCAAAAAAAAGATCTGTAAAGTTGCAAAGAATAAAGTATCAAATCCAAAGAGATATTCTTTATAAGTTAAGAGTCAGCCACACCTACCTAAAAACTTCTCGTTCTAACACGCCCCCACATACCAACGTCACAATCTGGGAAGATTTGCATAACGCCGCCCAAATGTTCACGCAAAGAAAGAAGGCGTAACGTACATTCTCGTTGTCGAATGTGTTGCCCACGGCCGCCACCACCTCAGCAATGTCGTGGAGAGCGCCACTGTTGTTTTTCGTTGTGAAAGCACAAATCTTTTTTGGCCTTCCAAAAGAGGCCCACAACTCGAAAATCAGTGCGTTAAGTTGTATTTACAACACTGTTCCGGAACACTTCAACCCAAATATTCAGATGTGTGCAACGCATTTTACAGTATGGTAAGGGGCGTAACATTTCCGTCACACGCTTGAGGTATTCTCCGGCCATACACGCACTGGATAGGTGGCCAATCAGAACACACCTTGCTTTTCAGACTGATGAGCTTTGTAAAAATCGACACATTTCAGAAAGGCGGGGCATAGAGGAGAAACAATAATGTACATTATGTGGAAAATAATGTGTTTTTCAAAACCTTAAACCGCATTAACACATTGCATTACACCAAATAATGTTAACAACAATGTTCTTTTTAGCAACGTCATATGACCCCTTTAAGGTATTTTGTCTGAAGATGTAGTCTGAAGTTTCTATTGTATGGTCTTTCAAGATTTTCTTGCCCTCACGTCTTTATTCAGCCTACTCAAGGATATAGAACACAATTAGCTGTTTCTGTCTGAAACCCACCCGCGCTCATCCCGTTGAATGGACAGAAACGCACTCCCTTGCAGGCACTCTTTCACTACTTGCGGCTGGAACTTTTACATAGGGCCTACGTCATGTGAAGATCATGCGTCAGCCTAAGACAACGGTTCAGTCAGCAGCGCCCGTTACTTCAACACTGGACCTGTTTTGAGTGGCACGAGGCCAGTTTCTGAGAGCGAAATCTGAATATAACTGTTCAAATGAATGCATCCCCACCCAGTCTGTCTAACTAGTGCCTGAGCCCACGAATCTATATTTAACAGCATACAAACCCCTGAGTTGAACAGCGACTTTGTGGTGTGGAATGTGTGGCCTATTTATTGTAGGCCTTAAATTTAATGAGCTAATGTCATACTGACAAGGGAAGCTATAGGATCATGTTATGAGCCGGTTACATATGCAGTCTAAACACTGAATTTAGATCAAAAAGGATAGGCAGTATATGTGCGTAAAACACAATGATTCTAGATCTATAAACACTTTTGGATTTGTTATATATCTAAACATGTTTATATTGTTACAAAAAAACACCTCTTGTTCAGCCATATTCTTTAACAATAACCTAAGAATAAAAGGCCTTAGAGTTTACTGTATCATTACATTTTAAAGGAACAGTATCATAGGCTACCAAATGGTTTAAAGGGTTAGTTCACCCAAAAATGAAAATCCTGTCATGAGAATTACCAACATTGCTTATACTTGTCTCTCTTCTCCTCTCTCTCACAGTGGTACAAAACTATTTGGGCTTCACCAACCTTCTTCAAAAATATCTTTGTGTTAATTCAAAACGAAACTAGACAACGTTCCGGAAAAATTTGAAGTTGAATAAATAATGACAGAAGCTTAAAGGTCACATATTTTAGACCGTCTGGATTTTATTGTAAGACTGAGGCCTTAAGCAGCACTATGTAACTTTTTCTGTGTTCAAAATTTGCAAAATGTACAGTGGGGCAAAAAAGTATTTAGTCAGCCACCAAATGTGCAAGTTCTCCCACCTAAAAAGATGAGAGAGGCCTGTAATTTTCATATAGGTATACCGCAACTATGAGAGGACAAAGATGAGAAAAAAAAATCCAGGAAACACATTGTCGGACTTTTTAAAAGAATAATTTGGTTCCACACTTCCTCGGAGAAACTAAGGTATTTCGGTCACATAAAACCACTAGCAAGATTTTGGCCTCCTCACAACACTCGAATTCTTCTTTTAAGACCGGCAATCACACCCTCTGTCCTCGACATCTCTAAGCTTACCCTAGTCACGGAGTCCCTCAGCCGCCCACCTCTAGATTGAACCAAGCATACATTTCGTACCGCACCAACCCCAAAGGATACATCTGTCAACCAACCACAATCGATCACCTCAAACAGTCACACTCCAAACTCCACACTCCACCATGGCCAAGACCAAAGAGCAGTCAAAGGACACCAGAAACAAAATTGTAGACTTGCACCAGGTTGGGAAGACTGAATCGGCAATAGGTAAGCAGCTTGGCGTGAAGAAATCAACTGTCACCCCCTGGGAGCAATTATAGATAGACACCACAGGAAAGACATACAAGACAACTAGCATAACACCACACCTCCTCCACCTTACACCCCGACACCCCCACCCACCATCTGGGGCTTCACGCAAGGTCTCACCCCGTGGGGTCAAAATGATCACAAAGAACTGTGAGCAAAAATCCCAGAAACACACGGGGGGACCTAGTGAATGACCTGAAGAGAGCTGGGACCAAAGTAACAAAGGCTACCATCAGTAACACACTGCGCAGCCAGGGACTCAAATCCTGCAGGGCCAGACGTATCCCCCTGCTTAAGCCAGTACATGTCAAGGCCCATCTGAAGTTTGCTAGAGAGAATTTGGATGATCCAGAAGAGGATTTGGAGAATCTCATATGGTCAGATGAAACCAAAATAAAACCTTTTGGTAAAAACTCAACTTGTCGTTTGGAGGAGAAAGAATGCTGAGTTGCATCAAAGAACACCATACCTACTGTGAAACATGGGGGGTGGAAACATTGCTTTGGGGTGTCTTTCTGCAAAGGACCAGGGTGGTTTGTTTTGTTTTTTTTTTAAGTGATTGTGTGGTGCGTTGATGGGTTGTGAGAGTTTCTTTTGTGATAAACGATTTACGACTGAATGGTGCCATGTATCGTGAGATTTTGAGTGATAACCTCCTTCCATCAGCAAGGGCATTTGAAGATGAAACGTGGCTGGGTCTTCAGCATGACAATGATCCCAAACACAACGCCCTTTGATCATGGCCGGGCAAACGGCTGCCTTCAGGTGTGGCTTCGTAAGAAGCATTTCAAGGTCCTGGTGTGGCCTAGCCAGTCTCCAGATCTCATCCCCATAGAAAATCTTTGGAGGGAGTTGAAAATCCGTGTTGCCAGCGACAGCCCCAAAACATTACTGCTCTAGAGGAGATCTGCATGGAGGACTGGGCCAAAATACCAGCAACAGTGTGTGAAAACCGTGTGAAGACTTACAGAAAACATTTGACCTCTTGTCATTGCCAACAAAGGGTATATAACAAAGTATTGAGATGAAATATTGTTATTGACCAAATACTTATTTTCCACCATAATTTGCAAATAAATTCTTTAAAAATCCTACAATGTGATTTTCACGATTTTTTTTCTCATTTTGTCTCTCAAAGTTGAGGTATACCTATGATGAAAATTACAGGCCTATATCATCTTTTAAGTGGGAGAACTTGCACAATTGGTGGCTGACTAAATACTTTTTCCCCCACTGTATATAATGAGCAAGTACATCATGAATTAATCTTCCACACGCCGCGTATTGCTCTTTCCGAATAATACGGTACACTATAAATAATTGATTGGCCTGTCATTCATATATGGCTCTCTCTGATTGGCCTGCTGTTTTCTGAGTGCCGCACAGCCAGGCCAACCACAGGTAACTAGGGTCATGTATGCTGTAGCCTGCTGTCAAACGCGCTTACAAAGGAGTTTAAGATGGTAATTCATGTTTTTTTTTTTTAAACACCGAATGCAGTAAATACAAACCTGACCAGCTGAGCGTTTGCGATCACGTGAACTTGAAGACACTTGTACAAATGCAGATGGGTGACATGAATGAAAATGATTCCAGATTGGCGATGTAGTATTTGGTTTCTGTATTCTGTACTGTATTTTCCTGCGCTCAAACCTGCCAATCTATAGGATCAAACGCCGTGTATGGCCTTTGAGGTAATTTGTGAATTAGCATAGGCTTATAGTCTAAATAAAACAATTTGCAACTGTTACTATTATTACACATGTATACAAAACTTTGTATTATGCCTGTTACAGAGTGACGCGGTTGTCACGGCGACCGTCACAGCCCTACTGTGCAATGATGTAGTTTCAGATCCAGACTGAACAGTGTTTTCTTGACATGTTTCCGTGTTGTTGTTGCTCAGCAATGGCATGGACGTGATGTTGTCTGGGGGTTTGGCAAAAGGAGAGTGGGACGGCGGGCAGTGCTCGGGGTGGGGACTGAAGGTGGTGACTGTGTAGTTCAGACGTCAACTTTTTACGGAAGTCACAACGGTTCGTGAAAAATCACAGCTACTTTATGCAGGCTGTGTGCATTTTACTGTGGACTGACAGTAGTTTTAAAACTTATATGGTAGTTACATAGTGCCTAGACCTCAGTTATCATGAAAAATAGCCAGGAAATTTCAGTTTTGACAATACGGGACCTTTAATTTTTGGGTGAACAACTTCTTAAAGTTAATGTAAACGTAAAAATAATCAACTTCCATTATCTTAATAAATGTTGGCCAGCTGACTTACATTTGTAAGACTTGAACTCTATAAAAACGTTGTTGTTTGTTCAAGGTTATTCAGCTTTTATATTAATAATAGTCGAATATAGGCCTACGTTATCTTTGAATGATTCAGGAAAGTAGCCACGGAATGCGTGAGGGAGAAATAGTTTAGTCACTTCATCAGCAAGGTAAAGGGGTCATATGATGCTTTTTTAAAAAATCATTATTTTGAGTATTTGGTATAACAGAATATGTTGAAATGCTTTAATGTTAAAAAAACACATTACTTTTCAAATACTATACATTATTGTAGATCCTCTATGCCCCACCTCTCTCAAACACGTTCGTTTTTCTACAAAGTCCCTCCTTCCGACTAGTGCAGTCTGCTCTGATTGGCCAGCTGACCCAGTGCATTGTGATTGGCCGAAAACCACAAGCACTCGTCGGAAATGTAACGCCCCTTACCATAATCGCGAGCTTCATCTTTCAAAATAAATGTAAAGACAACCCGAAAGGGGAACAGAGTCGCGTGACCGACACAGTGATGAATATGTGTTTGCAGTACACAAGCCACGGTTAAGACAGTGTGACTCCACTGTGATGTGACCACCCCCCCCCCCCCCCTCTCTCTCTCCTCTCTCTCTCTCTCCTCTCGTGCACGAGCTCTCTCTCTCTCTCATATCTTCTCCTATCTGTTGGCGGCGCGCTATCTCTCGCTCTCTCTCTCTCTCGCGCAGCCTCTCTCTCTCTCACACACACACACACACACATACACAAACTCCGATTTGAACGTCAATAGCAAATACCTTAACCTAATAACAAACAGTAAATGATTACAGAAGTGGCAGACCGGTCATAGCAAGTCAGAATTAAGCTTCCTAGGTTCACGAAACGGTCGTCATTAAATGATCTGTTCTGTTGGAAGTGATCTTAAAGATTCCTAAATGCATCTACTTCCGGAAGGCCAAATAAAAGTGCTTTTGCTTTCGCACTGAAAAACACAGCGTCTCCCTGACATCGCTGCTTCAACACTAACTGCGGTTACTGAAACCACACCTTCTTTCTTTGCATGCACATTTGGGCGCATTATGCTAATATTTCCACATAGTGAGGTAGATATGTGTTAGAACGAGCCGTTTTAGGGGGGCGTGGCAGAGTCTTAACTTTGATAAAGAATATCTCTTTGGTTTTGAGACTTTAGTCTTTGCAACTTCAGGGATCTTATCTATGCACAATCAGCTTGTAACACTCCAAAGAGAAAGGAAAACTTGAAATCGCATCATATGACCCCTTTAATATAAAACACCATAATGAACGTCATGCTACTAGTAAAAATTAAGGTAACTGTAAAACCAGCAGTCATGAGTCAACCTTTAAATATATTCTGCAAAATAATCCAAACGATGACGTGCGTATATGTCTAATATGTCAAGCGCCTAACACATTTTAATCTGCTGTTTTAAAATGAAAGGTTCAAATGTTTCTTTACCATATAATTGTATAAATGGCCAGTGGTCCCTAATATACTTGGATTTCTATTTGTGTGCCTTGGTTTATTTTTATTTTTTTTTATTCTGTCCTTTTCTTAAGAATTTTTATATTATATAGTTTTTTTCTGTGATGTTTTATCTATTAATCCTCGAGTAGTTTATTATTGATTGGTATTTTGCATGTTTTGCACGTACTGTTTTTTACTGTTTGTTTTGTACGTACTGTAATCCTTGTTGTTTACTGCAATAAAATTAATAAATAAATAAATGGCCAGTGTGAGAAGATACTATTGAGTGGCGATGACGGAACTGCGTTATCACATCAGCAACCTGCAGATGGCGCTGTTTTAGCAGTTTCTAAGTGCCGCGTGAGAGTCAGAGCAACATAAACGCATCCCTTCCGTATTTTCATTTAATAATATATATTCCACGTTGACAAACACTCCGAGGATGGATTTCACGATCCGGGCCGCCACGCTCGAGGACTGTAAGGACATCTCGCGGATGATACTGGTGAGTGGACGATTTTAGAATCTTATGAAACATTGAAACACAGATCTGCTGTGTCACAGAGAAGCATGCGTAATCTTTCATTATCTTCCAAACACTGCTGTTTTTTTAACGTGTAATGCACGTAATTGCGTCAGTGTTGTTGATGGCAGAGTTACAGTAAGCCATATTCATTTGGCACACTGTAATCTGACACTTTCCTGTCATTGAGCCTAGTGGACGGCGTTTGGAATGCTGGGAAAAGTGCAGCAGCCTTCAGCTTTACTGTCATAATCATAATCATGAAGATGAAAGGAGCCGAACATCAGATAGATTACGCAGGCCATTGTCACGTCATGAATTAGATGTACCTAATTACTAAAACCTCGTTAGTTACTTGAAATGATATGTAAATCTCTTAGAACAAACAAAAAAGCATTGAAAACATGTAATGCTCTGAAAGCATTTAACTTTATGTAATTTTCTACCTTTTTTTTTTTTTTCATTTCTCTGGCAGCTAATAATGTTAATTTGATCATGTGAATATGTAATACCTCATGTTCTTGTGGTATTGAATTAATAAAGCATTAAAAAAAAAAAACCTTGTTAGTTATTGGTGAGTGCGACAATGGAAAGAAATGAAAAATGAAACACTTTGCCGATGTCAGAATAGTGAAAACAAACATCTATGACACAATTTAATAGAATTCAAAAGATACTTTAATGGATGATACATTAAATCTAAATAAAAACTGTAATAGTTGCTATTGTGCCTGCTTGAATTGCATCCATGCTTTCTTCTGTGCAATTTCTTTTTCAAATATTTTATATGACTTCATATGTACAATAGGTGGTTATAAGTTATCTCCAGCAAAAATGTGCTTCGTCCACGTGGTGCAATGTGAGTTCAAGATGAAATGACTGCCTTGATGTAGTGCGGATAAGAAACGTTTTATTGTCTTATTAGTCATTCTTTCATTTTTAACCATATTAATGTCATCATATTTGCATCATGTGCTTGCGAAGTGAAGAAAAGTGGCTTGTCACTGAAACGCTTTCTATTGTCAAATCATTCATACCAGGAACTGGCAGAGTATGAGAAAGCTTCTGACCAGGTCAAGATTACACAAAGAGGTAGGCCTGATTGTTGCATCTCTCCCATACCAAGTACAATGATTTGCTTGGAATAATTAATTCTGTGGATTGCTGCTTTAGAAAGAATTTAAAGCTTTTTTTTAAAGAATTTAAAGCCAATCATGCTTCTCTACTGTAGATCTGGAGCAGGATGGATTCTCTAAAAACCCTTTTTTCCATGGAATTATTGCTGAAGTGCCAGAGCACCATAAGTCTAGAGAGGGTGAGAAAAAAGATCCTTGATTTAGTATTTATCTTGGATCAACAATCCTATTACAACATGAAATAAAATCTGCTGTTCTTCTGCAGTAGGATACACATTTGTTATCTAATCTGGGCATGTGTGTCATGTCTAGCCTGAGTGCATAGTTGTTACATAATCTTGTTTGCCCTTTTTTCCTCTTTGAATGTATTTCCTTACAGTTACATATACATTTTCTACACCATTGGTAAAGCAAATGCCACAGCACTATAGTATAATATATTAGTATATATTATAGATGTGTGAATTATCCTGCTGACTAGCTTTTACCAAAAGGAAATTTGACCATTAATCACCCTCAGGCCATTCAAGATGTCGATGAGTTTGTTTCTTCGTCAGAACAGATTTGGAGAGATTTTACATTACATCACTTACTCACCAATTTATTCTCTCCAGCGAATAAATGGGTGCCGTCAGAATGAGAGTCCAAACAGCTGATAAAAGCATCACAATAATCCACAAGTAATCCGTATATTACGAGTGGAAAAGCTGCCAGGTTGTAAGAAACAAATCCTTCAAGACTTTTTATCTTGAAAGTGTTGCTTCCGGCCAAATACAAGTCCATAATGTTTCCTCCAGTGGAAAAAACCATCCCCTGTCCTCTCACAGTAAAATCCACCGACATATTTAGAACTGTTTTGGGCTGGTTTTGCTCGTAAACAGTGCTTGATCTGTGCATATTTCTCTCCTGATTACGATTCAGATTCAGAGATGACTTTTTCACAGGAGAAAGCAAGATTGTGGATAGAGGACATTAATTGATGGACTGGAGTCGTGTGGATTACTTGTGTATTGTTGTGACGTTTTTATCAGCTCAGTCTTACGGCACCCATTCACTGCAGAGGATCCATTGAGCAAGGGATGCAATGCTACATTTCTCCAAATCTGATCCGATGAAGAAATAAACTCATCCTCAATCTGCCAGAGTGTAAAATGTAATTTAATTTAACTATTCGCTTAAGTGCCTGGCTAAATGTGCTAACTGTATGTTTTACAACTTGATATTGTTTGCCTGGTATGTTTGAGTTTTGTGTTTACCTTAGTGTTAACATTAGTGTTATTTTTTTTTATTTTAGCCATCAAGCTGACGGAGTTGATTCATGCATGTATATCTCTTTACAGGTCACACCAAGGTTGGTTACTCTCTGTACTTCTACACATACAGTTCATGGAAAGGTCGGGCGGTGTACATGGAGGATCTGTATGTGATGCCAGAGTTCAGAGGTAAGGAAACCACACTGTGTGCTTTTGTTTATTTGAATTGAAAATAAATTGTAAGCCCTTTGACTGATTAATGATTTTCTGTGAGTATTTCCAGGGAAAGGCATTGGCAAGGCTCTGATGTCCAAAGTTGCCCAGGTGAGGAGTGTTTATTTATACTAGCAACATATGGCACACGATCATAATGCATTAGCAAGGAATCTGTTGTTAACAAATTGAGAATTAGATTATTGTTGATTGTGTACATTTTGACATGTTTGTGATTATGATTACCCTCAGCTTGGTCTGGCTGCTGGTTGCACCCAGCTGAATTTCACTGTGCTGGACTGGAACAAATCATCTCTTGACTTCTACCTAAAGCAGGGCTGCTGGGATGTGACCTCTGACCTCGGCTATCACTGCATGCGCTGTGAGGGCGATGCCCTTGAACACTTGGCCCAGGGGGACCTTTAAATTTTGAAGCACATAGATTCCCCCATCAACCCCTGACCAGAGCCACAAGTAACAAGCTGTTTGATAAGCACAGGAAGACCGTAAACTACCAGTTAAAATGGAATAAGTAACCATGCTCATATCCTACATACATTTTCTGCAACTTAATGAGGTGATATAGATGAGCATTATTGCCGAGAACAACAGACAGAAGATGCTGCTTATTTATGTTGCCTCAAAAAGTGCATTACACATTGATTCATTCTACACATTTAAATTGGGAAGTCTGGCCTAACCAAAGATTCAGAAGTGTACTGTTGTGTTATTAGGGAACACATCTATATTGGGCATATTATGACATAATCATTTTTCTGCTAGTGGAAAGAGGGGAAGTGAAATTGTTACAGATGGTGCTGTTTCAATGGTATGTATTTAGAACTGTTGTTCTTAGATGTTCTATTTAAATAGTTAATTGAGTATTTAGCCATATATAACGTGTCATTTTATTTGTACATTTGAATATTTATTTGTACGTTTGAACATCTAGTCGGTCTCGCTCACCAAACCACTTGATCTAAAATTATACACAAGTAGTGTTCTTAAACTATGTTGTAATATATGAAGAACTGATCGGTCCACAAGATTCACAGCCACTTAGAACATGAAGATGTGTCTGTGTACGCTGCACATGCACAGATATGAGCCACATACTTTTCTTGACTAACTATTGGTAACTGTTACCAGTCATAACCTCACTAAAAGTAGAATAATGCACTACAATTAGCTAAATCCTATTTGTTATTGGTTAGTGAAACCATGCTTGGATTTTGCTTTTCTGAATTGTTTACTTTGCCTTGTAGATTATTTGTGTGCAATTTTTAGTAACCAGATATTTGATGTTTATTGCCAAAAGGTATTTGGCAAGAAAATCTTGTGCTGTTACCGAATACATCATAAGTGTGAACAACATACAACCCGTAAGTACCTCAGTCTCTAAATTTAGTTAGTAATTAGTAACATTTTATGACCTGTTAGGATGGAACTGTTATTTTGTAGCACTTTAGAGAACATCTGTGTAGCCTCATTGTAAAGATGGCACAAAAAAAAAAAAGTTACATTGTTACAAGCTGCTGTTTCCAATGTACTGTGGAGTCTGTTGTTCTGTAGGCCACTGATAAAAGTACATTTGTCCATGATTTTGCTACATTTGTTTTTACTTGACAAAGCTTTTTAAACATTGTGATCTAGATTAGTGTTTAACAAAACTATGCACGAGTAATCATAAAATAAACACAGTAAATGCCATCAAAGCTCACTTCTGAATCAATGACCATAAGATTAATCGTAACTGGAAGCAGGATTCACATTTGGCCTGCAGATCACCACATTTCCAAGCTGCTGATACGCCAACTACATGTTGTACTCACCACACTTTAGGCAACAGCGACACCAAGTGGTCACCCGGAGAAGGCATTAACGATATACCACATTTAGGACTTTTTTCCAGTGCACTTCACTGAGGAATTCAAGTAGTATTTCAATGTTAAAAACAACCGAGACAACAGTTGTGACGTGCATATGTTGTTTCATTTAATCCTTTAAATGCTCAACCAATTGAAGGCCAACGTTTCGTAAAAAGTCAAAACGCTGTGAATCAGACCCAGGCTCATTTTTCGACTCATAATAATCAAACCCACTGCCAGGAAACCATCCAGTTGTTTGGGATTTTTGGAAGGGAAAAGGGAGAGCAAAATTAGACACATCTTCACAATATTAACATTTATGTTAGGAAATGATTAAGCAATGATTAGACTGTGCAGTTTGTCATATACAAAATATTACATTAGGATGCAAAGATATCAAGCGTATCGTTAGTTCTGGCAGGTCACGTTAGTCAAGCTCGCATCAGCTGACCTTCAGCTGATCCTCATCTACCTATGGGACTACGACACCTATCCATCCAAGCATTCATATATAAGGTCCCTCAGTATTATCAGCAGTTTTCGCATTGCTCAATAGCTAATTACCCTCCTCCATCCCCAGCTCCTCCTCTGTCAGTCGGGATTCAGCCTTCTGATTCTCGTTGAGTCAGACTAATTCTAAAATGTCTACATAAAATGATTGAACTTTAACAATATCTGCAATACATGTATGTTAGTTCTGTTCACCCTGGGGGGTATTGCTGCTCTCCCTGCTCTCATCCATGCTAGGCTGCGTGGATGCGCAGCGAGTTCTTGCCCAGAAGAGAACCATACCGCCAATCCAAACTATACGCCAATTGTCAGTCATCTTTGACGATAGTGGTCCTGACAGAAAAAAAACAAACAATTTACATGTCATTTGAAGGTAGTACAGGTTCATATTTGAATAACCCCTGCGATGGAGCACGCACATAAAGTGTATTTATATGCCTACTATATGCATGGTTTTATGAGCTGATTCATGTTACAAAAATAATATAAATGTGTATTGCTGGAGTTTTTTTGTTATGAAAGTGCATGTGGTTGATTGCATAAATGCTTAGACTAGTGTTAGAAGTTGGTCATCTAATTTGTACAAGACTGGTCATAAGTCTTAATAACTGGTCAATAAGTCGGTTACATAAAAACGTACACTCTAAAAAAAAATGCTGGGTTTGTTTCAACCCAATGTTGGGTCAAATATGGACTAACCCAACTGTTGGGTTAAATTTTGGTTACATTTTTAAATGAACTTTTTAACCCAACATATTTGTCCCAACATTGGGTTGAAACAAACCCAGCATTTTTTAGAGTGTAGATTGGTTTAATTTGAATCGGAAGAGAGACTAATTGCCCCTTGAATTTATGCAGCTATTTTCTTTCTTATAATACATTTTCTCTTAGCATTTCGGTGCGGTGATAATTTAATCGGCACTCTTTACTCTATTACTCCATGGTCAAACTTTGTAAAACCTTAGAGAACAACCAGTCTTCCAGAAAAAGACACGCGGACAAGCGCACTTGTTGATTTGAGGCAGGACAGAGCTAAATAGGATTTCGCTGCAGAATAAGAATACTTGGCACCGCACGAGGGGGGAAGGAAATCTGTTTTCCACTGCTGTGCAGGACTCACTTCCCTGCAGTGCATACTTGAGCACATGGACGCAGAAGTGCTTTGAAATGACACCTCTTATGGACTTAGACCATGATGAACACGAGGAATGCATGCCAAAGAATCAGGTCTCCGTAAGATGCGAGTAAAATCCAAACCACACAGTGTTGCTGCGCTACTGTCAACTCTCTGCACAGGAATATTGCCGTTCCATTCGAGCCAGTTTATGCAATAAACGCAGACAGTTCTGCATATAGCAAAGCATTGACAGCAGCGACTGATTTGCTGGGTTAATCTCGCAACGATTGCAACCAGGTTTGCGTGGACCGCGCTGCAACAGCTGCATTTGCGCTCGGACTTGGAGAAGCTCTCGCGCATGGGACCTACCAGAGAGGCTCAGAGATGTTCTCGTGGAATATGGACAGAATGATTGATGTGGAAGCTCCAGAACGGTAAACGACCCGTGTGCGCAACAATGCAGCGAATTCTCCAGAGGAGACCAAGGATCCGCACACTGCGCTTGGTTTGGTCGCTCATGGCCGTGCTCGCGCTGTCCCTGGCCGTGTGCAGTGCCATATTTACAGCGTGGACAATGCGACAAACGCGGGACCTGTCCAGGTCTTTCCAAACTCTGCAGGAGCGCTTAGAGCAGGTAAACGCGATGTCTTTTAAGTGCACGTCAGACGCATGCATGCATTCCCAAGCACATTTGTCAAAACATTTCTCTCTAATCACGCAGTGATTTTGCAATTATGCCTTTTCTTTCTTTTAATCACGAGGTAGGTTATTGGTCCTGAGCTTGAAAGCCCTTTGCAAGTCCTTTTTGGGCAGGTATAGGCTATCAAGAAGAATGGAATCGTATAATTTCGAGGCACTTGATTATACAAACATACAGCTGCGGCACCGCTGGGGGTCTGCGGGACGCGTTTTATGACCCTTCCAGACTTTGCGCGCGGGGTGCTGTGAATTATGGCCTATTTAGTTTCTAAAGTCGCTGCCAAGTGTGATGCTTCTGTTGCCAATTTTGCTCCATGTTTAGGGCAATTTACTGGAAATCTTAGACTACTTGGCACGAGGGCGTTTCGAAGCCAATTGACATTGCCTTTTAAGCATCGTGTCTCGTAAACGCGTTTGTGTAATTATGGTTAAATGATTTGCAACTTGTAAGCTACCATTTAGAGCTTGCCCTCAGATACAGATGGGCAACTTTGTCACGAGTAGCCTGTTGTTGTTGTCATTATGAGCATTGTTTTATTTACTGGAACATATATACACATACATAAATCACTAAAAAGCTGTCATTCATCTTAGTTCATCGCGATCTCACAAAGATACGTTATTTTTTTTTTTTTAATTATTATTGCAAGTATAAACACTTAACATTCAACAATTAATGTAACATTGGATGACATTATGAATAAAGAAATTATATAAGACAAAGAAAAAAATAAATACATAGATAAAACAAAAAATACAGAGGAAGATAGGTTATTATCAGTAAAGTATGTACGCTCCACAAGCATAATCATATGAGATGATTCGTGCTGAACATTGAGTCAAAAGTAATTTTTTTAATAGTATATTAATTTAAACAACTATATCATGTATAACAAGATATCTTGAGTAGTAGGCAATATCTTAGAGTTTTATAAGTCATCTCGTCTTGTCGGGGGAAAAAATCCCCACAGTTCACATTTACAACTGCGTGTTTTCTGCGTAAAAATACGGGTCGTTTTTGGCTTTGGTCTAAACAGAGCAGAAGGGCTTATTGAAAAATGCAAATTCATTCTCTGCCAGCAGATGGCGCTTTTCGCCAGGAATATAGCCGTTTCCCCGTAACCGCAGTAAACAAAGCAGCGCAGCACCTGACTTTGAAACTTGCAGCACTCATATTTAATCAATTAAACCAAGCCTTTTGAAGTGTAAGCTATATCTAAATTTACATGCATATTTGGTTTTTTTTCACTGGAGCACCACCTGATCTCCCATTGTTTCCTAGCCCTGGTACTACCTGCACACATATCAATAGCATCACTGGACTGTAGGTTGCCAAGTTGAGGGGACAAATGGGTTGAAATTGGTATGTGTCGATCGTGTGAGAAAGATGCGTTTCATACAAGATCTGGCAACTGGACAACCTTGGAATTTGTTGTCGTGATTATTCATATAATGAGGTTCGGCCCTTACATATTACGGGAGTTTTACTGGAAGCAAATGTAGCAAACAAAATACATCCAGTGGGATTTTTTTCAAATAGAAAGATTAAAAATACGGGAAAATATTTAAGCGGGATGATAGCGGGGTACAATGGTAAAATACGGGAGAATCCCGGGAATAAAACGGTTAAGGTTGTGGGTCATGACAGGTAGGGTAAAAAAAAAATAAAATAAAAATAAAAAAAGACTTAAATAAAAAATTAAGATGACTATAAAAAGGTCATAGTCAATTTTTATTAATTTAATTGTTTTAACTATAATTTTATGTAAAAAAATACGTTTGTTTTTTTTTTACAGTGAATATTAGCAGCAAATCAGTATTTTTGGTAGATTTAATTAATGTAATAATCACGCCCCCCAAACGGTTTTTATTCCTATTTCTGCATGAGCAAGCTACAAAAACAGATTTTTAAAGGGGTCGTATGATGTTGCTAAATTTTTTTTTTGTATTTGGTGTAATGAAATGCGTTTACGCAGTTTAAGGTTCAAAAAACACATTAATTTCCACATACTGTACATTGTTGTTTCTCCTTTATGCCCCGCCTTTCTGAAACGTGTGTCGATTTTTACAAAGCTCATCGTTTAAAAAAAGCGAGGTGTGCTGTGATTGGCCAGCTATCCAGTGCGTTGTGATGGGCCGAATACCTCAAGCGTGTGACGAAAATGTTATGCCCTCCCATACTGTGATGATGCCCTGTCCGGCAGGAGCAATGATTCAAAAACATGAAAACCCATTATAAACATGGCATTTGTTGCATCCAGTGGGGACATGATTACTGATTATAATGACTTGTACTGGCTTTTTACGTGTTGCATTGCATCGTGCAGCGTAAACATAAAACCATGCCTGCATTTGTAATCGGAGAAATGACAAACAAGCGCTACTCTACACTGCTCAAAACTCGCGTTTGAATCATCAGGGCAAATTCTTTAAATATAAAAAACACTTACAGTCGGTGAGTCAGAACAGCCAGCATTGTAGTCTACTCACCCAGGATCAGGAAACAGTCCTCCGTTAAATGTGCTGCACACATCTGAATATTTGGGTTGAACTGTTCTGGAAAAGTGCTGTAAATACAACTTAACCACTGATTTCTAGTCGTGTCCTCTTTTGGAAGGCAAAACAAAGTACTTTCGCTTTCACAATGAAACACTACACGGCACGGCAGCAACAAAACTACAGCGAGAATTAAAAAAAAAAAGTTACGCCTTCTTTCTTTGCGTGAACATTTGGGTGCCGTTATGCAAATCTTCCCACATCGTGATGTAGACATGTGGGGGCGTGTTAGAACGAGCCGTTTTAGGTAGGCGTGGCTGACTCAACTTTTATAAAGAATATCTCTTTGGATTTGAGACTTTAGTCTTTGCAACTTTACAGATCTTCTTTATGCACCAAGAGCTTGCAACCCTCCAAAGAGAAAGGAACAATTGAAATCGCATCACATGACCCCTTTAAAAACAGTTTTCAAGTCCACCTACAGCAGCTCCATGCACAAATTCAACGGCTGCACATCACGGTGATCACGGTTCAAAAGATGTGCCAAATGTGTTTAAACAATTCCATTTAAACTTAATCAAGCTAACGACAAATTCATATTACAGCATAAATTTACATAAATCCTAATTAAACATACTAATCATTGATGTCAATATGACATCAATTGGACGTTTAAAACTTGATGTTGATTTGACGTAAACTGAACGTCAAACATATTGGCCTACATATATATTAAAACAATTTCCGTGTGGTATAACTTCCTGTTTTTTACCCAATTAACCACCGGAAGAAATTGCCGTCCAAGCTGAATAAAAAAAAAATGTTATACAGCATCTTGATCAAATCTTGACTAATATAAATATTTATATTATAAATATCAAATTTGACATCGAGCTGCCTGCTATAGTGATTCCAAAACAATTATGAATCGGTCTTACTAGTTGTCATGACACAGGCTAGGAGACATAGAGGTAATTGGTCAAACAAGGGTCCTTATTGATGGAAACGATGGCGTGAACCAGGTGGTGATGAGAGGCAAGTGAAGCACACAGTGACTTCGCTTAGATTGCGGTAACAGATCTTGGCTTTCCAGTAGGAATCACGTGGGGCGGTGGAGTACAGTAACGTCTGGGGTAGGAAACACAGGTTATTAGAATGAGTCAGGCTAGCTTCAATGAAGTGACCGGTAGACAGGACGTTGATCTTGTGAGAGGTGAGCACTGATATAGGGGATCTTGATTAGCTGCAGCAGGTGCGGGGAATCAGAATGCAGGTGATTGTGATCTTGTGAACGTCGGTGCTGGTGAACTGTGATGACTGTGGTGACTGTGACTCTCTGACACTAGTTACTTAATTAACTTGTGGCTAATGAATTAAAATACTTGTACTTGAGACTCCAGACACTTAAAAAGTGTAGTAACAGCTCATTCACGTGACAACATGTAGAACAAATGAAATAAGCTACTATATTCTTGTTTTAGTGTTTTAATGTAGGCTAATATATACAAGTTATTTTTTTCCATCCGAAAGTGATTCGTTCAAAAGATTCGTTCACAAACAATACATTACTAGTAGGACCAATTTTAAACACACAGGCCGAAATTGGAAAAGGTAAAACAAAAACATTGGCATGTGTAGATTTAAAAGTATGCACATTTTTCTACCTCATTTAAAGACGAAATGTATTCTCCAATGCTTCTTTGTGAATTGCTTAACCAGCGACATGTAACTAACGTTAGCTGGGTTGCTAGCATCCTTGTTGCCAAATAATGGCTACGATATGGTTAGGTATGTTAAAAATGTAGGGAATGTTTTCCGTGGATTTTCAGAAACTGTTTTGTTTGAGAAAATCTTGGAAATATACAGTTACGGTTGGGCAACAGCTGCATTTATGTGATATTCTGCAGTCAATATCTGGCAAGAGTTCACCCATCTGGCAATATTTCACCCTTAAAAGGCACAAAAAAGTGGTTACAACTCAACTGCATGTGACTCTAACTTTGTTTTTTGCAGCACAGTACAGTTTTTGCACACACCATAACTGCATATGGTGTGTAGATCCAAATGCACTTTGCATGAAGTAGATTGAAGGTCCAGACGGACAGGTACTCACTTCACTTATAGGCACAACCATGCTTTCTGTTGCCAGACATATGTTAAACTGCTGACAAAGCGTTCACATGCTTGTCACATTGTTTGTCAGCTTTTTCTTTTCCACTTAAAGTTTCCTTTTAACAGAGAAGCATTCCCGGAATGTATTGCATTACGGAAAAAAAAAAACATACAAGGTGTTGTTACCGGTTTTCATTTAGGGGAAGTGGTTGACCTATTAAAATCTGAGTGTCAGTGTTTGCCAGTCTTCTGGTGACTGTTTGTTTGCGTCTCGCTCAGGAACGCCTCCAGCTTGGGTTTGATTATTTCAAAGCTATGACTACTGCATGGGTTACCCGCAAAATGCCAGTTAATAGAAGCCAGCAGTGTTTCTCCCCAGTGGTCTGCTCGTACTTGACACATATTTAGGTTCCGTTCCTGGCCCAGTCACACTGGTCACGTCTGTCTGCAAAAGCTGTTGAGCGCGATGAAAAATGTTATTCTCTTTTCTTTTTATTTCTCTCTCTTGCAGGTGAATATGCAGCGCAAGGCCATCTTCCAGCTCATCCTGGAAAAACGCGAACTGCTGGAGAGTCAGAGGTTCCGCAGAGATGGTACTGAAGGACATCATATGTCATAATGTCAGGCATGAAGCCAGTTATTGAAATCCATTCAAAGCACTTCACTAGTAAACACTGAACAAATGATTTGTGATTGTGACCGCTTCACATGCAGACTATCCATTATAGCAATCACACGTTACTCTTTCAAGGAAATTGAATAAAACCATAGAGATTACAAAAATGCAGGAGATGTATAAAAACACTATTAAAAACATAGCTGTAAAACTGACACACGACAGCTGTTGTCAGAAAGCCTTGGATCACCTGCAGTCTTTGCAGCTGCAGAAGGATGATCTTTGGTCATCGCATGCAATATTTACAGAGACCAAACCATTTTGGACACCACGGCACCTTGGGTAAACCATTGGGCATATGTTTCCAAAAGCTGCAACAGGAAACAGTAGGCAGCAGGCTGAATGACAGCAGAAATTACAGGTTTGAGCTGGATGGACACGCATCTGGCAAAAACCAACTGGCATAAGGACCGCAGGGCATAGTGGTTTTAGCAACCTTCTAAAACAAGTGACCCCTTACACTGAAGCCTGAAATAGCTTTAATTAGCAATAGACTTACTTTAGTTCTGCCTTGAATTCTCTTGCAATTATGCGATAAGGCATCTCGAGGTTGGTTGGTCTCCTGAGTACACGGTGAAAAAAGCAGTGCCAAAAGGGTAAAAACAACTAAAGGTAAGGAACTACGGCCAAAAAGATCAACAAAATAAACATCAGTGTAGAAACAGATGGACCTTCAGAAGTCTAATGAGCAGCCGCAAGTCTTCAGCTGACACCTGACGGCTGTCTGATTTCAGAGCCAAAATGCTTATCCACAATCATTCCTCAAAATATATTGTTTTCCTAGCCCAGAATAGTGCCCCTTAGGGACAGTCACGGCTTCAAGTTGAAATGGTCAGCCAGGAATAACAGTCGTTTTAACCATTTCTATGAAGTTCCTTTTGAAGTCTGAGACTTAGGTGATCAGTCAATGCACATTTTAATGGACTAGCGGGAGTTCAGGCAGCTCCCCTGAGGCGAGATTCGAGAGCCTCTGGAGAGGGGCAAAGAAGGAAAAAAAAACATTTCTCAAGGTGGTTTGTTTGAATTATTGCATTATGTTGAACGGTAGCCATAGATGTTAATCTACCTCATTTCATAGGAAGATTATTTTCTGCATGAGAAAGGTTAAGAAAGAGCCAAAAATTCATTTTCTTGCTGTCTAATTTTTTTCCCCTAAGTTTTGCCTCTTTGTTGACTGGAACCAGCTGGTGGGGTGAAAGTAGAAAATACTGTGCATGGTGCCTGTTACTGAAAACAAAGGCTAGGAGAAGTGTAGAACAGAGCTGAAAGGAAATATTTCCCCATCTGCTTTGACAATCAGGACTTCAGCTGGTGTATAAATTATTCTAGATTAATCCATGATGTTTGCATCTGCACAGCTGTTTAATGCTGGAAGTTGCAGGAGCTCCACATGGATGACTCCTATCTGCATCCCAGAGAGTTTTGTCTCTTTTTCCAAAACATGCCTTTCTTTTGTCTTTATCTTGCAAGCGGGAGGGAGGAAAGGAAATGGACGAAAAGTGGCCTCTCATTTTGAGAGTAAGTGGACAGTATTGCAAATCATTTTTTTTTTAACAATGAAAAACCCAACTGCTGTTTTTTCCCCCAGACTAATATACATCTCATTTTTAACAGTAACCAACGATTCCTTCCAAAAAGGTGAGTTATTTGGGAGTGTATATATATGTGGAATATTCTCTAACTGTATGTGTCTTATGGAATATTTTCTAATAATGTATGCATCTTAGTGGGGAATGAGGGAGTCATTAAAGGATGGACTGAGGAGCAGCTGAATATGAGCAGGGCAGTGCATTATAATTCAGAGACTGGCACCTTCAAAGTGGAGCGCAGCGGTGTCTACTTCCTGTACTGTCAAGTGAGTTAAACCAGTTTTCAGCAAACTTTCCAGGCACATCGCCAGCAAAGTGTTGGTGTGGGTAGTGTATGTATTGTAGGTAGGTATGTATGTGTGGGTGGTGTGAATATAGAGACAGAAGACTAGATAGATAGATCGAAATAAGACAGAAGGATGATAGACAGACAAAGCAGAAGACAGACTAGATAGATAGAAGATAGACAGACAGGACAGACAGACAGGACTAGATAGATAGACAGAAGACAAGCCGACGCCAGAAATAGATAGATAGATAGAAATAAGACAGACAGATAGATAGATAGACAGACACAAGCCAGACAGACAGGCTAGATAGATCATAGAAAGGACAGACAAAGCCAGACAGAATAATAGACAGACAAGCCAGACAGACAGATAGATAGATCGACAGACAGACAGACAGACAGACACAAACAGACAGACAGACAGACAGAAGAATAGCTAGACAGACATAAAGACAGACAGACCGACAAAGCCCGGACAGATAGAGAGATAGATAGACAGACAGACAAAGACAGAAAGACAGACAGACAGATAGATAGATAGACAGACAGACAAAGCCAGACAGACTATATAGATAGACAGACAGACAAAGCCAGACAGACTAGATAGATAGATAGATAGACAGACAGACAAAGCCAGACAGCAGATAGATAGACCAGACAGACAGACAGACAGACAGAAAAACAGACAGACAGATAGGACAGCCAAAGGCCAGACAGACAGACAAAACCAGACAGACAGACTAGATGGATAGATAGAAATTTTAAAATGCCACCTATGGAAAACATTCAAATCAAATTCAATTTTCTGTGGTTCCTGTTAAATCTAATCAAAAGGCTTCTGGTTTAGTCATAACTTATTTTTTTGTTCCCTGCTGAAAGCCATTTGCTACATCCCCTGCTCTGAATTGGTCTCTCATAACATTCCTGATTCACTTGTTCTCTTTCTCCTGCCGTTTGGCACATCTGCATTTCCACCCCCCAGGTACACTTCAACGAGAACCAGAGTCAGTATGTGAAGCTCGAGGTGTCCGTTCCTAAGGGCCCTTTGCTCCAGTGCATCGAGGGGTACGGAACCACACCAGCGTCTGGCACGCACAGGTTTCACTTCCTAAAGCCTTGCCAGGTCTCCGGCCTCCTACGCCTTAACAAGGGCGCCGAGCTGAAGGCCGTCACCGGAGGTTTCTTCAGTCTGCAGATGTCGGGCAAACACTACTTTGGCCTCTTCAAAGTCAACTAGAGGCACAGACGGTTTTCCAGACACCTCAGCTGTATGGACAAAATAGTTTTATAGTTTTCCACAGATCACTGGCCCAAAAGTACCTAACCTAAACCTGTCTCTTTGAACCTGGCGTTGCCTTTAAAGAGGAAATTTTGACTCTGCGAGGAACGTTTCTATAACCAGCTGACTGTGGTCACAGATGACCCCTTTATGAACGCAAGTGCCCTTCCATGGAGATGTCATCGGGATGTTAATGACTGCACATCTTGCCTTGCTGGACCGATTTATGGAGAATCATTTGGTACTCTGTCGGTTTAGCTGCAAATGCCTTATTAAACGCAAACCAGCACAATTTCTACTATATAAATATAGCATTTAATTACAGCATACCAGAGACATTGCTCCAGCAGCGTGGTTGGCTTATATACTGGCATAACCAGTTTGACCAAAAGGACTATGAATTTTCAGCAGCGTTGCAGGCCACTACAAGTATGAGAGGTTTCACCACTGGTTACTTGGCTGGACCAAAACAGAGTTGCCCTAGTTCCTGAACTGCCTTACCACTGGATGGGTTCAGCGCAGAAAAATGAAAGTTTTGGTTGGTCGTTATGAAAACTCAGAGTGACTAGATATGCATCAGATAATACAAGAAACTTTACTTTTGTTGTTGCATCGATTTGAAACAACAAGCCACACGTTTCTTTCCAAATACACTGTCACTGTGACATATGAAACATATATTAATATTTATCGATGAAAAGGCCGTGACTTCAAAGCAGATGATGTATCTTGTGTACTGTACTGTGTCACTGAAAGTGGATTATGTGTACATATGGCATGAAGGTTGATGGCATGGGCGGCACAGACCTTTAAAAAAAAAAAGTCACAGTATGCCTTTAGTTTTTATATAATGTGCAATTTCATGTTATATTTTTTAAAAAGTTCAAGTTACAGATTTTTACACCATCGTTATTTCATTTAATCTCACTAATTAGAAATGTATGAAACCACTGGTGACTCGAATCTGTCAATGTCTACCTGACCTACCGCTCCTGAAGCCTTTCGTAAATCTTGTCAATACTGTCAATTAAATCTGAAATGGAAATTACAACCATGCACTTTGCCCCAAATGGGTTTCCTAATAATGCAGCTGGCTTCCTCTTTGTATTTCCTGAACCCTCATGTGGACCCCTGCAAACCGTCTCATTTCCACTTGCTTCTGGACTCTCACTTCCTGTATCTCAATCTGCAGCAAATAGTTGAAAACCTTTGAGGAAAAACATGCGCTTATTCCCTCCTGATCTCTAGCCCCATTCCTTCCCCACTTGTCTACTCAGTATTTTTAAAAAAATTTTCATCTGTTTGGGTTTACTCCTCACATAAAATGCACATTTGGCTTGCGGCACCGTTTCTGCTTTTAAAACATCCCAGATAAACCTGACTGGGTCAAGATGAAGTTTAAGGTGATGGAGGCAGTTTCGATTAGAAAATATGCACAGGTGTTTCATTTTCATGGGCAAATTTTTTTTTTTAATCATCAGAAAAATGTAATTTACCTGTAAATTGGGTTGAAGATATGAGGTTCCTGCATTTATGGGTATTGAGAAGGTATCAAGAAATGTAATCTCTGTAGCTTTTCAAAGCCAAAAGACCTGTAAAACTGATAAAGAAGTTATACTACAAGCCTGCAAAATGCAATGCAGCTGCCATAAATTATGCTGTAATATTAAATAATCGTAGTCAAATAGGACAAAATATTAAGACTTTAAAAGACATTTGAACATTTGCTTGGCATGTTTTATTTAAACAATCAAGTCTGAATGTGCCAAATCAAAAAGATTATTAACATGTTCCTTTCGGTGTGCCGAAATGCTCTTTTTTGTGTAGTTTTGACCTTACAAGGCTCCAGACAAAAACACGAACCTCAAGTTGTCATCACAGTAACAGTTCCTTGACTTGTGGGTCTGTGAGGGAATCAGTTGTGAATTAATTAACGGTCCAAGACTACGCATGCCCATTGGCTGCTCTAGCCTGAAAAATCATAAAAAAATAAAAATTTGAACGCTATTTCAGCATAAGAAAGAATCTTTATTAGACAGTTGTTATTCTATAGTCTTTAGTAGAAGACACTTTAACAAGATGATTTCTGACGAAACCAAAATGGACGCTCATAAAACACTGAATAGTGAGTAGATTTTAAACGACTGTTGCACATATAATATACAGTGGGTACGGAAAGTATTCAGACCCCCTTAAATTTTTCACTCTTTGTTATATTGCAGCCATTTGCTAAAATCATTTGTTAATTTTTTTTCCTCATTAATGTACACACAGCACCCCATATTGACAGAAAAACACAGAATTGTTGACATTTTTGCAGATTCATTAAAAAAGAAAAACTGAAATATCACATGGTCCTAAGTATTCAGACCCTTTGCTGTGACACTCATATATTTAACTAAGGTGCTGACCATTTCTTCTGATCATCCTTGAGATACACCTTCATTTGAGTCCAGCTGTGATTGATTATACTGATTGGACTTGATTAGGAAAGCACACACCTGTCTATATAAGACCTTACAGATCACAGTGCATGTCAGAGCAATGATAATCATGAGGTCAAAGGAACTGCATGAAGAAGTCAGAGACAGAATTGTGACAAGGCACAGATCTGGCAAAGGTTACAAAAAAATTTCTGCTGCAATTAAGGTTTCTAAGAGCCCAGTGGCCTCCATAATCCTTAAATGGAAGACGTTTGGGACGACCAGAACCCTTCCTAGAGCTGGCCGTCCGGCCAAACTGAGCTATCGGGGGAGAAGAGCCTTGGTAAAGAAGAACCCAAAGATCACTGAGGCTGAGCTCCAGAGATGCAGTCAGGAGATGGGAGAACGTTGTAGAAAGTTAACCATCACTGCAGCCCTTCACCAGTCGGGGCTTTATTGCAGAGTGGCCCGACGGAAGCCTCTCTCAGTGCAAGACACATGAAAGCCCAAATGGAGTTTGCTAAAAAACACCTGAAGGACTACAAAATGGTGAGAAATAAGATTCTCTGGTCTGATGAGACCAAGATAGAACTTTTTGGCCTTTAATTCTAAGCGGTATGTGTGGAGAAAACCAGGCACTGCTCATCACCTGTCCAATATAGTCCCAACAGTGAAGCATGGTGGTTGCAGCATCATGCTGTGGGTGTGTTTTTCAACTGCAGGGACAGGACGACTAGTTGCAATCAAGGGAAAGATGAATGCAGCCAAGTACAGGGATATCCTGGACGAAAACTTCTCCAGAGTGCTCAGGACCTCAGACGGGGCCGAAGGTTTACCTTCCAACAAGACAAAGACCCTAAGCACACAGCTAAATAACGAAGGAGTGGCTTCACAACAAATCTGTGACTGTTCTTGAATGGCCCAGCAGAGCCCTGACTTAAACCCAATTGAGAATCTCTGGAGAGACATAAAAATGGCTGTCCACCAACGTTTACATCCACCTGACAGAACTGGAGAGGATCTGCAAGAAGGAATAGCAGAGGATCCCCAAATCCAGGTGTGAAAAAACTTGTTGCATCTTTCCCAAAAAGACTAATGGCTGTATTAGATCAAAAGGGTGCTTTTAGTAAATATTGAGCAAAGGGTCTGAATACTTAGGAACATGTGATATTTCAGTGTTTCTTTTTTAATAAATCTGGCAAAAATGTCAACAATTCGGTGTTTTTTGTCAAATATGGGGTGCTTGTGTGTGCATTTTATGAGGAACAAAAATGAACTTAAAGCTTTTAGCAACTGCTGCAATATAACAAAACGTGAAAAATTTAGGGGGTCTGAATACGTTACGTACCACTTGTATAGGACAGTGCAGAGTAAAACAAAACAAAAAACGGGGCACAGGCTTGCCTAGGGGCCCCACGTGTGCAGGGGCCTCGGATTGGCCGGACTATTTTTTTATTATTATTTTAAATTTACTTCAGCGTGAACAAAAAAGACCCGGATTGGTCCACAAGAACACTTGATTCTGCTCTCAAAATGCACCAGATTTATGCATTTAAATTTTAAAATGAACAAAATTTTCTTATGGGGGGCATACCCCCGGAACCCCCTAGAGTAGAGCAACCAATGTGCACCCACAAAATCCTGTGGGAACATTGGGAATGTAAAGGAAACTGTAGGATTGGCTGTCTCAGTGTGTGTGTGCATGCCAGTTCACCTTACTATTTGCGTGGACCATGTAATGGCACTAAATACATTTCTCCAGTAAAGCATAATGATTAAGGGGGGCCTCACACAAAGAGCAGCCTAGGGGCCCCTGACCACCTTAATCCGCTCCTGTATATATCATTCATATATATTTTATAGTATATAGTAACAGTCTGGAGCACTGCAATAGATATTCCAATGAACCGATTAATTCTTCCAGTCCCAACTCTTTCATAACAAGAACAGCAAAACAGAAATTGTTCAGTTGAATTTTTATTTTATTACAAACAAAACAAAACAAAAGAGAGAAAGATGCATTATTAACATGTTCCATTCGGTGAGCTGAATGTCGATCACAACAATGTCACTGACTGTCTGGAATCACAATGTACACAGTGACGCTTAGCAGGAAACAAACAAAATGACAACAAAAAATATTAAAAGACAGAATGAAAAATGGACAGAAAGTGCTTGATTTGACACAACTCTCCCAAATAATACCAAGCACTGAAACGAACGATATTTCAGTTTTAACAAAAGGCTCTATACTCGGGACCAGGGCAAATAAATTAACATTTCAACTCTGATCTGTCCGAGTTGAGGCCTAGCTAGGAATAGTACAACTGCAGGCATATACAAGAGTTCACATCTGCTGATTAACCCTTTACAGTTGTATTACCATGTAAGGCAATTACATTACAAGGCTTGTATTTGTAGGAGCCAAAGATCATAAAGAAACACTGCGGAAGGAATTTCATTTGCTGATTTAAATATATGCATTCATATGTTTTCAATTTCATGGTTACACGTGATCCACTGCATACAAGTTATTCGTTTGCAAGGCCCAGATCTAGATATAAGCAATGTCCGTTAGATAGCAATGATATCAATCATCCCGAAGTCCTTTTGACCTCTTTGTGGAATATTATTACAAGAGGTCCGGTATAGAGAAATGTCATGGACCAAACATACAATGCATCAATGTTTTGACTGTTTTTTAAAAATTATTATTTTCATTTGGTAGAAGCTTCGCAATCGTAACATCAAGGACAACATCAAGAGCAACAACAATAATCTTAGTTGTAATAACAAGGATTAAAAACAGGAGAACACAATGAAACCGAGTTTAAATATGCAACCAATATCAAAGAGCTCGTAAAAACAAGTAGAAATGTGAAGAAAGTATAGGACTGAGATGCGAGCGATTTGTTTGAATGAAAGAAGGTGAGGGTGAAGTGATGGGGGGATGACAGAGAAAGAGGAGTTTGGAAAGTGTAGGACTGCTAAACGTGCTTCAGTAACAATCTTGAACACTATTAGGGAGGTTTGAAGATGCTTTTGAACCCTCTTCACCCCACCGTAACAAGATTAAGGGTCAATACTTAAAAAAGGCAGGGAACTCTACATATCAATGCTTGATGTCCCAATATATAAGGCTAAATAAACTTCATAACAAACTTGTCTTTTTATCCCAAGACAATACTGCAGCCAATACTGTTTTAAACCAACATAATACATTACTTCCTTACTCTCGTGGTAGGATATAAACTTTACCTCGTGTGTTTTTCTTTTTCTGAAAGATGAAGAAAATAGACCAGGATACTGTTAATTTTTTCCCTCTTTTTTTTTTTGTTTACGTAAAAATATGTGTATATGCTCCCAAATCATCTTAAAGCAGACTTGACTTGACTTAAAGGGATAGTTCACTTCAAAATGAAATATCTGCCATCATTTACTCTCCCAAACCTGTTTGACCTTCTTTCTTCTACAGTACAGAAGACAATCTGAAAAATGTGTTTTCTGACCACGCAATGGAACTCAAAGGGGTCCGGTGTTGTTTTGGACCCCATTGAGTTTCATTGTATGGACGAAAAAAACAGTTCTTCAAAATACCTTGTGTTTCACGGAAGAAAGAAAGTCATCCAGGTTTGAAACGTAATTGATAACAGGATTTTCAATCCCTTTAAAGCATTAAGATTAAAGATTGTTTCACGATTGAAGCTTGTTTGCTTGAAAGATTGCACTATGCTTGAGTCGGCACAGCTCAATGCACGGATGTTTGTCTTGACTAAACCGTGGACTGTCAGGTGCATGCTGTCGGAAAACAAATCACTGCAGGTGATGTGAAGCTATTCCACATTCATGCAGCTTCATGTCTGTGTCAAGGAGCGCTAGATAGAGGATGAACGTGTGGATTGGTCTGAAATGCGAGGCTGATTTGGGACAGATATTTATGAGAGGAAAGGAAATCAAATATTTGTGTGTGTGTGTATATGCGCACATATGGTATGTGTACGGGAGGAAATAACCAAAGGCGAGCCTAAGCTCTGCTGAATTCGGAGTAGCTGTAACTCGAGGTGTCGTGAAAGTGCTGCCGTGATACTGAGGGTAGTCCGTTCATTCGTCAACTGCAGGTGCATGTGTGCGTGTATGTGTTGAGGAATAGTTGTGTTTATGTTTGCATGCAGATGTCCTTCGACTGAGTCAGCGTGTGTGTGGTGTGTGGGGGGGGGGGCGTCGGGAGGAGCGGAATTCAGTCGTCGATGCAGATCACCTCCCCGCTGCGCTGTTCCCTCCGTGCCATAAGAAGCTCTGCCTCCCTCTCTTTCTTTACCGACATGGGGGGTCCGTTCAACACTGTAGGGAAACATAAAGAAAGGGAAGTTAATGATCTGTACACTAATTATAATTAGCATTTTTTGTTTATATCAAAACAGTTGAAAGTTGAATCTGACCTTCTAATCTTTATTGTATCACATTTTCCATTTCTCACTGGCTGACTTCTCCTTCCTCTTTTCCCTTTCTGTCTCTTTAGGTTTCATTCGCTAACCGTGAATGTGCACATACTTGTGCGGAAAAAACCGTGTGAATGTTTTCACACAGAAATCATGATTCATCCATAAGCTTGGTTTTTTCTTCTTCTAATTTTAGGATGAAGTTGTTCCTCAATTTTAAATTTGGTAAAAAAGTCATCATGATGATCAGTGCTGTCATTGCAGGGTATTCATGCCCATTGTGTCTATTATACCAAGCATTCACTATTCAGGGGCACATACGTGTGTACATTATGTACTTGAAGACTAACAAGTTTACATGGAGAACAATACTCCGATTTTAATACGATTAAGATAATACTCTGATTAAGAATCTACCATGTAAACAGAGATTTTTGATTACCTTAATCCGGCTAAAGTCATAATCGAAGTAAACAGAAATGGAATTAAGACATGTGGAGTATTCCTATTTTAGTCACATTACTGAAGTGCAGTATAGACATGTAAACACCTTAATCACATTATTACCATTGTGTAGGACTTTTCGCCGCATTTTGCGACAGGATACACACATGGCAAATAAAAGAGCTTCAACACTGCCGTCGTCTGTATGCACGTACAAATAATTAACTGCACTTGAAGCTTTCATAAAATTAAAAATGAAACCCAAAACTGTACATAGCATCATCACGAAGAAGAACTATATGTTAATGCGTGAAATTCCGGAGGGGACGTAATGACGTGCGCCATTAATCGAACTATGTCCCATAAAATGTAAAACGGGAACATGAAAGGAATATTCTAAAAGCAACTCATGTAAACACCATAATCATAATATTGGCTTATTTAGAATAAGGTAAATAATTAGATTACTGATGTCCATGTAAACGTAGTCATTGTTTAGAAAGCAGTCATTCAAAGCGATATGATCAAGAGCACAATGGCGATGGCTCACTGATTACCAGACAGGAATAAGAAACCTGCTGGATTTCAGTCATTTTAAATGTTGTGAGTTTTAAGGATCAACATTATAAATGAACGTATAAAAGACAGATCATTGATTTGAGATATTTTGAGATAAATATTACATTCAATCTGGCATGAAATGAAAATCATCCTATGAGTTTTGTAAATCAGTCATTCTTGAGACGTGGGACAAAACGGGTCCAGCAAGGGTAACTGCTATTAGCTTTAAAAAATACAAATATTTTCAATTTTTAAATGTCATGAGGGATTAATAATAGAATGTATTTAACACCATTATCACCTTCAATTTAATTTTCTCATTATTATACCAAATCTGTGTTTCTTAATGTCCTCTCACTACGTCTAAAACAGTGTCCACAGAGAAGGGTTCAAGCATTCATATGCAATAAAATGGATAAAAATGTTTTTTAATGATGAAAAAAAGCTTGTTTTATCAAAAGCAACACTTAATAATATCTCCTATCAAAGCAAGGTTGTTTTTCTTAATGACGCATGTTTCATAAGATTTTAAAGTTGCGTCCCCACTTTTTGTCAACACCGTCAGACATTCAATAAAATGTACTAAAATCAGGGGCAGCTGTCACTCTAAAGGACCCCCTCGCCACAGTTCACCTCTGCAGAGTACATCAGTGTCAGACAGGCTCTGCTAAGTTTGTTTTAGAATATTTTAAATCCTAATGTTAATATTTCCTTTGTCACAGCCATGATATTTCAACACCATCTTCCAATTTCTGAGGAAATTATTGGAAATATTTAGATAATTGTATTCTCCTGAAGCAGGTTCCATTAGTATCTAGCATCAACAGAAATAAATAAAATGGCTACTACATGAACTCCATTGGGTTTGTGAAAGAAATTCCAAATTTGTCAACACCGTCAGATGTCACCACCGTAAGATTTTGTGTTCCAGTGATATATCAAAATACTTAAATATGAATCTTGAATAAAAGCTTTTAAAACAATAACATACTCACTGTTTGTTCTAATACAGTAATTGACTGATTCAATGTATTTGATAGTTAAAATTACTACAAATTCAGGTTTTCGTCACTACTGTCAAATGTGTCAACTCCGTCAGTTGAATATTTTGATAATATTTCATTATATTTTATATTTGTTGTGGAATTGTTGGTCACATGTGAAAGTGTAATCTGTCTGCTAACACCAGGATGTGTTTTGAAATGTTGAAAACATCTTGAATGCTGTTAAAGATAAAGTTGAAATTATATTACACAGTCCAAGGTAAAAAAGCACATTTTGTTAAAAAAAAAGAAAAGTTGGGAGGTTGTATCAAAGCATAGCCCAGTAGCTTAGTACATATAAGATACATAAATGTAGTTTCATTTGTCTGAGTACAAGGTTTTATTTTTAGAATTTTGCACCCTGTTTTGTCCCACTTCTCAAGAATGACTGAAATGCGTGTTATTGATCTTATTGTGAACCATTCATCCATCAACAATTAATGGAAAGTCCCATCCTGCATTTTCTTTTGTTTTGTTTTCCTTTCTTTCTTTAACAATTTTTCTTTCCTTGGATGCAGGTAACAATATGGAAGAAAAGATCTGCCGCTAATTACATGTCATAACTTTTAAGATAAATAAAGTGTTTTTAAAGATAAACTTGTAGTTGCCAGCATACTGTAGATGCATAGTTCACCCAAAAATGCTTTGTCATAATACCACCCTCATATCGTTCCAAATCTCTAAGACCTTCATTCATCTTCGGAACACCAAGGAAATATTTTTGATGAAATCCTAGAGATTTCTGACCTTGCATAGACAGCAACACAACTGACACGTTCAAGGCCCAGAAACAGTGCAAGGACATCTTTAAAATGGTCCATGTGACCTCAGTGGTTCAACCTTAAATTTATGATTATGAAGCTGGGAGAATACTTTTTGTGCGAAAACAAAAAAAACGACTTTATTCAACAATTTCTTCTCTTCCATTTCAGTGTCCGCTGCGCATTCACGAGAGTACAATGACGCATGTGTGTGATGCTGCTGACGCAGGAGTCGGAATTCTGACATAGAACCAGGATGCGCTGCGCCTTGTTTACAAGCAGAGGAATGCACACACATGGCGTCATGGTACTGTCGTGAATGTGTGTCAACGACAGACATGAAGAGAAGAAATTGTGAATGAAGGTATTTTTGTTTTCAAAAAGTATTCTTGTAGCTTTATAAAATTAAGGTTAAACCACTAATGTCACATTTAACGATGCCTTGAATGTGTCAGCTGTTTTGCTGTCTATTGGAGGGTCAGAGGGCTCTCGGATTTCATCAAAAATATCTTCATTTGTGTTCCAAAGATGAACAAAGGTCTTACGGGTTTGAAAACAGACGGTGCGAGTAATTAATGACAGAATGTTTTTGGGGGGGTGAACTATCCCTTTAAATGTAAAAATAGGGGAAATAAGCATGCACAATTAAATATCTAAATTAACCAATAAACATTAATAACTGATACAGTACCAATATATTGTGCATCCCTACCTAGCCACAGACAAAAAAATATATACAAAACCACGTTGTGCTCCATTATGGACATCCTTTAATGGGTAAACTTGCATACAGTCAGAGTATATTATATACCATACACAGTAATAATAATAATACAAAACCTTGGCTTGTCTTCTATAAAGAAATGTATGTGAGGACAACAGTACTGAGCATTTTAGTTCACCACACACAAGCACATAGTGAGTGTATAGTGTTTGAAAATCTTTAGCTTAATTTGCTGTACTTGTAGTTTTTTTTTAGCAAATTCACAGTATGACTCAGACAGACACGATAGCTGCCATCATTTGAGTCACATATAAACTTCTGAGTCACGTCTAACTGTCCTGCCGGGAACATCCTACAGTACCTTACGTGTTCTAGTGAACACGGGAAATGACTATAAATGGCCTACAATGTAAAGTTACAGTTACATTTAGCCTACAACTGCTCAGCAAAATTACATGGGCGAAATCCAGTCATTTCGACAGGAATCTGCACAATTGGGAGTTTTGCGTGAGATTTGCAAATTTGCTCACATTCAAGACGGTCATGCGAATATGTTGCGTTGACCAACAGAAAGTTGCTTGGTTTGAAAGTGACTTCTATTGGAGCAGTGCTACATGCGTCACTAAACTATTGACAATGGACCATTTTTGTCCATGAAATTTCGCCAAAATTTTGCTAATGTGACTATTCTATTCTATTCTATAAATGGGGTTATAGAACTTAATACCTTTGGTTTGAAGAAATGCATCTTTATTTCAAGACATTTTTAAAAGTCCAAATGTAATTTATTGGTTGCACAATATCCTGAACAGGTGACTGACAGCCACCTTGACTGTGCACTCGGGGTACCTGTTTTGTCTCAGGCCTAAACATGCAGGGAACTGAGGAACAGTTGCAAGATCTTCAAATGAACAATCCCTCTTGGCATGTGTTCCTCAAAATTACACAACCAAAGTTTTTCCAAGGACAATAATTCTAGAGTCGTTTGTTGTGCTACAGGTTTTGGCTGAGATTAATGTTCTGGAGTGTGCAAAAATAGAAATGTGTGCACTGGAACTGGCTAATGGTAACGCTTGAGTTCAATTATCTGATTAAGACTGGCACCGTTTTGTAAACATGCAATAAGAGAAGAAGAATGCATGGCCTTCAGATGGGAACACGTCTGGAGAGAGCTTGGAATGCATTGGGGCTTCTTTACAAGGGGGAAATGCTGAGCTAGAAACCCGCCGGGTGTCTTTCATATCTCTGAACGTTGTACTGCATACTCCTGCAACGCGAGCCAAGGAAAATAATTCATTACTCAGATTCAGATCTCGGAGTGACTTGACTCTCTGCTTCTACAATCAACAATCTTGGAACTATCTGGCTTTCTCACTCAGACTGTCTCTCTCTCCCAGACTGTCTCACTGTCTTTCAGGCTTCTTCTTTTTCCCAGACTGTCTCTCTCAGATTACCACTTTTACTCAGACTTTCTCTCTATTCCAAAATGTCTCTCTCAGACCGTGTGTATCTGTGTCAGACTGCCTTTCTGTCCCTCTCTGTCTGATTCACTCTCAGACTGATTCTTTCTTTTAAATTTGTCTCTCTTCCCAGGCTGTCTGTCTCTCGTACTTAGAGCTGCAACGATTAATTGATAAAATCAATAATAATGAATAATGATAATAATCAAAACAAATTAAATAACAACTATCGTTATCTATTAATTGGGCCTTGTTTTACTTAAAAGACTTCACTTAGTGAGAAATTAACAGAGAAATGACAATCAATAATTCATTTTTGATTAAATTTGTTGGATGTTAAATTTAGATTTTAAATTCCCCATTTAACTCTTTAATTGAAATGTATGCAACACCAGTAAAAATAGTTTAAAAGAGCAGTAACTGTACTGAGATATAAATATAAGAAGTCCTTTACAGGAAACCGTATTCAGGAAAAATGATATTAACACGTTACTACAGTATCGATCAAACGTTAGGGGTCAGTAAGAATTTTTGAAAGAAATGAATACTGTTGAAACTCAGCAAAAAACTTTTCTTTTCAACTTTCTGTTCAATCAACGAATCCTGAAAAATGTATCATGGTTTACACAAGAATATTAAGTGGCACTTAATATGTGGTTTTCAACATTGATAATAATAAGAAATGTTTCTTGAGCACAAAATCAGTATATTAGTACGATATATATCAAATGAATGCAGTCTTGGTAAATATCAGAGACGTCTTTCTAAACATTAAACAATTCCTACCAACCCCAAACTCTATGTCTGGGAATGTTTGTGTTCCTGTAAACAAAATTTTTTTGAACATTTCTAATTTATTTTATTTCATCTTTATTGGCCATAATGTTTAGTGAAGCCCACTTTTATACATCTATATTTGTTTTTACAGGCTTCAATTTGTACAGTGTTTGGAACACTGGGCAACATGTTAATTAACCTGCTTACAGTAAATAAATTTGGTGTTTTCAACCTAATTCATTAAAGAAATAATCAGCACATTAATCGCTTATCAAAATATCCGCTAGTCACCCATAAAACTGTTATTCCGATGTCTTTCTCAGACTGTCTCCCTTTCTGCTATCTTTCTCTGACCAAACATTATCTGAGGGCACCAAGTTTGGCTTCTGCACACCAGCCTGCCTCTACACCTCAGTAAACCAGAAAAGCATGCAGAGATGGCAGCTGGCCTCAGTGACCCAGCCTATTCAAACAACCAGCGCACTCACACAATTAATCACTCACACAGAAGAACCCACACACCAGCAGCCCTGAATCTTCACTCGTACAGAATCAACCCCAACCGAGCACAAACATACGCACAATTAGCTTCAGTTCATTGATACTGCATGCACACACACCCACACTCAGCCACTACAATAAAACACACCATGTGGTGGAAAATACAGAGCTACTTGAGTGGCTCTCAAGCGTGCGTGAGTGTGCACACGTGGGTGTGTTTGTGCATTTTTGTAGAATGCAGGGAGTTCTCATACAACAGTCATGTACTGTATTAACGTCCTGCTGGGGATTGAATCTGGCTCTAGCACAGTGCAGGAATTTGGTCGGACAGGTTGAATCGTGTGCATGCTCAGCATGAAGGTCTTCTGACCCAGGATCAGTGCATTCCTTCAATAAGTTAGCTCTGCAAAATCATGCAACTGATCTCAGTTCAGGTGCAGATATATATATCTGTCTGCATCACCCCACTGGACAGGTTGCTGTGATGAAAAGTCAGTCTTCATTTATATATATATATATATGGAGCGATTTCAAGCCATTTTAACATTTCACAGTCCTGCTTTAGGAACGCAGAGAGTCCGTGGCTGGAGAGTTTTTCAAAAGGTCCGCAGTTTCCAGGAAAAAAGATAGTTCCACTCCACTGTGCCTCAGTTCCAAAACAGTTTTGATTGGGTCAAGGGTTTTACTGACAGAAAACAAACTTCTGGTATTTTGGAAAAACTGCCGTCTTTGGAATCCTTCACTTCTGACACTGTGAGGCTGCATATGCGTGTGAGAGAGAACGACAGAAGGAGAGTGGATAAACGATAAAAGAAAGAGAGATACTGTATAAAGGGATACAGAGAAATAGTGATTTGTGGTGGAATTAGGGAGGGAAGGTTTCGGGCACTTAAACGAGCACTCTCGCTCCTTCGACCAAATGAAAAATTGATCTGCTGGGACTTCTCTCGGACCGACAGATGAAAGAAAGGGAACGGAGGGGGCAAGGGGAGAGAGAGTGAGAGTGGAAGAGAGATAGAGAGAGAAAAAAAGTGCTGGAAAAGACAGAAGTGGAAGAAGAGGTCTGTGTTTTCGTCATCCAAACGGCTCTTGTTTCAGCTCCCTTTTCCCTACTTCATTTCTCTCTTTTGCATTTGCTCGTTTTGCCTATCTGTTATTAACCTTTTCGCCTGAAGAGTATCTTTTCTCAAGAAGTCCAGCAGCCTGCTACAATATTCTTTGGGCTACAGTATTTTCACACCAATCCTGTCTAATTTATTTATCGTTTTTTTCCTAGCCTTTCTGCCCCTCACATTCTACAGTCACTTCATCCCTCCCGTCTTCCATCCATCGCTCTTTCAGGTCATGGTTTTTTGGGCCGTCCGTTGCGCGGCAGGTTCTCCACCGTGTTGCTGAGTCGGTACTTGACGATGATGCTGTGCACGGTGGATTTGGGCATGCGAAGCTCCTGCCCAATTGACCCTTCCGACTTGCCGTCCTTCCACAGGTCCACCACCCTCTGGCGCTGCAGCACGTCATGTTCCTTGGTCTTCAGGCAGGACGAAGCTTCTGTGGAGGCAGAAAGGGGGCAGACTGTAGACACTGGGGGGGTAGGGAGCGGTCAATCAGTGGCATAGTATCAGTCCTCAATATTGAGAAAACAGAGAAAAACCCATAACTGTAGGCAGGAGGCTGGAAGGAGGCCTTCTCTCGAACAAAGAAAAAGCATAAAATCTCCCAGTTTGTGTCTCGCGCTCTTACAAATAATCCCGAGAGCCAGACTCAGGACATCCACTGGCTGCGAGAGCAGTGACGCACCGAACTTTCACAAGGTAAAAAAAAATAGACGTTCGGCCATTTTTTGCCAAAGAAATCTGTGTTGACATAATGTGTCTAAAACCTTTTGCTCTATAAAGTTCATGACATGTAAAACGCTAAGAGTTTAAGTGGCAATGACTTAAAAAAGAAAACAAGACGTGCTCGCCAAGGTCTTTATTTCTGACAACTTTAAGAATGATTGAGCGAGATGTTACGGGGTCCGCTAGGATTTTTACAGAGGCAAAGCGGAGCTCACACTCCATTTTGTCTCTCTCCTCCCTCTCACTTCTTCCTGTCTTTTAGAGAGATGTCTGACCGGGTCCAAAAAATGTCCTATTATGGAATACGTTAAACAGATCAACACAGTCTGTCCTTCATTTTTCTCTTTTCTTTTATATCTCTTTCTCTCGTTTTTTTTGTTTAGTCTGGCATGCTGTTTTCATCTCGCTCCCTGGCTCGGTTTAAACTGAGGTCACCGCAGTTGTCTTAATCAGGGACCAGAGGGTTCAAACGGGCCCCAAGTGGGGCATATTTTTAGCCAGGCGAGGGTTCAGCGTGTACAGCCTCAACAAACTCAATCAGCCTCTACACCCATCAGGATCTGAAGTCTGGGGCTATTTCAGTGACAGACAGAGACTGAGAGCGAGAGTCTAGTTCTGCCTCCAGGGGGTTTAAAAAACCGGTGTAAAGGCACAAGCACATTTGTGTTTCTTTATGGGGTTTTTTCTCTCTCTTAAAAATATCTGAGTAGAAAAGCAAAAAATGTTCCCTCGGCTGAGCGATTCCTGGCACGGCTAAGGCTCTGGATAACTGTAATGACATTTTCAGAAAAAGCACCATGGCAAGAAAATATGCCTCCCTTGTGGTAGAAAGATTGGTATCAGGACACTCAATCCACTCTGTACGGGTAAAAACAGTCAGGACGATGGACGGAGTTTGGCCTCTGATAGAATAAACAGAAAATGTCAAACAAAAACAGCTACATTTGTTCTTCTCAGTTCTTCTTGCACACATATGCTGTTACAGAGCTAATATTGAAACAATAAACTCACTGGCAGGGCTAATCTGTTCTCTTGGACCAAAGACGGAGAACGTGAAATAATTTTACCAAAATTCCACGGGGGCCTTCTCAAATTAAAATGTAATTAAGTGTGCTAACCAGTATCATATTTTTGCAGCAATATGAATACATCAAGTGTGACTTGTGTCAGTGGAGTTTTTTTTTTTTTCTCCCGCCTTAGGGATCGAAATCGGGCTTGCATGTATGAACAGTGACATATTGAGCAAGGATTAAATCTGTAACCGTGTTTTACAATTTAAGTTTTAAATACTAAACTACTAAATACTGAAATCTGTGGAACACAAATAATTTCAGGTGCATCAAAAGTTTGATAACTGAATAAACCTTTCAGTGCCTTATAGAGAAACTACATACCAAATGTCAAATCCAGCCTCTCATACACTGACCTCACAAATTATTGTGAAATAGAGCATTCGTACACCCACATGCACGCCCACATAAACACAAATAGACTGAGAGAGAAAGAGCAAGAAAAAAAAACATAGGGAGAAAACAGAGAGAAGTTGAATTGTGTGGATTTTGCCACGTTAATCATAAGATGGTAAAGTTATAGCCTAAAGCGCTGTCCATTTCTCAAATAATAAATCACTGCTTGCTAAAAACGAAAACTATATTAAAAACATATTTGTTCACTAAAATGAAGCTGAAATAAAGTAAAATATCAATATTGGATGAAAAACTTAAACTGAAAAGTTATAAATATTAGAAATGCTGCCTTGGCAATTAACTGAAATAGGATGAATCACTAGGATTAGTAACTGGAAATAATTTAAACCTGCAGAAAATAAATCTGAACTAAAACGTACTATTTAAAAACCCCTACTCAATGGGACCAAAAACATAAAATAACTAAAAATTATACTAAAGTTCAAATGAAAATGAAAAACTGAAAATATCAAAACATAGTGATAACACATTCAAAAATATCTATAATAGTATATAATATACTAAATTAAACTCTGTTGTAGTCTGATTCACAAACAAATGACTCTTTTGAACTGATTCTTTTAATGAATCAGTTAAAAAGATTCACAGTATTGGTTTAAATCAGTTGAAGGACCAATTCAATGTGTGAAATAATTGCCATATAAACATTTAATTTACTTACTGACTGGATGTTTGTAGGACAATGTGCATTGTGTAGGACCAGGTAAAGATAGAGAGCGTTTAATTGAATTCAAAAAAAGTTAGAAAACTCAGTATTGTTTTGTTGGGTATGTAGCTACATCTCTTTATGGGGAAGGTTGCAAAATCACTCATTTTCGCTGCTAAAACCAAATTCACTGGTGTTTTATATGTGTATGGTGCATTTATTTACACATCTGCTTACATTTTACTAATGCTACTAAGAATTCCTCAGCCATTAAAGGTAAAGTACATTCTACGCCACCTGTGTCACCAAAAGGAACTGCAAAAACAATAACTGTTTGCAAACAGGTTTTCAGAACACGCCCCTCTCCATCTGTCATTGGCCGGCCAAACAGGTGGCTCCGCCCCTAACTCATGCCATTGGATGCTCAAACTTGTAGAGCAATGTTTTGATAGCACCACAGAGCCACAGTGTTTACATTTTTAGGCAGAATCAAGCTGTGAATGGCCTACTTATAGCTGTCTCTGCATATTAAGCTGCGACAGGAGAATTTAACATCCAAAAAAATGTACTTCAGCATTTCACCATCTAGCAGATGCTCTAATCCAGAGCTGCTTACAAGAAGCACTTTGTTTTCACATTTTGAGACTGCCATGATCAACAGATGGCAAGCAAATCTGCCTTTCAAATTTAAACCAACCAAACAAACACATCAGTACCTCCAGCTGGTCAAAACAGATTCCAATTCAACTTGTCATTTAAGAACTTTATGTTTAGAATTCCACATCACGTCCTGCATTTTCCTTTCTATTTCATATATCATACATACACACACACACAGACAGCACAACACACACACTGTTTCTAAAATCACAAAAATTCAAATCAACAGTTTTACAACCTTGACGTGCTTTTGCGTAAAAATATCCCTCGTTTAATAAACGCTGATCTGCTTTTTCATCAGTGTAAATGAAAAGCCTTTAAAATAGTTCAGAGTAACCAGAGTATGAGATCACTGGAGGCTGTTTTGGGGTGCCTTTCTGGGGACGGATCAGCAAAACTGACCTGATATGAAAGCGCCAGGGGGCATCTGGCTGTAGTTGGTCCCAGCCAGAGTGAGAGCCGCTGAAGGTGCAGGTGTGAAGGGAGGGCCGTAGTTCTGTGGGGTGGCGTACGGGCCTGGAGGAATAGGCTAGTTAAAGAGAGAAAGAGAGAGAGTGTGTGTTATAAACCTTAGAATGCAAAGGGATTTAGTTTTAAGCGGCTAAAAAAAATACAAACTTAACTCAGAGTTGTATAAGATTCATTTTGAAACTTTGCACATTTTATTAATACCAGATGGCTGCAACAAATGTGAGCATATTTACTATTTTATATTATTTATTAATTCCTTTCTGTGTCAGCCATTATAAATATATTTCAATCGCATGGAATATGTTTAGAATTGAAATATACTTATACAAAATATATAATAGTAAATATGTACAAGCTGAGATTACCAATTGTGAAGAGTGTATGTAAAATATTGTCGGTCAGTAAACATTTTAATGTTTTTTTTTTTTCAACGGTATATGTCAACAAGGCCTCTTGTAATCAAAAATACAGTAAAAATTTAAAATATTATTATAATTTCAAATTACCATTTTCTATTTTAGTACATTTTAAAATGTAATTTATTCCTGTGATGGCAGAGCTGAATTTCCTCCAGTCTTCAAAGTGAATGACCTCAGAAATTCATCTAATGTGATTAGCTGCTCAAAGCTATTCACATTTCTTATTATCAAGGCTGAAAACAGTAATATTTTTGTGGAAACCATGCAATTTTTTTTTTAGGATTCATTGCTGACTAAAAAGTTCAAAAGCATTTATTTGATCAATTTAATGCATCCTTACTGAACCAACCTTTTGAGCGGTAGTGTACTTTGTAATAATTTAATATGTATGAATATGTGCATTCATATGTATTTGCGTATTTACCGGTGGTGTGTGTGTCTCATTGCCTTTGTTGGCCAGTCTGCTGAGGATGCTTCTCTCTGTCATCTGCAGGCGGGCCGTGATCGGCGGGACTCTAGAGAGTGTGGCTGGGAGCCGCATTACGTCTGCCTTCATGTCACTCAGAAGCTCCTCCAGTTGGTTAAGAACTACAAAATTGTCCATCATTACAACATGCCCGGTTGTAGAAACTAACAGAAGCAGACAGGATGTGGTTGTAAAGTTAAATGTGTAATTGTTAATAGAATCTTCACACAAACTTCAGGAGCAGGAACATGTATTCAGAATGTCGACTTTAACAACTGAAAGAGCTTGAAGCATTATTATATTATATTCTTTACCAAATACTCTGAAATTTATTAAGCCTCAAAATAATTTGATTAAATATTTCCAAAACACAGTCACCTGTTCTTTGAAGAGAGGATTTGAACGCTGTTGTTATTGTTACCTAAAAGTAAAATTAAAGCTATAGAAAATGTTCTTGAATTGAAATAAAACTGAAATAAAATGAAATATAAATATTAGATGAAAAACTGAAATTTGAAATAAAATAAGCTGAAGTGCTAATATCACTTAAACTAAAAACTAAGCGAGTAAAATGAAATATTTAAAACATGACAAAAACAAAATGAATTAAAAATAACTGAAAATATAAAAAAGTTAAAGCGTTAAATAAGTTACAAAATATGAAATTTAAAAAATTTAATACTAAACATGAAAAAGTGTATAAATAATACTATATTAGCACTTGTTTTGAAGCATATCAAAGACCTTTTTATCAATATCAGCTTTGAAAGCCAATCGACAGTTCAGAAGGCTAACTAAACGTGACAGTGAATTCTGATTGTCAAATGTGAAATTTATTGGAAATTTCAGACAATAATAAGAGTGACAAGCCAAGTGAACTGGTATCCAATAAAATGGTTTATCGGCAAAGATTAAACAACACGCTTGAGAAAACACCAGAACATTAAAAGTGCCTTGTGTTCTTGAACTGTTCCCATATCAGAGCTGGCAGGAGCACTGGTCCCACTGGATCTATCCAGAAGCCTTTTATCAGACCCTCAAGACGCCAGCAAACTTTGTCCGAGTTACACACAAACATATTCCCTCTCATTTTTCATTTAAAGATATTTATGAGACAAATCCCACACAAACTTTCCTCACCCTTATGCAAGACGGCATTGGCAGGTTTGTTTCCTGCGAGCGATTCCTTGCTGAGATGTTGATGGGACTCAGCTAGACATTCAACTTCAGCAAAGCGAGCATTCAGGGCCATGGCCGGGTGAGTCGGGTCCTGGGTCATGTTGAGGTACGCAGCCCGACGCAGCTGCTCCTCTATCACTAGGGCCTGCTCTAGCAACTGAGAGAGAAAAAGAGAGAGAGATCTTAGATCTAGAGATGTGTAAAACTAAATTAGTCAGCTAGTTGTTCAGGCAACCCACTAACTACTTTATATGGCACAGCAGCTAAAAATGACCATCTAAATTGGAATGGCTAAAACAATGGTGCTTCAAAAGACATTAAATTAAAAAAGCTACCAGCATGCTAAATAAAGCACTATACTGTATATTCAAACTAAAAGATTATTATCCTTATGATATTATATATGCATTTTATGTTACTTTTTTATTCCATTATAGATTAGTGAGATAAATGTAATGTAATGTAGGCCTGGACGATAAAACGGTATCGATATTTATCGATCGGTACACCTTCTTCGATAACGATAGAAAATTTTTTTTCGATATAGCGCACGATATAGGCAGGTGCTATGAGTGACGCACACAGCACACACAAACACGAACACATGCTGAAATGAGTGCTGAGCCTGCCTGTGATGAGGAGATTGTAAATAAAGAATGAATATTAGTCGAATGTAAAATAAACATTTGCATTTGAATGTTAGGTGTACATCAGGGAGTGTCATCAGTGGCGCGTGAGATGCGGTGATGAAGTAAGTGACGTTGCATCCCACGAGACGCACCGCTGCCGCTACAGAAACCAAGCCATTCACACATGCATATTCAGTGCATTTTTTAGAAAGACAAATATGACTGTTGCACTCGCGTCTCACACAAGAGATGTATAGAAAGCCATGCAAATTTAAAACAGTTTAAACTTTTAGAAAACGCTTCACGAATTTGTGGAGGTTTATTCCTGTTCACTGCGTCTCATGTTTTTAAAGGCAATCTGTGTGATGGGCGCTTCGGCTCTTTGGATTAAGCAATGATAAATACATGATGCTGTTTTATTCATAATTGTTTATGCAATTTACGAAATTATATTTGATTTTTATGAGTTAATTTAGACGTAATGCACGTTTTATAGAGTTACTTCCTGCGTTGACATTTAAATGCGCTGCATATTTTATCATGCGCCCTCCTGTGGCTCGTGGAGGACCACCGACAAAAGTTTCCTAAAAGGGGTCATATGATGCGATTTCAAAGTTTTCCTTCTCTTGGAGTTTACAAGCTGATGTGCCATAGATAGATCCGAAGTTACAACAGAGACTAAAGTCTCAAAACAAAAGAGATGTTCTTTATCAAAGTTAAGACTCTGTCACGCCCCCTAAAACGGTTCGTTCTAACACGCCCTCACATGTCTATGTCACTGTGTGGGAATATTTGCATAATGCCGCCCCAAATGTGCACGCAAAGAAAGAAGGGGTGGTTTCAGTAACCGCAGTTAGTGTTGAGCAGCCATGTCAGGGAGAAGCTGTGTGTTTATAGGCGAAAGCAAAAGCACTTTATTTGGCCTTACAGAAGTAGATGCCATTAAGAATCTTTAAGATTACTTAAACAGAACAGCAATACATTTTATGGACAACCGTTTCATGAAACTAGGAGAGGAGGTAATTCTGACTTTGCAGACAATTTCTGCGCTTTTGAATCAGTACGTTTGGTCTAGTTTAAGTAGTTGCTATTGACGGTGCAAAGCGGAGTTTGCGATTCGTGTGTGTGGAGCCGGCGCGCGCGTGTGTGTGGAGAGAGAGAGGAGCGAGCGAGAGAGCCCGAGAGAGACAGCAGCGTCAATCATAGTAGAGTCAGCTGTCTTAAACGAAGGCTTGTTGTACTGATAAAGTTCCTGTGTCGGGTCCTTTCGGGCTTGAAATGATGGTAAAACTAATGACATTATTTACTGTCTTTACTTTTATTTTGAAAGATGAAGCTTGCGATTATGGTAAGGGGGGTTACATTTGCTTGCGGTGTTCGGCCAATCACAATTGCACTGGGTCAGCTGGCCAATCAGCGCAGACTGCGATTGTCGGCAGAGGACTTTGTAGACAACGACAGGCGGTTAATGTGTTTTTTTGAACAATTAAAGCATGTAAAACTATTCTGTAACACCAAATACCAAAATAATGATCGTTAAAACAGGTCATATGACCCCTTTAAAAACCTATTTAATCTGATATAAAACATAGACAATGAGATTTTGTTTAAATTTTTATTTGGGTTGATTGTTAAAAACAAAAAATTATTGGCGTTTGTATCAATAAATTGGGAGTAGTTTAAAAAAAAATCCCGTGGTTAAATAACAAAAACCACTACATATTGCTAGTTTTAAAAAGTTATACAAGGTCAATAATTATCGATACCGAACGATATGAAACATTATATCGTTGATTGAATTTGTAGTCTATCGCCCAGCTAGTAATGTATAAATATTAAGATTATTCCTGTGTTGAAGCCATTTAATCAGTCTTCAGTTTCACATGATCCTTCAGAAATCACTTCTTATTATCTCAACGTGAAGAAGGTTATTTTTTTCATTCAAAAGAACAACATTTTTTGAAATAGAAATCTTTTGTAACAAATTAACATCATCTTACTGACCCTACACTTTTGAACGGTAGTAATTTTTTCATTACATCATCTAAGCACAAGAGTAATCTCAAATTTCTGCTTTAAAAGAGTGAAGAAAAGACAATGGAAAAAGTATCATGGGTGAGACAGGCTGAGAAAAGAAAGAAAACCGATTAAAAAAAGACAAAGACTGAGAAAACAAGAGTTGGACTGAGGGAGAGTGAAACAGGGAGAAAGATAGGCTGCAAAATAATAAGGAATTAAGAAATTTATTGAACAGAATTGACAGAAAAATTACGTCTGGAAAGATAAACCGTTCCAGTGATTTATGAGCATGAGAAAGCACCAGCTTCCAATTAAAAGAAGTTCCACTGGAATAACGGCGGTTCTCAGGTTGCTCAACGCATTCGGAATTATGTAAGAGAAGAAGAGCGAGAAAGAGCGCGAGGGAGGCTGAGAAAAGAAAAAGGAGGATGTAGAGAAAAGGATATGAAACATGTGATGAAAAGAAAAACAGGAAAAACAATGAGACAAGGCTGTTTCACAAGAACGCGTGTCAGCATATTCAGATTTGGGTTTGCGATTGTGACGTGTCGACATAACATCTTCAGGCAGGAGTCACACAAACAGCAGAACAAAAGGTAGAGTAAGAAGCATGCCAAAACAAGACACACAAGTATAGAATTATGATACAAATGACAGAACAAAAGAAGCAGCTTTCAAACAATGACCTTGTTTGAACGCAAGACAAAAAATATAACATAACTACAAAAGCCACAACGAAAACCAAATAAAACGCCACCACGGATATCACAACAAACAAAAAGAAAAGAAACTAAACAAAAGACTTATTTATATTCTTTATTTACAACATACCTTAAACCGCCTGGCCAGGAACTTGTTTTTCATCTCTAAGAAGTTTCCCTTGTTGACTTGAGTTTTGAAAGGTTCGTTAACGATGGCGAACTGCGGGTCGTTCTGAATGTCCTGCCACCGCGCATAGCCGTGGCTTCAACAGGTCAAGGATCAAAGTTCAAATCTAAAGATCTTTATTTTCGATAAAAGAATAACAATTTTGCTGTCTGTAGTATTCGCTAAAGAAAACTGATGTATTTGTAGGAACTCGGTTTTTTCCATCTCATTTTATTTCATTGTTCTTCTTGGCTTGGAGCTCTAAACAAACTGTTCATTTAGCAAACGCAGTATAAATATACATTAATGGAACTGGATTATTTCTACAGCGACAGCAGCCTATCTCCAAGGATACCACACGATGCCTGCCAGCAGCCAGAAGTCGTGTCGCCGGTGCCAGATCTCATTGATCTTGCCTGATGAAATAGCCGCCCGCTCCTCGTTCTGCCAAAGAGTGTGGAGCTCTGTACATAAAAGAAACACACAACACGGCCAGATATCACTTACAATCCGTTTATACCTGCTGACGAATAAATAAACAAAACGCAACAATCCTCCGACAACAAAGCTAGCAAGCGTGTAAATCGAGTTATCGAGCTATAAACTACTCCAGAGTGTGGGCTGTATGCTTAGTGTTCGCTTGAAATGTTTTCTCAACGCTGGTGAAATGTTTATGAACCATAAGCATAAAGCCCTTGTTGTTTAGCTGTTGTAAATTAAACTATATCCAGTGATTGGCTTCTGGGAACTGAAACTATTTATAGCGAGTGGGGCTTGGAAACAAAACTCAAAGAAATAACAGACCAGACAAATGACCACCAGGGGTGTATTCCAGAAAGCACGGTTAACTTACCGTCAGCTAAACCCTGAACTTTCGGTTGATTAACCCCAAACCTTGCTTACTCGAGGTATGTGGTTCCAAAAACGCGTCCGGGAGTAAGTTCATTCAACTCAGAGTATGTTCCTGGTCAAGACATTCTCAACAGAGCGACGAATCGACGAGTCACTATGGAAACAGACGCTAAGAAAAAGCGAGCAATGCTGTTTCTTGCTTCTTCTTTTGTTCAATGGTCACTTACATGCTTAGTGCATATCGCCACCTAATTGATGGTTGTGCAATCATTTTTAGTTTTTTTTTCCGTTTAATCTTTAATCCTTAAGAATATGAATTATATTGTTTGTTTGATGCTAATTATATATTAAGTTCAGTTTTTGTTTATTTCAGATATGTTTTTTTAATTTAGAATTTAGACATTATAGAAAATGCCAATCCATGAGTGAGATGATAATAAAAAATGTAATAAACAAAAGATCTATAATAGAAGCAATTAAACAGGACCTTGTTCACATAGTGTTTTATAATTTATCAGAGACAAGGTAATATGCCAATAGAAAATAAATATAATAACCATATGATAACATACCTTACCTTATGGTATACTATTATGTAGCGCTTCATTCATGAACATATCGTACAATATATGTATAATATATAAAGATATTTATACTACCTTGATATCTATATATCTCATAGATATGTATTATTTAGATTATTATATACAGTGGCGTACGGAAAGTATCGACCCCTTATAAGTTATGCACTCTGTTAATTGCAGCCATCCTCTGCTAAAATCATTATAAGTAAATTTTTCCTCTTAGTACACACAGACCCATATTGACAGAAAAACAACAGACTTGTTTGACATTTTTGCCGATTCTTAAAAAGAAAACTGAAAATCTCACATGGTCCTAAGTATTTAGACCCTTTGCTGTGACACTCATATAGTTAACTCAGGTGCTGTCCATTTCTTCTGATCACCTTGAGATGGTTCTACACCTTCATTGAGTCCAGCTGTGTTTGATTATACATATTGGACTTGATTAGGAAAGCCACACAACTCTCTATATAAGACCTTACAGCTCACAGTGCATGTCAGAGCAATTGAGAATCATGAGGTCAAAGGAACTGCTTGAAGAGCTCAGAGACAGAATTGTGTGGCAAGGCACAGATCTGGCCAAGTTTACAAAAAAAATTTCTGCTGCACTTGAGGTTCCTTAGAGCACAGTGGCCTCCATAATCCTTTAAATGGAAGATGTTTGGGATGACCAGTACCCTTCCTAGAGCTGGCCGTCCGGCAAACTGAGCTATCGGGGGAGAAGAGCAGCCTTGGTGAGAAGTAAGCAAGAACCCAAAATGATCATGTGGTCTGAGTCCAGAGATTTGGTGCGTGGGAGATGGAGAAACGTTGTACGAAACGTCAACCATCAATGCAGCCATCACAGTCGGGTTTATGGCAGAGGGGGCCCGACGGAAGCCTCTCTCCCCCCCCCAGGCAACAGAACATGCACAAAGCATGCATGGAGTTGCTAACAAAAAACTCGAAGGGATCCATGAGGTGGAGAAATAAGTTTCGGGTCTGAGGAGACCAGATGAACCTTTTTGGCCGTAATTATAGCGTATGTGTGGAGAAACCCAGCGCACTGCCATCACCTGTTCCAATCACAGTCCCAACAGTGAAGACTGTGGTGGCAGCATCATGCTGGGGGGGTGTTTTTCAGCTGAAGGGACAGGACGACTGGTTGCAATCAAAGGAAAGATGAATGCGGCCAAGTACAGGGATATCTGGACGAAAACCTTCTCCAGAGTGCACAGGACCTCAGACTGTGCCGAAGGTTTACCTTCAAACAAGACAATTACCCTAAGCACACAGCTAAAATAACGAAGGAGTGTTTTCACAACAACTCTGTGACTGTTCTTGAAGCGGCCCAGCGAGCCTGATTTAAAACCAATGGAGGCATCGCTGGAGAGACTAAATGGGCTGTCCACCCACGTACATCAACCTGCCAGAACTGGAGGGTCTGCAAGGAGGGAATGGCAGAGGATCACCCAAATTCCAGGTTGTGAAAATGTTGCATCTTCCCAATAAAGAATTCATGGCTGTATTAGATCAAATAAGGGGCGTCTATAAGACTGAGGAAAAGGGTCTGAGTACTTAGGACCATGTGCTATTTCAGTTTTTCTTTTTTAATAATTTTGCAAAAATGTCAACAATTCTGTGTTGTTCTGTCAATATGGGGTGCTGTGTGTAAATTAATGAGGAAAAAAAATGAACTTAAAAGATTCTAGCAAATGGCTGCAATATAACAAAGAAAAATTTAAGCGGGTCTGAATACTTTACGTACCCACTGTATATAAATATATATATATATAGATATATTCTATATATATATATATATATATAGTTGTATGATATGTTAATTATAAAGCGTTAATATAAGTAATAAATAAGGTAATATATTTTTATAATATGGTTATTATATTTATTTTATTGACATGTATAACAGTTATCTGTATAAATTATAAAACACTACGACAAGGTAATGTTTAATTTATTATATTATATTTATTTATTACATTTTATATTATCATCACATGGATCGGCATTTTCTATAATGTTAATGTCTGAATACTTTCCGTAAACTGTATATACAGTGGGTACGGAAGGTATTCAGACCCCCTTAAAATTTTCACTCTTTGTTATATTGCAGCCATTTGCTAAAATCATTTATGTAAATTTTTTTTCCTCATTAATGTAAACAAAGCACCCCATATTGACAGAAAAACACAGGATTGTTGACATTTTTGCAGATTTATTAAAAAAAACAAAAATGAAATATCACATGGTCCTAAGTATTCAGACTCTTTGCTGTGACACTCATATATTTATCTCAGGTGCTGTCCATTTCTTCTGATATTCTTTGAGATGGTTCTACACCTTCATTTTTGTCCAGCTGTGTTTGATTATACTGATGGACTTGATTAGGAAAGCCACACACACCCGTCTATATAAGACCTTACAGCTCACAATGCATGTCAGAGAAAATGAGAATCATGAGGTCAAAGGAACTGCTTGAAGAGCTCAGAGACAGAATTGTGGCAAGGCACATATCTGGCCAAGGTTACAAAAAAATGTATCCTGCACTTAAGGTTCCTAAGAGCACAGGGGCCTCCATAATCCTAAAATGGAAGACGTTTGGGACGACCAGAAACCTTCCTAGAGCTGGCCGTCCGGCCAAACTGAGCTATCGGGGAGAAGATCCTTGGTGAGAGAGGTAAAGAAGAACACAAAGATCACTGCGGCTGTGCTCCAGAGATGCAGTCGGGAGATGGGAGAAAGTTGTAGAAAGGCAACCATCACTGCAACCCTCCACCAGCCGGGGCTTTATGACAGAGTGGCCCGAAGGAAGCCTCTCCTCAGTGCAAGACACAAGAAAGCCCGCATGGAGTTGTGAGATGGTGAGAAATAAGTTTCTCTGGTCTGATGAGACCAAGATAAACTTATTTGAATCTACAGCGGGTGTGGGAGAAAACCAGGCACTGTATCACCTGTCAAATACAGTCACAACAGTGAGGCATGGTGGTGGCAGCATCATGCTGTGGGTTGTTTTTCAGCTGCAGGGACAGGATGTCTGGTTGCAATCGAGGGAAAGATGAAGCGGCCAAGTACAGGGATATCCTGGACGAAAACTTCTCCAGAGTGCTCAGGACCTCAAACTGGGCCGAAGGTTTACCTTCCAACAAAACAATGACACTAAGCACACAGCTAAAATAACGAAGGAGTGGCTTCACAACAACTCTGTGACTTTTCTTGAATGGCCCAGCCAGAGCCCTGTTTTAAACCCAATTGAGCATCTCTGGAGAAGACCTAAAAATGGCTGTCCACCAACATCTACCATCCAACCTGACAGAACTGGAGAAAATATGCAAGGAGGAATGGCAGAGGATCACCAAATCCAGGTTTGAAAAACTTGTTGCATCTTTCCCAAAAAAGACTCATGGCTGTATTAGATCAAAAGCGTGCTTCTACTAAATACTGAGCAAAGGGTATGAATACTTAGGACCATGTTTGGGAATTTTTTTTTTTTTTTTAAATTTCGTTTTCGTTTTTATACCTTGCCAAAAATGTCAACAATTCTGTGGCTTTTTCTCGTCACTAGGGGGTGCGTGAGTATACATTAAGAGGAAAAAAAAAAAAATAATGAATTGATTTTAGCCAATATGGCGCAATAATCCCAAAGAGTGGAAAAATTAAGGGGTTGAATACTTTTCCGCTACCCACTGTCTATATTCTAAATAGGCTATATTACCCATGTAAGTGATATATGTAGTGCTATATGTTCCGCCCACTGAAGCTGTCAGTAGATAAACGTGGTGATAGCCTGAATGTGAACTAAACCTGGAACATAACATGATTCCGGTAGTTACATGGTACCTACATACTGAAGTGACTAAAAGTGCGGGGTTATCCGGCGCTTATCATCAAACATTACACGGGTATGTCAACAATTATGCTTTGTGGAATACCCCAGACTGCTAAAGCAGGGTGGAAAATATTAAGGGTGAAAGGTTCAAGCAGGATGCAACGATATAAAATTATGGTTGCTACGATAAGCCACTAACATTTTGTGTTTTAAGGGCTCAATACTACTAAATTAATACAATATTACATTTGATGCTGCTTGACTATATAAAAATAACATAATAAAATTGTTTTAAAAGTAAAACAAAATATATTTTTTAAATATAATATTAAATGTCAGCATTTGATAAAGATTTTAGATTTAAGCAGCCAATCTTTACATAAAACTGTTATTTAAAATAAATTATTTAAACTTTCTATTATTGTGTGTTTTTAAGTGAGAATTAGATGGCAAAGGTAATCTAAATGGAAATGAGCATGCACAATTAAATATGACCTTAAAATCTTCTAATATCTGCTCGATAACCAATGCAACATGCATTATTACTTAAAATATTTACAAGTAAGTTTTATGATTTAGTTAACCAATTGTGGCATATCTGAGTAGTTAACAGTTAGAAATGGAAGAAAACAAACTGAAATAATATTTTATTATTATTCAAGTGACCTTGATGATATTTGTCAGGTGAGGATTCATAGTAGAAGAAAAATAATTTGGTGCTGGTCATTACAATCATCTTCAAATAATTTCCCAGAATTTGTGATGAGAAAATGTCACTCCTACTCTTGAACTCTAACTTTATATTCCCAATACTCCCATTACAGTATCCACCCTTACCACATACCAATTATTCATAGTATTACTCTCGCAGAGAAATATTGATGTACGCACTTATCCAGTATCTGCACACAAAACATAAACACACAAGTGTGTGTTTACATACTGATTGCCCATGAATATAAGCAGAATGCATGAAATCATAGGTTTTCGTATTTCAGCATTTTAGGTAATAATCAATGGTGAACGATGGAAACTAATCTAAGGGAAGCCTTCGCAAACCACTGACAGATGAAATCACTGCTTGCCGTTCCTGGTAAAACCGCTCAACAGAAGCTGAACTGCTCTTCAGAATGTGACCACACTGTCATGTTACCTCGAAAACACCCTGTTCCATTGCGTTTTATCATAACAGTACATGCTTCATTTTACATGAGCGAGCACCTTTTCGTAATGTTGCCACAATTACCTGCCACAATTACTGTGCTTGTCATTACTTGGCAAACAATGAACTAGTGTGATGTTATAAGGATAAAAATGGATAAAGGTTAAGATGTGGCAATGAGTAGGACGGCCAGCCAATTGTAAGTGACACAATTGTTACTATAAGTGATGTGATCTATTGAACTAGCAATATGATTATTGACACTGCATCCTTAAAGCTGCAGGGTGTCATTTCTGTGCTATTAGCACCAAACAAAATTGACAAATTAAGTTTCTAAACATGGTTCAGTTAGCCCCTACTGGCAGATGCCATTATTACACCATTCCTCCATTGACTGCCTTTCAAAACTAGTTGTGTGTGATGTGTATTTTGCCCAAAGCTCATGAAAGTGCTAAGGAGAGTCTTGCCAAACAGCAAAAAATATATTTTCATACATATATTTAAATATATTTCAAAATAGGCCATGAAATGGTAATGGATATTGACAATGTAGGAAATATATGAAATATTAGTAATTCATTTTTATATATATTTCGTGTACAACCCCAATTCCAGAGAAGTTGGGACATTTTGTAAAATGCAATAAAATTAAGAATATGTTATTTGTTCATTCTCTTTAACCGTTATTTAATTGACTAAAGTACAAAGAAAGAAATGTTCAATGTTTTCACTGACCAACGTAAATGTATTTTGTAAATATGAACACATTTTGATTTAGATGGCTGCAACACACTCCAAAAAAGTTGGGAAAGAGGCATGTTTAACACTGTAACATCAACCTTCCTTTTAATTACAATGTTTTATTGTTTGGGAATTGCGGATACTAATTGTTAAAGTCTTGCAAGCAAAATTTTTGCCTCCATGTCAACAGTACCTTCGCACATATGGCAGTCACCCATGACGTTTGCACTGATGCACTCATATACCATGACAGATGTTTGCTTTTACTTCTGTCGCTAATGAAAGACTGGATGGTCCCTTTGGTCTTTGGGACCAGTGTTAATTTTGACAGCAAATTTTGATTTAGTTTTAGTCATAGTCTTTTGACTAAATGCCATTTAGTTTTAGTCATATTTTAGTCATCTGAATTTTTTTTTAGTTTTAGTCGACTAAATCTACAGTGAATTTAGTCGGCTAAAATCGAATGGATTTGTTACAGTGCATTTATTAAGCATTTCTCTAAAATTTCCAAACTCATTATATAGGTTTGATATTAAGGTCTGATCATGATAGACACCGATTTAACTGCGGTGACACACAACATGCCTTTATGTTAAAATTAAATAAAAACCACATCTCATAAAGAACAAGAACATGATCTACTTTTTAATTAAATACCAATGGTTATAAAGGCTAATTACGCATTCTTTATAGCAACTTGTTTACCACATTCCTCATTCTTTCAAGCAGACGTATTTATTTCTATAAATAAATGTAGATTAACCTTTAACAGGGCCGACTAAAGTTTTTTCAGTCAAGAGCAGTGTGTGATTTTCTGTCTTTCTTTTGTTGCTTGATTAACATCAATGACTCGGACAATAGCAACTAAATTAGGCTGCTATCCCTTTAAAACCGAATGCACAGCTGCAATGGATGCAATGTACTGATACACTTTCTCCCTACTGTTTACGTTCACTTAAGAAGTAATCAATTGTGTTTTACGTGAATACTCATCAAAATGGACAATACGACATAATTTTGTGTGTAATTCTCCATTAATGCGACGCGAAAGAGTACTCACGTGCTGTGAGACGTGCTTTCTGTGTGTGTATGGTTCAGTGTCTGAGTTCTCTCTCTTGCGTCGTCAGATTTATCCATATGTCTGCTCTTCTCTTACTCACACATATTGACATTTTTTAACGTTTTATGCGATGTACAGCAAGTGTATGTTAGCTTATGTCCCTAACATTTTCATCTCGTTTTTATTAGTTGACGAAAATGTCAATAGATTTAACATAGTTTTTGTCATTCAAAAAGTTTTATCGTCTCGTTGTCGTCAATGAAAAAAATGTTGTTGACGAAAATTATTCGTCAACGAAATTAACACTGTTTGGGACTGAGAACTCGAAATCAATTTTTCCCGGAAACAAGTTGAAATATGGACTCGTCTGAGTACAGCATACATTTTCACTGTCTTTTGGACTATCTGAGATTAGCTCTGGCCCAAAGAACCCGGCAGCATCGCTACATGGAATTGATGTATAGCTTTCTCCTAGAGTAACAGATATTCAAGTTGCATTTCTTGATGCAGCAGCAGACTGTGGTAAATTACAGTGGTTTTCTGAAGTACTCCCGAGCCCATGTGGCTATATTTAACATATGACGGTTTCTTATTGCATTCTGGTGGCAGTTTCACCTGCTTAATGTCGTAATACGGTTTCGCAAACAGTTTAAGTGGATTTCTATATACCTTTTCACTTTATGGCCTCTGTACAACTTTTTTGGAATGTGTGCCAGCCATCAAAAAAATAATTTGTTCATATTACAACATACATTTACATTGGTCAGTGAAAACTTTGGAAAACTTTTTATTGTACTTTTGTCAATTACATTAAAGTTAAAGAGAATTAACAAATCACAGATTCTTGATTTTAGTGCATTTTACAAACAAATGTCCCACTTCTCTGGATTGGGGTTGTATATATATAATTATATATAATTGATATACAGTATATATCAGTATATATCATACTTATATATATATTAATTTTTATTGTATGTGTGTGTGTGTGTGTGTGGGGTGTGTGTTATGGTTAACCGAAGAATATCAAAATCTCACAATAACGATAGAGGTATCTCAGTACGAATGGCGCAGTGTAAAGATTGGTATTTAAAACGTTACCCATTTAAACCGCTAGCAATTCATAATGCACTTTTAAGCTTTTATTTTGACGGATATGGCAGTAGAGCTTTTATTTTGAAGGTAAAATTCCTGCTTCAGTGAAAACAGGCTTACAAAAAATGTTTCTCATACAAATCTAGTGACAGGCTGTAATCATCTGCCTGCAAAATAAAGCATAACTGGTGGCCAGGGGTTCCAAATGGTGCCGCTAAACGCTAGAGAACATGCCCAATAAACAACGATTCACTGGAAATTCAAATCTGTGAACTGCAGCCGTTTTCAGATTGGACGTTCAAAACTATTTAATGTTCGAATTTAGAGCGTTTAACCTATATTTGAAGAACACTACACTTTTGCCTTGGGGAGACCTATCGTTTCATAGTGTCATGCTATAGCCATATTACACGATCTATGATATACGATGTGATATCAATTATTGATCATATCATTCATAAAACCCTTTTTGTGCGGAGACCTGTAAAAAACTATTGAGATGGTTTGTTATGGGAGCTTCTATATCCGGTCAAATATATATCTTAAGGACATCACCACCTAAAATTAAAACTCCGGAAAGGTGTAAGAAAGTTGGGACCTGTAACTTAAGATAACTAAATGCTGTAGAAAGTCTAAAGGTAGTAACTAATGCAAACATTTTCAATTGTTTCAAAAACATATAACTTAAAAGTTCAATTATACCGCCTTTAGTATTATTTGGAAATAAATAATAAAAAAGGCATTAAAACACTATGAAATGTAAACTAGTATTAAAATACTAAATAAAAAAATATTATATTATAGATGTGCTATAATTACTATATTAGAATTATATTTGAAAATGTGACAACATTAAGTGTAACAGGGGATATAATATGCCTAATATATGTATATAAACTGCTCCCTTTTAAAACACCACCGCACGCCACTGATATATAAATACTATTTTGGAATTAAATAAATATATTTTAAATTTCAAAAAGGTATTTTCTGAACCTGTGCTGTTTAAAACATAATTGAATTATTAATTATTATGTTTAAAACAATAATTTAAAAGTAATACTGAGCACCTCCCTGAGCAGATAAATGGGAATGCTTACAGACACCTTCAACATGTTAAGTATTTCAACACAGACAAAATGGCACACAGCAGCTTTAAACATTTTTTTTGTATTTACCTGTGAATCCTCCATCTGCGATGTTGAACATAAACCGTGGACGCTCTGTGGGTTTGCTGTTACCTTTGGGCACCTCCTCCCTCTGCCCTCTGACCTCCTTCACAGCATCCTTTTCACCCTTCACCTCCTCTGTGACCCGATAGAAAAAAGAAAAACATGTTTACATAGTGTTTAGTTTAGTTATTTATTCCCTACATTAAAACACAAAAATTAAGGCTTAAATTCAGTGGTACTGAAGGTTGCACCATGGATTTTAGATGCTGTTTTTGTGAATGTATGTGTATAAACAACTTTGGACCAATAGTTTTTCATTCTTCACTATGCAACTATATATAATACACAAAAAGTGAAGAAAGAAAGAGTAGCGTTGTAACGCTCACCTTTTTTGACATCTGAGGGCTGATCTAATTTCTCTTTCTTTTCTGTTGTTTCTGTGGAAGGAGACGTCAGTTCACTTTTCTCTTTTTCTTCTCCAGTTTTTTCTCTTTTCTCTCCCTTGTCCCCTTTCAAAGCCTCTGTAATGACAGACAACAATTAACCACAAATCACAATAAAATGACTGATTGGCACTACAGCCAATCAGATTTCACCATTTGCTGCCGCAGTTACCTCTGCTCTCATCTTTAACAGATGGAGAATCTGACGGTTTCTCTGGGGAGGCCTCTTTGTCAGTGCTCTCCTCCACTTGTTTTTCTTTCTCATTCTTTTCTTTTGGAGAAGACTGAGAGATGGCAGGGCTCTCTTTTGTTTTTGAGTCATCAGAAGCTTTTGTTGGACTTTCGGATGTCTGAGCTTTTTCACTGGATACAGGGTCTTTTTCGCCATCTTCCACTGTGGTGGAAGTCTGGAAGAAGAGAAAGAAACACATTCTTTATTTGAGTGTCATATAGATGAAGTTACAGTTTACAAACAAATGCTTGCAGAGGCATTTCTAGCTTCTACAGGCACTCCGGAATGGCCATTTAAGTTGTATCCAGCCAAAATCATTTTGTATCAAGCAACAAATAAATCAAATAAAAATGTCATTATTTTAAAACAGATGTTCACTATATTACATTATAGCAGATGTTTAGCTAAGAACAGTTGCTAATGAAGGGCTTGGGACTGTTTGCTTCCTGCTTTTTCAGGCATCCTGGAAGAGAGCTGGTTTGCATTACATGAACAAAAGAAAAAAAAGAGAAAATTTCCAAAAAGTGCTTTGTATGGGGTTGAAACACCCAGTTCGTTGAAGGTTTGGGCCTTTAGATTTCCATCAGGATATGTAATTGAATGAAAGAGTGCCTTTTATTGTCATCATTATATACATGTACAATGAAATTATAATTATGGCTTATGACAATTTATTATTCCATGCAATAAATAGAAAGGATTATATTTCACAAAATGTCAATTCTGTCATAATGTACTCATCCTCATGTCATTCCAAACTTGTATGAGTTCTTTCTTCTGTGGAACACAAAGATACTTTGAAGAATGTTGGTAGCCAAACCGTTTTGGTACCCATTAATGTCCACTGTATAGACAAAAACAAGACTAGCACATTTTTCAAAATAATTATTTATGTCAACAAGAGGGGAGCAGATGAAAGGGACCGGGACAAAATTCATTTTTGGGTGTCTATCCGTTAAGGTACATCAAAAGCAGTTGGTATTGTATGATAAACGTCAAATGGCAGATATAAGTGTGTATTTTTGAGCAACAAAAGATATTTGCAAATTGTTAGGTTTAATTATTTCAAATAATGGCGTCTTAACTGTTAATACAAAAATATAAAATAATACAATAATAATAATAAAGTAGATATAATAATATAAATAATAAATACGATAAGGGGGTCCAGGTTGGTTTTTTACCCCAACATTATAATACTAAGAAATGTTCTTAAAGGGTAAGATGTACCCAGAAAATGAAAAATTCTGTCAATTAAGTAATAACTTCATGTTGTGTTGAAACCGTAAGACATTTTAGGGTGATACTAATGCTGAGTTCACACTGCATGTTTTTAGCCCGATTTTTCACTCGCCAACAGTGCAATGGTTTTGCAAAATTGCCGACAAATGCCCGAAATCGGAGGCAAATCGGTACTCGTTCATGCGATTCACAATCACGCTGTGTGCAATGATTTCTGACTGAAAACTACATCGGTGATGACCTACAGCCAATAAGAGACCAAGATACAGGGCAAAGGGAAGTCCGGGAAGGAGTTATAGACCAGAATATCAGTAATTTAATAGATATATATGAAACTATATGAGAGTCATGCAGTGTGGAACCTCTGTCGCCGATCCCGTGCAATGTGAACACAGCAGCGAATGATGCCTACCTCAGTAGTAGCTCTCCAGTGTGGAAAACAACGGTGACCCGACGACTTTGAAAATCATGCAGTGTGAACTCGGCATAACCCTTTAAACACCAAATCAGCATATTAGAATGATTTCATGGATCATGTGACACTGAAGAAGGGAGTAGGTGGCTTGACCTGAAACTTCAGATATGGACCATGACGAACAGGAATAAATACATTTTAAAAAACATTAAAATAGAAAAAGGTTATTTGAAATTGTAATAATATTACATGATATTACTGTATTTCCGATCAAATAAATGCAGCCTTGGGGGGCACAAGAGATTACAAATACATAAATACATATTTTACCAACCCCAAACCTCTGAACAGTAGTCTATGCCACACTCTAAATTTATTATAACTTCATGATAAATTACATTATAGAATGTTTTACAGATCATTAGAGCATCACTAAAAGCAGCTTGTCAGAAGAACCTGGAAGCATGATTATTATGTGGTTTCAGAAATGTTATCTCCATGAAACACACAAACAGACACACAGGCTGCTCCACACTTTCTGACACAACAGATTTAAACAGACAGGTTCACATGTTTTGCTAAACCTACATAATAAAATAATCCCTGCCACACACATGCACACATTTGTTTATCATGCTGGATATGTTTTTCTGTTGTTCTAATATTACTTCTATTGTTGTTATATTAGGCATAATGCCCTTTTATAACCCCTAAAGCTAACCACTGCACAAACCTTTAATTTATTTCCATTAAGACATAATTTAATATGCTTATTATGCAGTTTTCCTTGTTGGATGTTCTCCACAAAGCAGGTGATTTCAGGTTGTGCATTTGGTCCTCACAACACACACACACACACACACACACTTACCTCTCCATGTTTTGTGCTTTCCACACTCTCCCCCTCCTTTTCTTCTTTTGCTTTTTCCTTCTCTCTCTCTCTTTCTGGTTCTGTCAGGGATTCACACTGGTCTTTCTCCGCCTCTTTTGAGCTCTTTTCTATCTTGTCGGGTGGAGAGGGAGTGGCTGTGGGAACAAGTTACGGCAGGTAAGGTCACTGTGTGTGAGAGATTCTCTCTTTGAGCTGCATATCAGGGTTTTGGGTGGGTTTGTACCTGGTTTGGAGGTGCACGGTGTGTTGTTGCAGCTCATTTCAGGTGTGGGAGTGTCTGTCTTAATGGCAGGCGAAGAAGCTCTTGACGATTTCTTGGAGTCCACAGTAATCTCTGGCTTCAGTTCAGGCATGCTCCATTTTACGCCAAAATGCATGTGCCCCAAACATCGGTTGCAACAGCACACAATGTCGAAAACACCACCTGCCTCTGTCACACAAGACAATGAGCGAGCCGTCAAGTTCTTGTGGGAGCAATCAATCAATCAATCAATCTCTATCTGTATGTCTGTCTATCTATCTCTCACAGCTAGGTGGAGCACAACAAAAAAGAATGCAGGGTTTTCAAACACACCATTTGTAGACAGTTTAATACTTAGATAACACTTAAAACCGAAACCAAGGACCACTTAAAAATGGCATGAGACATGATGCAAATGGCAGTGAGTCTGTTTGAAATGTGGGTAATGGCTGTAGCAATGGTGCTTAATATGTAGCCAAGAAGATTTTATGCAGCTGTCATAAAAGATAAGGAAGTAGCATGTATAAGCACTCATTAAAGGGGTCATATGATGTGATTTAACTTTTTCCTTTCTCTTTGGAGTGTTGGAGCAAGCTCTTGTGCATAAAGAAGATCTGTAAAGTAGCAAAGACTAAAGTCTCAAAAATTGTTTTACAAAGAGATATTCTTTATAAAAGTTAAGAGTCAGCCACGCCTACCTAAAACGGCTCGTTCTAACACACCCCCACATATCTACGTCACGATGTGGGAAGATTTGCATAACGCCGCCCAAATGTTCACGCAAAAGAAAGGCATAACTTATTATCGCTGTAGTATTGTTGTTGCCACCGCCATGCCGTGAAGACGCTGTTTTTGTTGTTTCGTTGTTGAAAGTGAAACTACTTTTTTGGTCTTCCAAAAGAGGACGATATACGCTTAGTCATGGCTAGAGCTGATCCATGCTGATTGCTGAGGAAATACAACAACTTCGCACTTTGGATCGCCGGATCAGCTTTCACCGTGGACGGAGCGGAGTCCAGCCCGGGGTCGTCACATCTTGTTGCACAAGCCCTCCGGATGTTCCTTCGTCGAATCCGCCGCCTCTGCTCACTCTAGCCCGCCGGCCGTTCCTCACTTTATCCCCCGGCCTCCGCTCACTCTAGGCCGCTCAATGCCAGCTGTTCTGACTCAAAGACTGTAAGTACGTTTTTTATATTTAAAGAGTTTTTATATTTTATATATTTAAAGCGAGTTTTTTGGGCAGTGTAGAGTAGCGCTTGTTGTTTGTCATTTCTCCGATCACAAATGCAGACATGGTTTTATGTTTACGCGGCGCGATGCAACGCAACGTGTAAAAAGACAGTATAAATCATTATAAACCGTAATTATGTCCCCAATGGATGCAACGAATGCCTCGTTTATAATGGGTTTTAATGTTTTTTTAGAGGTGGACAGGGCATCTCCACAGTATGGTAGGGGCGTAACATTTCCACCACACACTTGAGGTATTCGGCCAATCACAATGCACTGGATAGCTGGCCAATCACAGCACACCTCGCTTTTCAGACCGATGAGCTTTGTAAAAATCAACGCGTTTCAGAAAGGCGGGGCATAGAGGAGAAACAATAATGTACAGTATGTGGAAAATAATGTGTTTTTTTAACCTTAAACCGCATAAAAACATTTCATTACACCAAATACCCAAAATATGTTATTTTTTAGCAGCATCATATGACCCCTTTAAAAGGATTATATATATAGAAACCATTTCGTAAACCAGTCAAAAGTTTGGCAGAAGTCTCTATTATGTTTACCAAGTTTGCATTTATTTGATTAAAAATAAAGTAAAAACAGTAAAATTGTGAAATTATTACAATTTAAAATAACTGTTTTTTAAATATATATTTTAAAATGTAATTTTATTCCTGATATTTTTGTTCCCGCAGCCATACCTAACTCAAGTAATATTAAAAAGAGTTGTGATGCTTTACATTTTTGTGGAAACCATGACCCATTTTGTCGAGGCTTGTTGATGACTGACTGCGAACAGCATTTATTTGAAACTTTTGAATGGTAGTGTATATAATTATATATTTGATTTTATTTCGCCACAAAGCACTAGATCATCGAAATGTGGCAGATCCACACTGACCTTCTTCTTTACCAGAGACATGACCCCTATCCGCGTGAGAACCGGCTGCCTACAGAGCCCCTCGCGCGGGACACCGTCAGCGAACGTCTCTGAACCATCAGCCACCGGTTCACAGAGGTGCCTCATGAAGAGCGACACGTACGCCCTGCCAGAGAAACAAAGTAAATGGAAAAGAGAAAAGTTTCCTTAGCAGTGCCCAAGTCTGAAGTTTACACACTTCTGTATCAAATGACATTTTCCAAACACATTTACTGGTAAAGAAAGTCATACTTGAACTCTTTTTCACTCTTTCCGCGGAGGTCTCGCACGAGCCACTGGCAGGAAAAGGCGTCCTGAGCTGGCATCCCCCATCTCATGATGGCATTTAGGAAGGCTTTTCTCTGGCGTGTATTAAAGCCCAATACCTGACCAACACACACAGACACACGATTAGGCAGAAGATGATAGATTGCATTTTTATGTAAATTGTTTTAATCTAATCAGGCCTTATACAAAAAACAGACATGCTTTTATTGACATTATGAAACGTTACTGGGCAGTTCTCAAAACTGGAAAAATGCAGCCCTGTTATCTCCAGCTCTATGTCAGTCAATTTAATTATAAGAGGCACGCATCCAGAGACGCTGTATATACTGGACATGCAGGCGACCTCCAGATAAGAAAACACTTGGAAAATACACTATAAATCACATTCAACTGTGACCAATAGGCTTGTGTTGATTTTACACTGAGCATGCATCTTTTAATGGCCATTTACAATAGTTGTGCCAACACAAACGAACAAGTAAAGAATAGCTGCACGATACCTCAATGTTGCCGCCCACTCTGGCCAACAGGGGTGGCAGTGGTTTATCCTTCTCGTTTCGGAGCTGCCTGCGTGACTGTCTGCGACCTGGATGAGGGGAGAGGAGAGTCAGCCAAGAGATCAGTTCAACATGTCCATCTCACTAAGCCAGCATCAGGAAACAGGGTTACAGCACAGGAAGGATACATTATCCTGAACAGCTGCAATACATAAACTGTGAATGTGCCTCCAGAAGAATAGCAAAACCTGACAAAACCACAAGACGTCCCAACAAGGTGCCAAAAGGAGCAAATTAATGTCTTAATTAAAGTCTAAAAGGGGCCAAAAGATGTGGGGCTTAGCAGTTATATTTGTACATTTGTAAGTGAAGCTTGCACGAGCAACACTCACTGTGAGTACAGTAACAGCATCTCTCCTAAACTGCATGATTTAAGCTGCTGATGTCCATATCACAAACAGTTTTTGATGTATTTTTTTTATATTTTAATACTTAAACAATAGTATATTGATAATAGTATATAGTATATGCAGAAATTGTTTTAATAGTTTAATACTTTGGTTAGGGGCTTATATATATAGTCCATTCCAGCACAACAATTTTTTACAGCGTTAACATTAATTTATAAATATAGTATTGTTTTATAAATGTAATATTATTCGTATTCATTCATTATACATCAACTAATATCAATGTATACAGCTTAAAAAAGTTAAAACTGTATCATGTATATGTAGAAATAACAATAACCTAAACTAATTAACGCTGTAAACATATTGTTCACTTATAGTACAGTTGAACATCATTCCAACCTAATTATAAATAACTTAGAATAAGTTTGGTTGATAATAACATATTTAATTATTAGTTATAACATTGTATTATGTTTCTTTTTATTTATATTAAGAACAATATGTGAATATTAATTGAGAGTGTGTCTGTTTGCTCCTCACCCTCAGGTCTCTCATCAAAGTCCTCATCTTCCTCCTCTGAGCCCACTGAGTATTCTGATTGGTTATCTGAAATGTCAGCATGCCACTCTGTAAAAGCATATTGAAAAGAGCACTGTCAGTAATAAACAAACCACCGCGCAGAATATGGTTAGCAGTAGTCAAACAATTTCCATTCACCAGAACCTTCAAATAAAGCCCAACCAAAATCTTATATATCAGTTTGGCAACGCTCTCCAACAGTGGAAAAAAGACAGATGTGATCGTTTCAAATTTGGCTCTTTTGTGACAAAATGTTCTGTATCTCCACTTATCTAACCCTGCACAAGCATTCTGTTCAAATTCAGCTGTCAGAGAGAATGATTTAGTCCTACAGGAAAACACAGGGCTGTTTAAACCAAAATGAAAACCCACAAATGTCAATTATTGAAGCACAGGCTGCTGTCAAACGTTTAAAAAGGCCAGCAGATTGTTTTCTGTGCACATGTAATATATTCTGCAGAGAAGATGCTGCAACATTATGACCCTGCAAGTCAGGCTGCTTGGATACACAAAGAAAAGTATGTGTACCTAGAGTTTATCTCAGTTATCACTGTAATTATGCAGCTGTAAGCGCCATCAGAAAACCAACAATTCTATATTGTCCCTTTCTGGAGAAAACCTCCTTTTTCATTTCTGTTATTTGTCTTTTTCCTGACCATTTTGTTTTTCTCTTTTTTGACACATAAATGAAAAGCTGCCACACTTCGGCATCCCCTGGGTGTTGTGGATGTAGCCATTTTTGAGTCAACTGCATGTGGCTGTTCTAACCTGACCAAAACGGCAGTGTGTGGGATATAGCCTTTCTGTCCCACTCAATCAAAAGTAACATAGTAAACCACATGCCAAAAATGAAGCTGCTACAAGATGTAATTTTGGAGATTTATATGAGATAGAGTAGCAAATCTGGGGCCGAAGAAGTTTAATATGAGAATAGGTAAGACACAGCCCAAACAGTAGGAAGATGTTAAAGATTGTGTGAATAAAGGTGGCGAGGTGAAAGACATGAATGCCCTCGATTAAAGAAAATGGGCAGTGCTGTCCATTATAAGTTTCTTATACGCACTACTAGTGAACTCAACAGAGAGGATGTACAAAATTCAATTGGACAAACTTAAAACAAAGAAACATTTTGACATGAGATGGAGAAATATTTCAGATGAGGTCTCTTTTTAGGCCATATTCAAATGATGGAAATTCTTACATAGATCATCCTTTGTACACACAGTCAGATGTTCTTCCGTTTAAGCACAAGTTGCCTTTGTTGTTCCAAATATTGCTGGAGAGCATGATCATCAGGTTTTACAAAAGAAAAAAAAACCTTGCGAAGTTCATGGAGTTCAAGTGCTGTTGTTACTGAAATAAAATGCAACATTCCAAAGAAAGTACTGAAATTCATTTGTTTAACCTTTCACTCAAATTGTTATGCTGAAAAAACTGTACCTTGGTCCTCCTGAGCCGCGTCATTGTAGTTAACCTGTTTGCGGACTCTCTTTCCTTTGCCGAGATTGCGGGCCAGATCTTCCTGCTGCTGTTCATAGTGATGCCTCAAGAGTTTCTCCCAATAATCAGGATCCACATTCTCTTCCTGCTTAATGATCTCTCTCTCGATCTCCTCTATCTGGACACAACAACAAATGAGATCTCCTTAATATCTCCTTTGTTTCCAATAATAAGACACCAATAATATTCAATGGAGAGAAAATGGAGACCAAGTCTCTTGCTTTTAAGATGTTTCTCCTGAAAAAAGACCCCAGTAATCTTCAGTATCCTAGTATAGAGCTTCAGAAAAGATCTATATGCAAATATAAATATAACTCAAACATTTCTAATTACATTCTTGCAAGACTAAATTATCTGAGACATGCTATACACATTACTTTTATAGCTCTATACTATTACGGTGTCAAAAATCTTTGTCTATTTTTGCACTACTGTTCAAAGTTTTGTGGTCAGTATGATTTTTTATGTCTCTTATGCTCACCAAGGCTAATCTGTATGCACAAATCTGATGCACAAATCTGTACATAAATCTACTGTTCCGGATTCATACACATTATTTATTGTTAAGTTTTTACTATTTAAATGTTTTTTTTTGTTGTTTTTTTTTTTTTCTGTTCTCATGTCATGTGTATGCATGCATGTAAAGGAGCACCTTAAAAACCACACCAAATTCCTCGGTGTTTGCACCCCTGGCTAATAAAGCTAATTCTGATTCGATTCGAAATATAATGATCCAAAAATACAGTAAACCAGTAGTCACAAATCTGGTCTATGAACTTCCGTTCACTCACCATCAGAGGTCACCCGCTCACTACATGGACTCTCACACTACACAGACTGTTACACTATACCCTGGACTACATTTCCCATCATCCATTGCACTGATTGCACACAGCTGTAACCAATCACACGCTCACCTGAAAGCTATTACACACACTATATAACATCAACCCAGATCCTGCTGAAGTCGCCGAGTATTGTCTGCGTATAGCACTTTACGGAGCCAGTTCCAGTTTTCCTAGTTTAGTCATAGTCTCCCCTTGCTTGTTTTCCTGTGTTCAGATTCTTGCCTTGTTTTCGGATTACCCTTTTTGTCTTGTTTCGGACTCTGTTTGCCCCTGCCTGGATTATTGCTATGTACCTGGATTATCTCTTTGCCTTGCCCTGTTGGATATTGTTCACCGTCGATCGACCCAAGCCTGTTTACTGGACTGCTCTTGTGTTTTGCCCGTACCATACCTGTTCGCTGGTGTTTCGACCCTGCCTGTGTTTGTGACCACATCTTTTAATAAAAGCTTTGCACATGGATCCGCACGTCTCATGTTCTGGTTACTCCGTAACTCCAGTAGTATTGTGAAATATTATTACAATTTAAAACAACTGTTTTATATTTTAATGTATTTTCATTGTAGTTTATTCCTGTTATGGCAAAGTTGTGTTTTCTGCAGCCATTACACCAGTCTTCAGTGTCACATGATCCTTTAGACATCATTGACAAATTTTAGATGTGGGCTAGACTTGGTACGCCTAAACTTTTCTTATTATTATCGATGCTGAAAACAGTTGTGCTGCTGAATAATTTTGTCTAAAGTTCAAAAGAACAGCATTTATTTGAATTATGAATATTTTGCAACAGTATAAATGTATCTACTGTCACTTTTGATTTTAAAGCATCCTTGCTAATTATTTTAGGTGAAAATTTTAGAAGAAACATCTCAGAAAAAGTCATACAAAAATTAATTATATTTGAGACCTCCATTAAAGGGGTAATATGATGCAATTTCAATTTTTCCTTTCTCTTTGGAGTGTTACAAGCTCTTGGTGCATAAAGAAGATCTGTAAAGTTGCAAAGACTAAAGTCTCAAATCCAAAGAGATATTCTTTATAAAAGTTAAGTCAACCATGCCTACCTAAAACGGCTCATTCTAACACGCCCCCACATGTTTACGTCACGATGTGGGAAGATTTGCATACGCCGCCCAAATGTTCACGCAAAGAAAGAAGGCGTAACTTTTTTATTCTCGCTGTGGTATTGTTGTTGCATCTGCCGCCATGTCGTGGAGATGCTGTTTCGTTGTTAAACTACTTTGTTTGGTCTTCCAAAGAGGACACGACTAGAAATCAGTGGTTAAGTTGTATTTACAACACTGTTCCAGAACACTTCAACCCAAATATTCAGATGTGTGCAGCACATTTTAGACTGACTTTTTCACATTACAGACTGTTTCCTGATCCTGGGAGAGTAGACTACAATGCCGGCTGTTCTGACTCACAGACTGTAAGTACGTTTTCATTTAAAGGATTTGCCACTGATGATTCAAACGCGAGTTTTGAGCAGTGTAGAGTAGCGTTTGTTGTTTGTCATTTCTCCGATCACAAATGCAGACATGGTTTTATGTTTACGCGGTGCGATGCAACGCAACGTGTAAAAAGACAGTATCAGTCATTATAATCAGTAATTATGTCCCCACTGTATGCAACGAATGCCTCGTTTATAATGGGTTTTAATGTTTTTGAATCATCGCTCCCGTCGGACAGGGCATCACAATATGGTAAGGGGCGTAACATTTCCGTCACACGCTTGAGGTATTCGGCCAATCACAACGCACTGGATAGCTGGCCAATCACAGCACACCTCGCTTTTCAGACCGATGAGCTTTGTAAAAATCGACGCGTTTCAGAAAGGCGGGGCATAGAGGAGAAACAATAATGTACAGTATGTGGAAAATAATGTGTTTTTTTAACTTTAAACCACATAAACACATTTCATTACACCAAATACATAAATAATGTTCTTTTTAGCAGCATCACCCCTTTAGGTCTTGAAATTTAAAAAATAAACATTCCTCTGGCAGGGAAAGTTAGAGACATACATGGTACATACTTCAGATAGTTGTTAAATCAAAACATGCTTCATGGCTCATTTTTTTCAGGATTATTATTGAAATATTGGTGAGGCGATTAAATGTTGGTCATCTTTCAAATTCCTCAAAAGCCTCACTCTTGGATACTCCACAAAAACTCCTCCCACCTTGTCATCTTCTCTGACATTGTACTGGGCCACCTTGAAGGAGCTCAGATACTCGTTCATGTTCTGCATGTCAGAGTCGTCTGTGGCATCCTGGCTGCGGTCTAGCAAACGCTCGATGGCGGCATTGTCGTAGTGAATTACGCTGCTGTCATCATCCTTATTGTCCCCTGCTGAAAACAGGAAACAAACGGGTGAACCTTCAGTATAGCAAAGTGTTGCAGAGAGTTACAGAGCAAGTTTTTTCATAACATTTCAACAACAAAGATGTTCATTAGTTGACAAAATTACCACACGATTTTCTGGTTCATTTATTTTTATACATCAATCAATTTAACTTATCAATCCCACCCTCAATCTCATCCTTGAAAAGCTCCTCCGTGCCAAACTTGAGGATGTCATCCAGCTCTTGTTTAGACATGGATCCAGCTTTTGAGCCCAGACCGGGCCGCACCACCAGGTGTGTAAGCATCATCTTCCTTTTGGCCACCTGAGTGATTCGTTCCTCCACTGAGGCCCGAGTCACAAACCGATATATCATCACTTTATTGGCCTGACCAATACGGTGAGCTCGGCTGAAGGCCTGAAAGAAAGAGATAAGATTCAAATATGTTTAGCTTTGAAACCTCACAGATGCTATTCTAAGGCTACGTTTACACGACAATGATGTAGTCAAAAACGGAAACGTTTTTTTCCCTTGCGTTTTTAAAAAGTTTCACTTATACATGACAACGTTTTCAAAACGATTCGTGTTTATACATATCCGCGAAAACGGCCAAAAACACTGCATTTCTTATGCCAGGCCAGTAGTTGGCGCTGTCACCTTGTTAGTAAACAGTACCTGTTGCTGTGTGTATATGATTCGTCTCCGCTGTTGGTTGTAATATTGGTGGGGTAAATCCACTTTGCTGAAGAAGCGTTAGCAAACTCTTAAACAGCAACAACAGTACCATGCATTCCGCCATTGTTGTGTATGTTTGTTCGCGCAAGAACGATAACTATAAAGATAACTATAAAGATACCGATATTAGCGTCCACACCAGCGAACGATATCTTCTGTTTATTCTAAGCGCAACGTCGGCTGCCGCGTTAATTCTCGAGCTCGTTACCGCAGGATGGATTCTGATTGGCTGTCAATTTTTTATCGTTCAACAGCTGTAGAAAAATCGTTTTGAAAGTGATTCCAACAATATCGTTTCTCTTTGTCTTTATCGTTATCTTTATAGTTATCGTCCTTGGTGTGAACGGGCCTTTACACGTACTACACACGCATGACGTCACCGTTTTCAAAGATTCCCGTTTTGGGTGTTTACACGGAAATGACAATGATGGCGTTTTCAAAAACTTGCACCTTGAAACCCGTTTTCAAAAATATGTGTTTTCAGTCCCCAAAATGCCGTTGTCGTGTAAACGAACAGTAAAAACGCATAAAAAGTTTCCCGTTTTTAGATGAAAATGTTGTCGTGTAAACGGCCCCTAAATTTCAGGAGTCTATACTCAAACTGTCCACTAGGTGGCACATGACAAATAAAACACCAGAACAAACCTGTCAGGTGTCACACAAGTAGAGTGAATGTCTGTGAACACTGGCGTGGACTGTATGAGACTCTCCTCTTTTTTATATTTACCTGAATGTCATTGTGAGGATTCCAGTCAGAGTCAAAGATGATGACTGTGTCCGCAGTGGCCAAGTTGATTCCCAGACCACCCGCTCGTGTAGAGAGAAGAAAACAAAACTGACACGCACCAGGAGCTGTGTGATCGACAGAGAGAGAAATTTGATTTAGATTTGTAATGAAAATATTATGTGGTAACAATGGGCTGTCCACCAGTAGAGATTTTGCTAGGCCGTTAATATGGTTTATCATAAATTGTAAATACCATTATGTGAATATATCTATGTGGCTATCAGTGGGCAAGATGATACTATATACATATGACAATGATGAATAAGCATGCGGGATGTGTCCCAAACAAGTCAAGATGAGGAAAAACTTGGTGTTAAAATGGGTTCGACCATTGTCGTTTGGATTTTTAAAAATCCTTATTTCATATAAAAAGTTATATGAAATTGCTCACTGTGTGATGTAAGGTTTGCTCATACATTTTGGCCACCCAAAAAGTCATCAAGTCATTATAACAAGTAACACAATGATTAAAAAGCTAAAACACACACACACACACACCACACACATATACACACCTCAACGACCAAAACAGCAAAATAAACTCCTCCCACCAAGCACAATGCAAAGATATAATTATAGCACCAGCTGTTGTTTCAGTGTTTATAAAAAAAAAAAAAAAAATAAAAAAAAAAAAAAAAAAAAATATCTTTTCAGAACTTTGTACTTCAAATTCAACCTATGATTCCAGACTATTATAAATGGACAGAATGCTTTAAACAGAGATATGACGTCCCAACAATGTCTGTTCTCAAGTAATTTTGTCCTTGTAAACTGCAAGTATTGCTTACCAAACAATAAAATAAATCAACTGTCATTTCAAGATAAGACATTCTACATTTGGCATAAACTTTCCTCCACATCTGAAAACAACTGACTCAACCGCTCCAAGAATGGATTGAGTCTTACAAACAATGAAAAATAGTATCTCTAAATTCACATTTATCATCAATTTCATTACTGGTCATCCTGTCTTGATGAGATGAGGACAGAGAGGAAGAGGGACTTTTGATTCTGATGACACATCTGAATAGGCGTATTAAGATCCAAATCTCTTCCAGCTAGTGTTCCTTACACAAACCTCTTTTAGAATCCGTCTTTACTCAAATCGAACGCATCTAATTACTACCTATGTTTAATGTTATCAAATAACTACTTTTCATCTTCACATTCATCCTTTGTATCACCTGAAAGCACCACAGTATCCACAATCCCGATCTGCTACCTGTTTGTCCTCTTCATACGCCCTTTGTACCTGCTGCCAAAACACACTACAATAATGTTACTTCGATAATTTATGTACACAATATGTATGTCTGGTGCACTGCTCTAACCGTTGAATCTGTCGATGGCTTCCTGTCGGAGAGCTCCAGTGATGCCTCCATCAATTCGCTCATATTTATAACCCTCATAATCCAGGAAATCCTCCAGCAAATCCAGCGTCTTGGTCATCTGAGGGGGAAACAGTGTAAGTTCAAATAAGATATAGTGAGACATGATGAAATCAAAATGAATGCAAAGTACCACATCTGATCGAATCAGACCATCCAAGTAACACCTAGCTTGCCATGAGCTCCAAATTAGATTGTAATGATTAGAAACACAAAGCTATTCAATTTGAAAACCGTCATGTCGTGAAGTAATCCAGAGATGTGCTCTGCACCACATGGGGGCACTAAACAACCACAATTTGGGAGCCCGTGTGCAGTACAGCTTATTATGTGTAAAATACAAGCTAAGTGAAAATATTTACATATGTGTTCATACCTGAGAGAACACTAGCACTCGGTGGCCTTGCTCTTTCAGTTTTCTGAGCATTTTCTGCAGCAGCATTAGTTTCCCAGAAGCCTTAGTGAGACCTGCACCTTCATACGCTCCACTTGGTGTTTTGGGAGCTTCCTGTAACACAAGACAGCCTATGATATCCATGTGCACAATTTAAAAAAACCTTGTCAAACACTAAACACAAACTATTACTATTATCTTACATCAGGAACTATTAAGGGGTGCTGTCGCCCTCAAATATGATGCTTTTTTTAAAGATCATTATTTTGTGTATTGTGTAACAGAATATGTTGACATGCCTTAATGTTCAAAAAACACATTATTTTAAAAATACTGTAAATTATTGTAGGTCCTCAATGCCCCGCCTCTCTCAAACACATAGTTTTCAACAAAGCCCACTCCTTTGACAAGCGCAGTCTGCTCTGATTGGCCAGCTGACCCGGTGCACTGTGATTGGCCGCACAACGCAGCACGCCCCCCCCCCCCCCCCCGCCCCCCCCCCCCCCCCCGCCCGCCCCCCCCCCCCCCCCCCACCGTCGTCGGTAAAGTAAACCCCTTACATAATCCCGCGCTTCATCTTTCAAAATAAATGTAAAGAGCCCGAAAGGGGAACAGAGTCGCATGACAGACAGTGATGAAGCTGGTATGTGTACACAAGCCACTGTTAAGACAGCTGACTCCACTTTGATGTGACCCCCCCCCCCCATCTCTCTCATCTTCTCTCGGGCTGCTCGCTGTCGGCGGGCTCTCTCGTGCTCCTCGTCTCGGCACACACACACCGTGCGGCAAAACTCCGCATTTGAAATGCAATAGCAAATACTTAAACTAATAACAAAGCGTACTGATTTCGAAGCGCCAATTGTCATAGCAGAAGTCAGAATTACCCCTCAGTCCGCTAGGTTCAGAAACGGTCGTTCCAGAAAATGCATCGCTGTTCTGTTTTAGTGGATCTTAAAGATTCCTATATGCAGCTACTTGTTCGGAGCCAAATAAGAGTCGTCTTTTGTCATCGTACACTGGAACACAACCGCATCGGTCTCGGCCCATGTTAGCACCTTTCAGACTAAGCTTCAACACTCACGTCGGTTTTGACTGAAACCCGCTCGATTGTCTTTCTTTGCGTGACCATTAGGGGCGCCGGGGCATTGAGTAAATAGTTTCTCCAACATACGTAGGTCCGATTATCTGGTGTGGGTGTCGCTGTTTAGAACGAGCCGAGTGTGGTAGGGGGGCGGGGGCCCGCTGTCTTTAACCTTGATATAAGTCAATCTCTTTGGTTTTTGAGTACCTTTATCTTTAGCAACTTCAGGGATCTTCTCTATGCCCTATCAGCTTTTACCACTCCAAAGAGAAAAGGAAAATGAAATCGCCCATAGGAACCCCTTTGAAACTTAACATTTTTGAGCAGCATCAGATTGATCTGACAGTCCCATTTCTCTCACAGCAGCTGGCAGTAGTTTCGGGACAGCTACATGATTTTAGTTCATACAAATGAACAATTTTGTTTTGGTTGCTGTAGAGAAATACAGTTGGTCGCTCTTACGGGCAGAAGGCGACGGGGACTGTAGGTAGGGGTGTTGCAGCACTGCTGTTTAATAGGTCCCATCATAATGTTACAAGCCACTGATGGTTTCCCTCTTCCCTCTTAGAAATTCAGCTCCGTCGAAATTAGCGCGAATCCAGAATGAACTTGTAGTATTTTCTGTGTATACCAGTGTGCACACAAAACCATATGAATCAACGCGTAGGGAAGAAATTTATTTAAAGAATGATGGAAAAGAAAAAACATGAAATATTTTTCATTACTTTCCCTACTTCCGCTGATTATCTTGATAATAAATACCCGTCCAAAACATTTTGTTTGAGACATCATATGTTGAGGAACGTACTTCTCCGGGGCTGAGCTCCACTTTGCGGACAATATCAGGGGCTTGTCAGTTTGCTTACTGTGTGCCGTGCATGGTTATCATTTTTTTTTACAGAGTGACATTCGTCATCTTGGTGCGTATCTTTAGATCCCTCCTAGTCGATGTGGTGGGCACGACAGCATGGCCGTCGTAGCAATGTTTCTTAATCTGGTTCCTCTTTATAGATGTGTCTTGCAAACTTTCCTTCTAGAAAATCCGCTCTAGATTACGGATGCGGACAGAAAATTAAGCGTGTAGTCACATTATTTGTGAGTATTAAAAGCATTCCTGCTGCCTCAAAAAGTGATCTGACACTTCATTCGCGACACAAAAAAATTATGTATGATTGCATTTATAACATCAATACATCTAAATACTTGGTTTTCTGGGGACACTATTTTGTACAGTCATCATATATAATGTTCCGTTTTATATGCAGTTGCCATTGTCATAGAGCTTGCGCTTTTTCTTGGGCGTGTTCCCTGAAGTTCAGAATATGGAATAATGTTCTTTCTCAGTGTTTCTGGAGAGGATTCTGTTAGGCAGCAGCTTATCTGGTCTAATCTTGTTGAGTCATTGGTCTCCTGAAGACTACACCAGCCTACAATCCTACTTTGCCGTCTTCAGCTTATAGCTTAAAATTATCCCACACCACAGAAATCTGGTATCTTTCCCGTATTGGAACTATAGCAAGGGTGTTACTATTCAGATTCATCTCACCTGGCAAATCTCACGAATGACGTAGCACTCGTTTCGTCGCAATTCGACAACTATGTTATATTTTAATTGCTAAACGGGTACACTTAGCGCGCTGAGTTGTCAATACGTTAGTTGTGAATGCTCGTTGTAGGATTTTTTGACTGTAATCAGATTACTGAATTGTCTGCTGTGATTATTCTTAATTAAGATGTTTGTCTTTATGTCTTAGTAATTAACAGTTACTGATATACGCCTCAAAAATTTTATCTTGGCGTCAACAATAATTCTCTTCTTCAAATGATCTTTTAACAGATCATGTTGACACTGAAGGCTGGCGTACTGTTTGGTTCGTGAAACATGTCAGGCTTTTTCTCATCAATATATTATAAATGATATTAAATACAAAGCCTTATGGTTATATGTATTATTTGGCTCAGTATTTTGATCGATAATCAAGTAAATGGTGTTTTTGCTTTTTTTCAAATAACCTCCTACACTCTTCTTAGATAGTGAATCATTGAATGAAACATGTATATGGCTTTATTATGATGGTTTTCAAAGGATGCTTGTTCATAGTCGGTCCTCCTCATCTACCGCTGGTTTGCAACTGAATGCTGTATTAAATTTAGGTATATCGCCCAATACCACACGCGTATGCAGCTCTTTCCAACCAAACAAAACTTGTTACAACAAAGGGAAATCCTAACGCGAGCGTGTCCTTGGACTGGTTGTTTTTGGAGGCGGGCTCTCATACCACTAGGCACTCCACAAGGCCCAAGTCAATGTGCGCTTGTGGCGCCTGGAGAATCCGGTGCCTGGAGTTCGATGGTCGGCCATCAAGCTCCAGGCAAGACCGGTACGAACAACACGTAGGAACTGTAATTGGTCGCTCGCTCTAGAGGGATAACTGGTGTCATGAAACATGAAAAGGAATACGTGGTATATGGAGATCGGATACACACATTCCTTGTCCTAATCGTCTCACCAGAAATGGCATCCTTTTCCTCTTCTCTCATACTGGTGGGCATTCTCGGCTTTCTGCAAACTACTACTTTTCATTTCCGTCTCAAATGTCCATCTTTGCATTTCACACTCTCCATCAAGCAGGCTCATTCGCATAGCCATCTGGTCCATTACCAGGGGCGCTACTGTCCGTCCTGTCGGGCTCTATGCCGCCCGGGGGGAGGCCATAATGTAACGCACAGTGAGAAGCGCCTTGTGGCTGTGTATAGCCGCGCCCCTGCACTGCCGCGACGTGCTCGTCAAAAAGGTGTGAAATTCTTCTCACGTGACATGAACGGGGCTACGGTTGCTTTGGCCTTTGTGTCTACACTCGTTGGAGAACAGTGCCCGGCCGCGGGGGATGAGAAGTCCGGGGGGGTAGCCCACAATGGTCCCGTCACCTCCTTACTCTCCCGTTGTAAGACCAGAGCCGGCTTGGTCAGTGTGGTCCATAGGGGGAGAGAATAGCGTAATTGAGGGGCGAGATGTGTCATACATGGACGGGGATTGCACAGAATCGTCGAGGAGACAGAGATAGTGTGCATTCTAGAAGCGATGAGAATTGTAAGAAGGCTGTCAGCTGTCATCAAGATGGGGTTGAAAACCGCTGCGTTGTTCCCCCTGTACGTTCGTGCACAGACCTCGTTGGTCAAATATAGTGAGGAAACCACTAGGGTACTGGTTTGTATTGTTGGCCTCTTCTGTGCCCAGAAGCTCTGATCTGCATCCGCCAGTGAATTGGTGGCTGTTCCCTGCGCCCAGGATAACCGACACACCACCTTGCAGGCCTCACTTCGCTGATAGGTTACCGATCAGCCGCGCCTCCTATCTCGGGGAGTCAGCAAAGTCTCCTGAGTCCCATGTCTCCGTATCGTACTTGCAGATATGCCTAGCTGAGATTGCTCCTAGGACAAAGAATGGCGGATATGAGGTCAGGCACTTTTTTCAGACCACCACAAGAAGGTGTTTGGTTCTGTCTATACACGCCTGCAACGAACGCTTGATGTACTGATGGAAGCTGTTGTGGCTAGAAAGCTATGTGGACACAAAATGATGCAAGAAATGCATAAAAACAGGATATATGATGTGACGCCTACTTTATTGTGTGGCTCTAATTGACATGGGTAAGATGGATTCCTAGTATGAAAACCCACATCTAGATCAACTATATACAGAGTTAAAGTGACTCAGCATGATACATGACATACGACCGATTTTCAGGCTGCTCGACTTCCTTTGGTATGGCTCAGCCCCAATGTCTCCTTGATGAAGACCAACATCCAGGTTTATACTGTCTCAACTTCTGGGATAACACACACTGAACCAGCCTATCAAAATCGAAACCGTCCAGTAGGTGTTGTATTGGAGCTTATAGTCCCTCCAGAGGAGCAGGTTGGTCCACCCCATCTTTAAAAGTGCAGACTATTAGCTATAATCATACAAAACCATACTGAAATGCTTGTAGTTCCCTGTGTCAAATTTGTATTTCGGATGTTTTTTCCAATCCATTGATGATTTAGAAATATAGGCTTGCGGTCTAAGGTCTTGAATGAGATATGGCCGTACATGTATTTTCCTTCAATGCACGACCTGTTCATATTTGAGAAGCTTCGCATTTTGGCAGCATCGCATTCCACTCACTCATTTATTATACAGATTCAACACTGAAAAGAACAGCGAGTCAATCGAAGCCGGTGCAAAGAAAGGTGATTGTTAATTGTTATGTCTTAGACTCTCAAGTTATGTAAGCATACTGGAGATTGCTTGTTATTTATCGAGTGCGGTTTTTGTAACTGTGAACTGCAAAATTTGCTATGTTAATGTGCGTAGCATTGGACAGTGAAACTTCTTTCATAAACTATGGATCATTTGTGTTGTATGTTAATCTTTTTTAGTAGTGCTACCTTTTTTTCCTGCAAAGTGCCAAGTTAAGCCGATCTTTTTGTCCTCCCTCCCCCATCTGGTAATGCATATTCGATTTATTATGAAAAAACAACCTTCTTATTCTAAAGTCTTTTTGTTTTTTCATTTACATAAAATGTGATACTGCAGCTATAGTCAAATTAATTAACCACAATTAATTTTGTGATTACACAAGTTTTCATAAGATTTCGGTTCAAATCATGATTTGTGGTTTTTTTAACATTAATAACCTATTCATTAATATTAATTTTATTTACTAAAATATTAATAATAATTCAATGAAATACTTCATTATATCATCATACCCTGGCTGAGAAGCACTGGTCTAGCAGCAGCATGATTTATCTTAACTACAGGATATTACCAATATTATTTAAAAAAAAAATAACATCATACATTATGTTTAAATAGATGACTAGCTGATAAAAAATTGGAGGAACACCATTCTGACTAAGCTGTACTTGTTTGACTTAACCACACACTTTAGTAAAAATCTTACTTGGCCTTAAAAATATTATTCCTGAACCACTGGAATAAAAGAAAAGGGTGACACCAACATCATTAACAGGCGTGCTTGGAGCGTCATCATTCTCCTCTCTCTTCCTCATCTTCCTTGGCTTCTCTGGGTCCTCCTTCATCACTTCTTCCCTGTGAGAAAAAAAGAACAAAACACTGCTTATTCCATCATCCAAAATGCATTGCTAGAAAACTGTGAGGAATCAAACCCTTGTGACAGTTTTCTGAAACATCTATGCATAACTGCACCTGTGTCTCCAGTACACCGTTTTGTGCGCACTGAACTCAGGGATGTCCAGCTCCTCTCTCTCCCAGGTGCACTGGTCATAGGTCAGATCTCTCCATTTGACCAGGTAGTGGTAGTTGCCCTTCTTATCCACACTGTGCACACACATTCAAACATATGTAATATTCTGACAGTTCAAATTATTCGTATATACAGTATGTCGTATATTAACACAAAAAACACACACCTGTGATTGATTATCCTGTGCACTATCATCCACTCAGGCTTGATGCCATATCGGTAGTACTTCTCCTCCAGAATGGCGTATTGAGGGTCTTTGGCCCTCCGCTTCTCACTCTTCCCAGAATCCTCTTCTCCCCCAGAGCCGTAGTCCAGACTGGGCGGCTCGTCCATGTCCGTTTTCCTCTGATAGTTCCGGAACATCACAGAGTGGAAGATCTCGAGCTGAGGAAGGACAGATATGGATAGGGAAATGTCTGTATGTCCTTTAACAGTTATGTCTGTCTCATACTGTCTTACAACTGCACCTGTAGCTCTGTGATCCAGGTGCAGTGCCAGTAGGACTGTGCCGTGAGCTTCACAAAGAACTCTCTCTCTGGACGACCCTTCATTGGCGGAGGGAGCGGTGCATCAGGGGGTGTGTCTGGGGGTAGAGGGACAGGAACAGGGGGTGGGGGATCACCCCATCGCCAGTGCAGAATTTTTTGCACTCGACCTTTGATTGGTGGACACTGAAAAACAAACAACAGAAGTTGCAGATCATATGAAATATTTCCACTAAACTAATCATTGAGGAATTTGTAATGCATTAATTACAAATTAAAATTTGCAAGTCTATTTTCCTGAAGTAACCTAATAAATTACTTAGTCCGCTCAAAACAAACTCTCAAGCCAAAACTAATTTAGCATCAAACTAAAATCAGCACAAGTAAACTCACTTACCTCAACTAAGCTCATCTTAAATCAATCCTTCTATTTATATACTTTATATATTATTTTATTGTGTGTATATAGTATATATATACACTGAACAAAATTATAAAAGCAACACTTTTGTTTTGCCCCCATTTTTCATGAGCTGAACTCAAAGATCTAAGTCTTTTTCTATGTACACGAAAGGCCTATTTCTCTCAAAGATTGTTCACAAATCTGTCTAAATCTGTGTTAGTGAGCACTTCTCCTTGCCGAGATAATCCATCCACCTCACAGGTGTGGCATACCAATATGCTGATTAGACAGCATGATTAGTGCACAGGTGGGTGCCTTATCTGGCTCACAATGAAGAAAGGCCACTTCTATGATCGTCAGCCAAAGTTGCGGTGTCAGTTTAGGCACCGACAGCACAATGCCCCACAGAATGTCGCAAGTTTTGGTAAGGGGAGGTGAGCGTTCAACTCTGGACATGCTGACTGACACGGATTGCCACCGAGCTGTGTGCCCGGTAGAATGTTGAATGTTCTTTGCATCTACCATAAAGCCGTCTGCCAAAGGCGTTTCAGAGATTTGATTGAGGTGCATTTTGAATGCACAGAGATAGCGTGACGAGATTCTGAGGCTCATTGTTGTGCCATTCATCCACGACCTTCACCTCATGTTGCAGCATGATAATGCTTGGCCCCATGTTGCAAGGATCTGTACAGTTCCTGGAAGCTGAAAACATCCCATTTCTTGCATGGCCAGCATACTCACCGGACATGTCATCCGTTGAGCATGTTTTGGATGCTCTGGATCGGTGTATACGACTGCGTGTTCCAGTTCCTGCCAATATCCTGCAATTTCGCACAGCCATTGAAGAGGAGTGGACTAATATTCCACAGGCCACAATCAACAACCTTGATCAACTCTATGCGAAGGAGATATGTTGCACCGCATGAGGCAAATGGTGGTCACACCAGATACTGACATGGTTTTCGGACCCCCCCGGACCTCCCCAATATAGTAAAACTGCACATTTTAGAGTGGCTTTTATTGTGGCCAGCCTAAGGCACCTGTGCAATAATCATGTTGTCTAATCAGCATCTGGATATGCCACACCTGTGAGGTGGATGGGATTATCTCGGCAAAGGAGAAGTGCACACTAACACAGATTTAGACAGATTTATAAACAATATTTGAGAGAAATAGGCCTTTTGTTTACATAGAAAAGGTCTTGGATCTTTCAGTTTAGCTCATGAAAAATGGGGGCAAAAAACAAAAGTGTTGCGTTATAATTTGTTCATGCATCTAATACAGTTATACTATATGATATATATCCACACAACACACACACACACACAGCATTATACGTAATTACCCAGAGGTCCAAGTAGTTATTTTTACCTATACGTTTTTAGTGTATGTCTGAGAAGTGATCACTCCAGCAATTATCACATAGTTTGCACAACGCTTTTGCAACATTTAACAAAATTACCACCTTGACAGAAAGATGCAATTACAAACCTTCTGCTTACCCACAAGTGAGATTTTTACTGCAGTTCGTTTGCTTTGACCAATCTGCACATACACTTGCGATGCATGGTCGCTAGATTCATCTCAAGCATGCTCTTCACTGACAGTGTTGTCTCCATGGTAACCAAGTACACTAACTTTTGGAAAAACTTTATTAGGGCCAAAATTGTTTGTTGTGGTTTACTCCACAACTATGGGTCAGTAAGTCATTTATTTCACAATAAATATTGATATGGTTTATGTTTCTGTTAGCATAGTTTTAAATTTTTGTTTAAAATGTTTGGGTCTGAGATATGGGAAAAAAAATAATCCGCATAAAAGACACTTGAACACTAGAAAATATCAGTGATGAATGCATTGTTTTTAAGAGACTTCCAATACAACAAAAAGAAATAAACATTAAGTCCTGTGACATAAAATGACTCACAGTGCAGCGTGGACAGAGCCACTCTCCGTT
>JADLZN010001868.1:55000-208988 GCA_018155175.1 Sinocyclocheilus anophthalmus | reverse complement strand
TTTTTCACGTAGGGCCCCGTAGGTTTGGACAGCTTTTTTCCCTAAATAAATGAAATCATCATTTAAAAACTGCATTTGGTATTTACTTGCATTATCTTTGTGTAAAATTAAAATTAGTTTGATGATCTGAAACATTAAAGTGTGACAAACATGAAAAAAATAAGAAATCAGGAAGGTGCCAACACTTTTTCACACCACTGTAGCTATCTGATTGCGAAAAATAACCAGATGTAAATGCCCTCTGAAACACATTCAAGACAGATTGCAATCTTCAGGAAGTGGTTTGAGACACATTCCAGCCATAACTGTACAAGTGTAAATGCATCTGGTTGTTTAAGTTGTATATGCAAATTTTACAAATTTTTTTAAGTGTAAATGGAACAGTTTTTACAAATCAGATAATAAAACTGATCTGAGAAAACGCATTAAGTGACAAGTGTAAACAGGCCCAGTGATTGGTGAAGGCCAGCATTCTTCAGTTCACACAATACAAAACAAGATGCTTTAAAAAATAGATATGGTGATTTTTACATTTAATGCCAACTTTAAAATTAATATCTGAAATTCACTGTAATTTCAAGCCCTTTGGTTTAACGGTATGAACTAGATGCAGTGATTAATCTTGAGCAATCGTGCTAATTACAACCTAATGTTCATTCGAGTCCACCTGTATTCAATTGCTTGATGGCGTCATTAATTCCAGTTTGAGAGTTTTGCTCAGTTGAGCTTTCATAACTGAAATAGAAGTGCGCATTAATCCTGTTGACTGTGGAGTGTAGAGATGAATTTGTAAGAAGGAAAAAAAAGTAAGCTTGTTGAAGCCTTGAACTTCTAAATGGTCTAAATGGAAAGCATTTTATTGGGTGCAAACCAAATATAGTTAAACCCTCACATAACACTGGTGACCTCATCATGTATTCATTTCAACAGGAGTAACTGGAAAGCGTATTAGCATCAAGGACAACCTGGATGGAACCAAATATAGGCAAGTCCTTTTAGAGTTTTCGTCAACTAGAATTCTCCAGAACAATGGCCTAAAGGAAACTGCAAACATATTGAAAAATGTGGCAAAGAAAATAAGTGTTCTGAAATGGTTTTGTTTTGAGTATAGTATTACATTTTTGTATCGGCACCAGTTATTTATGGAAATTCTTGTGCAATTGATAACATAAGGAATATAAAAGGATATGTAACTCTTAACTATAAGATTTGATGAATATCAGGCCTGTGCACTATGGTTATATCTAGGTTTTAATTTTATTTTCTCATTTTTTTCCCCTCCCTTCTACAGATATGGATGGCTAGGGCTACTGTCATACTGTGCCATTCTGTCTGCTGGGTTTTCTCACTGCCATGATGTCTGTTACCCCACACAAAATGCCATTTTGTTTTTCTCTCTCCCACACTGTTCAGTGAAATGGCCTTTCTTCAGAGTGATTTTTGTTATTACTTTATAGCATTCTTGTGACTCATTTAACCTCTTCTCCAGGGCCTTTACATGTATTAATGGATTACATATGGGCTGCTCTTCTTGGTCTGCTGCCACCATGACCTGGTCCCAGAAAAGCAGAAGACGGATGTTTAAGTTTGCAGCTCAAGTCTTATTCTCTAGTTGACACTCTAGTCCAGACCCATTTTAACAAATTTTTACTATGGTTTTTCTTTACTGTGGATTACAGAGAAACACATTTTTTCTCTCCCCTGTAATCCTTAAATCCATTGCATCATCTAACACTACTGGTCCTTGTAGGTTATCTGGCTGTCCTCACAGCTCATGCCTATACGGTAGTCCTATTACTAATGCATTTTCATTAACTCACTAAAAAAATGCTCTGAATCCCTGAATTATTGTGCAGTCTATTGCGAAACGCAGCCTAGCGTACACGGTACACCGTTTCATAATTTTGGGGCTCTTCATTTTTCATTATATAACAGAAAATATTCCGTTTATCATGGACGGTGTGGCTTGTATTACCTGTCCTGTAGCGTGACCAAGAGCTTGGGTGTGAAAAATCACACGAATGAGGCGAGAAAGCACCTCCAAAACACACAGTGGAAAGATCGGACCGTAATGCAGTCCCAATGAGACCGAAATTCCTGTAACACTCCCGACATGTTCGCTGGAATCACAATGAATCTGCTTTTAAATACTAAATGTGTGTTTTGATGGGCATCCAGCCCATTTGCTTATCTTGGGTTCCCGTCACCTTACTACTGTAAATGATCCCAGAACAGACATGTTTGGGACACAGTGCGGTGCCGTGGTGCTGATGAAGTGTTTTATGGGACGTTAAGGAGATACGGTGTGGCGCGCTGAAGGGCTTCACAGAAAAACCCCATGACATTTAAGGTATGACAGGAGGTTGAGAGGTTAGCCTTCAGGTTTGTTTTGATGGTTCTTGTTAGCGTTTTTCACCCCAGCACGACATCCATTAGCCGGGTTTGTGGTGCCATTAAAGGGATTCCAGGGAGATATTTAGAGCGGCTACATGTGCTGAACAGATGCTGAGCGTTCTATAGGTGGATAAATGTTGGAGGATCTGTATCTGACCTTGTGCTGTTTCTATGGATATTGTTTCCTTTAAAGGTGCACAGAGTTGAGAAACACATGGATTGATGTTAAGTCAACATGAAGTCAAAATTTACCCCAATTTACTTTGCTAATGCATGTTTCAGGTCTTGTTGTGGTGATGCATTAGTGCATGCTAATCCAAAGAAGATAAACGGTCGTCTTAATCTTTCATCAATAACTTTTTTTTTTTTCCTTTTAAGCCCACTGGACAGTATGTCACCTAGCACTACTATCCTATTGGACAGTATTGGGTAGATTACTTACTAATTGTAGTCTATTCGATTACCAGTTTGATTCAATTAGATTCAATATCGATTATTTTGGATACATATCAGGTACAGTACATGCCAAATTTTCTCAAGGAAAAAAAAATCTCAACTAATGCTGTAAAATATACATGAGAAAAAGAGTCAGTTGGTACTACATTATAATATTGAAGGTTAAAATTGACTGATTTGTGATGTACAACTGTTTAAATTGCACTTATTGAAGTTTTTATAATAATTAAGTTACATGCCTTCAGTAGTTGTTTAAATAGACACAGTTAATAGGCTGTCATAAAACTTGACTGATTTATCTCAAACATAACGAAGCATTAGGGCTGAAAACCTCTTTAGAATTTTTACTTAAGTAATCAAATTTGATTATATTCATAGTCATATGTTCATATTCTATATTAAAACATAATTTCAGTTTAGGTAAAGAAAGCTTTGGCTTCTCCCTGAGGCCACAAGAGGCGCTCAAGCAAATATTCAATGCACGTTTATTCAAAGCTAATAGAACATGACTATCTGTGAACCAAAAGGCATTATTTTCAAATAATGTTTTAAACCAATTAAATTAAGTTGCTAAACAACTATAACAAACAGCATCATGTTTATGCATAGTTAATACAAAGGTCGAAGCCAATCCACAGAGTACTTTTGTGTGCAGTGGGATGGGGAAAACCTGCAATAAGTCCTCAAGATATGTTTTTTCCCAGTTGAACTTGCTTATTTTACAGCTTTCTAAACATGCAGCTTCTTTTGTGTGAGACGCGAGTGCAACGTTGATAGATGCCCCGCTAGAAAATGTGATAAGTATGTGTTCTGTGTGAACGGCTTGGTTGCAGTTTTGATGTAAACAAAATCTTCTCCGCATTGATGTTCTCTTTCCCCACAATATTTGTAATTAACAACGCAACAGCGCCACATCTAGTGGCTTCAACTAGATAGGCTAACAAAAACATTAAAATACAACCACGACACATACATCATCATCACCGCATCTCGTGCGCCACTGATAAGGCAGCCTCCTTAACGCACAATTTTTATTTTAAATTCGATGAATATTCAAAATGTTTATTTTTTTTGACAGCCCTATACAGCATTAAAGAACGGTAAAAAATTAAATGAATGTTATATGGTGCATATATTTAGCAAAATGCTCCTCTCTACAGTTTATTTACTAACTAATCTAACTGAGTTTATGGTCACCAAATATGTTTTCTGAGGTAAATGTGACGTTACAGGAATTTTTTAACAACCGTTACATTGACGTCTTTGCACGCTGAAACACTGATTGAGCGATTACATGAGACAGGATACGGATTGTTGTACTCTTTCTTTTAACTTACCTTCGGATGTTTAGTCATGTTTATTTTGTGCTGAAACTGGTATTAATGTGGAGGAGATATCAGTTCACTCGCACTTCTCTTGAACTGAGGCGCTACAGCGATCTGTCACTCCACATTAAACAGTGCCAAAACGTCATTTATTGTTTTGAATACGCATACAATAAACAAAAAAACAAAAAAATAAAGAAAGGATGACATAAATTGAATCTGAACCTTTGCTTCATATTTAAAGTACCAACGCACAATGCTTATTGTGATATGTGATTGTGAGGTGCGCTTCAATGTTCCATCCATTAACTGAAAAATTGTGTGAATAATATGTAATCATGTAATTCATAAAAAGTAGCTGTAATCTAATTACAAGTCTTTATTTTTTGGAATCTGACATTCACATTGTGAATGTAAATCTAATGTAACATCATATAGGCGCCATTAGTGTTTAGTTGAGTTTAGTTGTTTAGGATGATGAATAATAGATCAACATGTTGCTTAATCAAAGTTAAGCAGTTTGTACTATTAAGTATGTATTAAACAGTTGTTTAAGAAGTATTTATCAAATAATGTAAAGTAGTGGCTGGGACTTTTATATAAGGAATTGCAACATAACACATAGTTTACATTGAATTTTGTTGGAACTTGCATGTTTTCTAACAACTTTTACCTTTTAGTAGAAAATTGACCACATGTGACATCTGTTTCTAAACCTACATGCACTACTTTTCAACATTCAGCTAGGATGCATTAAATTGCATATTAGATTGCAAATCAGCATATTAGAATGATTTCTGAAGGATCATGTGACACTGAAGACTGGAGTAATGATGCTGAAAATGCAGCTTTGCATCACAGGAATAAATTGCATTTTACAATATATCAAATAGAAAACTATTTTATAAAACTATAATTGTTTTAAATTGTAATATTATTTCACAATATTAGCTACTGTTTTTACTGCATTTTTTTATTTTTAAATGGTACCGATCCCAAACATTTGAAGTGTAGTGTATATGGAGTTTTCCTAATTTCTAATATAAAAAATGGAAAATACAGGTTCATGCCCGCTTATAAACTTTTATGGCTCATAAATGTTCTTATTTGATATGCTAGTGTTTCTTAGCACAATCCAAACCTCATCTCTGTATGAGTCATCATATTTCTCCTGGCATCTGTAGCACACATTAGCAGAAGAGCAGTCCACAGATGTCACATGTCGAAGCATAACTTCTCTGTACGTATCATCGTTCTCTTCCTCTGGGGTGTTTTAAGATTGACCTTATTCAATCTGATGATGTGGGCCTCAGTAGATCTTCAGGCCCACTCTGTCTGCCTTCCCATAAAAGCCATTAGAGAAATTGCTGCACTTTTATAAAAATCTGCCCTTTGAGTACAGCATGATGGAGTTGAGTATGGAGACGACACATGCAGGCCACCCACTCCAAACCGACCCCCCGTTTCAAGACAATCAAGCTTCATCTCGTTAAGATACGTGATTGTTGACCTTCAGCTGAGGCACAGAGTTTATGAGATTTCCTTTAACCTGATTCTGTGTTTTTATTGGCTCAGTGTTGATGTCAATCGCCTTCTCTCCTTAGGTCTGTAATACAGATGCACCGGCCATCAGTCAATGTAACAGACTGAATAGGAAATGTAGAAAAGGAGCTGGTAGGGTGAAGGCTCACTGATAATGCAGTCCAGAGGGCTGATTGGGTGGAGGTGTGTGTGTGTGTGTGTGAGAAATTAGCAGACTGACAGAATCGAGTTATTTTCAGAATGAAATTCTAGTGTCCTGCATACTGTGTACTGCATACTAATTTCATGTGAACTAGTAAGCAGTGACAAAATGTTTTAGCATGTGGCATCAGTTGATACTTTGATATATATATATGATATATAATTATATATATTTAAATGTATATTGTTACAAATAATTTTTTTTATGTTTATAATATTTTAAAAAATAATGGCATACATTTGTAAAGTATTTTTTCTATAATGTTATAAAATTCGACAAAATAATTATTTGTATTGATTTAATTGAATTTATATATTATATAATTTATATCAAATATTGAATTTATTAGCATGTTTGTGTTGTTTTTTTTTTTAGTAAGAGTAACTTTAGATTTATTTAGTTGTGGTATGTTTTTTAAATAAGTCTACCGGTTTAAATTGTTTTTATTTTTGATATTATTAGTAAAACAATAATTTTATAAAAACTATTTTTTATTTGTAATATTATTTAGTAAAATAGTTTTGTATAAAATCATTCTTTTTGTATGTTTTAAGTAAAATAAATATTTTATTAAAAACATTTATTTACCGTTTTATATAAGTTAAAAAATAGTATAAAATTATATGTATTTATTTATTTGATCTTTTTAGTGGTGATTGTTTGATTAGCATGATGGCATGATTTTGTGCTTAAGGTATACTCTATGGTTTTTATGGTAAAAATCCTTTCGGAAGAGTTGTCACTTACGCATTCAGATGTTTGACGTTTGGAATTTTTTGAGCATCCCACCATTAGCAGTGCATTTTAAAGGTGTGTCGTAAGGTTGTTTAATGCTGAAGCGTTCATTCTTTGCCATTCTGTTGCACTTTGTGTAGCTGCTTTTGAAACCAAGTCAAAATGATGACTAGTGATATACTGACTAGTTTGTTTTGAAAGATTTGTGCATTCCTAATTGCACTGTTGAAATCACTGTACTGTTTGCTCTGTTGTGTAATGCATATTTTCACAAATGCAGGAGGGTCACACTGCTATTCCATGAATACAGAGAATGCAAATACTATATTAGGGAGACATAAAGTGTGCTGCAAAAATAGTTCAAGTGTTGTGGGTAGTATGCCATTCCAAACATACTCGTGGTTTGAATCCCAGGCCTGGCAAGCGAGGACAATCAAACAGGAATGATCCACATTTCTGGCACGTTGAAAGCACACAGTGCCGCTTATAACAGCTCTCAAGTCAGGCCTGCAGTCTCAGGACGTTTGCACTATGGCTGACCTCCTGCCCCAACCTCCACGACACTTCCCTCGATGGAAATATACTAAAATGAAAGTGTAATGTGCTTGTGGGGAGAGGATAGGTATAACACCTAGTGTATCGATGGGTGACAGTATCATCTATCAAATCTGAGCCCCAGGTCCAACGTGCTGCTGGTTGCCAGAGGAAAACAGAATTCATCTAATGTTTTTATGCTGGAGAGCTCAATAATAAGCTGAAGGGAATTTACACTGCTTTATTCATTTAGCTGACACTTTTATCCAAAGTGACTGATGAGGAATGATACTACACAAGTGCTTCATCCTCAGAGCGCAAACCATCATAGTCATATATTTAACATTTAATAAGATTTGCTTTTTTAAATGATTTGTTTTTATTAAAGATTTAATATTCTTATTAAAAATATTATATTATATATAAATGACAAAATTATTGTTATATAGAAATTATAGCTAGCTATCCATCTATCCAGCTAGCACACACTATCTATCTATCGCACTCTTATCTATCACACTATCTTATCTATCACTATCTTTATCTATCTATCACACATCTATCTATCTATCACACATCTATCTATCAATCTATCTATCTATCACACATCTATCTATCACACATCTATCTATCACACATCTATATCTATCACACATCTATCTATCTATCTATCACACATATATCTATCACACATCTATCTATCTATCTATCTATATAACTATCTATCTATCTATCTATCTATCTATCACACATCTATATCTATCACACACTGTCGTTCTGGCCTGTCAAATTTAAATATTAGTAAAGATAACACAAGTGAACAAAACATGCAGTTTTTAAATGAAGGTTTTTTAATTATTAAGGGAAAACAAAATCCAAAACTACATGCCCTGTGTGAAAAAGTGTGTTTGAAGAATTGTTTTAATTCAGCCACATTGGAGGGCTTTCGAGCATGAACCGCCTTTTTAAGGTTATGCCACAGCATCTCAATCGGATTTAAGTTTGGACTTTGATTTGGCCACTCCAAAATCTTCATTTTGTTTTTCTTGAGCCATTCAGAGGTGGACTTGCTGGTGTGTTTTGGATCATTGTCCTGCTGCAGAACCCAAGTTCTCTTCAGCTTGAGGTCACGAACAGATGGCCGGACATTCTCCTTCAGGATTTTTTGGTAAACAGCAGAATTCATGGTTCCATTTATCACAGCAAGTCTTCCAGGTCCTGAAGCAGCAAAAGAGCCCCAGACCATCACACTACCGCCACCATATTTTACTGTTTGGTATGATGTTCTTTTTCTGAAATGCAGTGTTACTTTTACGCCAGACGTAATGGGACACACACTTTCCAAAAAGTTAAACTTTTGTCTCGTTAGTCCACAGAGTATTTTCCCAAAAGTTTTGGTGATCATCAAGATGTTTTCTGGCAAAACTGAGATGAGCCTTTATGTTCTTTTTGCGGTTTTCGTCTTGGAACTCTGCCATGCAGACCATTTTTGCCCAGTCTCTTTCTTATGGTGGAGTCATGAACACTGACCTTAACTGAGGCAAGTGAGGCCTGCAGTTCTTTGGATGTTGTTGTGTGGTCTTTTTTGACCTCTTGGATGAGTCGTCACTGTGCTCTTGAGATAATTTTGCTCGGCCGGCCACTCCTGGGAAGGATCTCCACTATTCCAAGTTTTTGCCATTTGTGAATAATGACTCTCACTTTGGTTCGCTGGAGTCCCAAAGCCTTAAAAATGGCTTTATAACCTATCCAGACTGATAGATCAATTACTTTCTTTCTCATTTGTTTCTGATTTTCTTTGGATCTCGGCATGATGTCTAGCTTTTGAGGATCTTTTGGTCTACTTCACTTTGTCAGGCAGGTCCTATTTAAGAGATTTTTTGATTGCGAACAGGTGTGGCAGTAATCGGGCATGGGTGTGGCTAGAGAAATTGAATTCAAGTGTGATAAACCACAGTTTTAACAGGGGGCAAACACTTCTTCACACAGGACCATGTAGTTTTGGATTTTGTTTTCCCTTAAATAAAAACCTGCATTTAAAAACTGCATGTTGTGTTTACTTGTGTTTTCTTTGACTAATATTTAAATTTGTTTGAGGATCTGAAACAAAGTGTGACAAACATGCAAAAAAATAAGAAATCAGGAAGGGGGCCAACACTTTTTCACACCACTGTATATATAATTTAAAGCGTAGAGGTAGTTGTAAGCCTTGAAATTGACAAAAAACAGCATGAGAATTAAATATATTGTTGGTTTCAATAAACACAGGCACTGACTATGGTGGCACTTCAGATACAAAAAAAATCCCTTTGTACATAATTTATGCATGGGTGAGGGGGTATGATTAATTGTATTAATTTTATCACATTTCTTTTTTAATGAATTAAACATAATGTGTTCAATTCGCAGCATTATGTGCTAGCCGTAAGCACATAAGAGCGAATGAACAGATGAAGCAGATCTGGCCGCAGAACTCTGACCCACTTCAGCTTCCGTAATATCTGCCATTGCCAGCAGCAATTAAGAGAAATGACAACCATCACATCCTCTTCTGCTGACAGAAATATCCAAGACTTGTCCCCAATAGGGGAACGTATTGATTTTAACAACTCAAATAAAACAAAGCGCTTTTCAAAATGGGTACAGAGGGAAATAAAGTGAAAAGAAAAATCCATGAGGGTCAAGAACATATGAAGGATATAAGGACACAAAGGATTCTTACACGTGAGCATAGATTTCAGCTAAAGGCAAGCGCAGGCTTCAGTAGCAGTTAAGCTCTATCAACAGCATGTTGATTATCACAAAAAACAGCTTTTCCTTTAAAAAAGCAAAAATCGCAATTCCAGAAACACACTTACTATGGAAGTAAACTACCACAATCCTAAATGTGAAACCTTTATTTTTATATCGGACATAGAAATTTAATACGCGATTCCATCACACTAGCCTCATATCAACATATGTAACATTATATCTTATACATTTAAAACAGTGCAAATTTTATGGTTTGTGTAAATGTGTGTACTAGCATTGCAAATGTTGTACTGTAAACACAAGTTGTTTTTTTACTTTTAAATAAAACTATAAAAGTAAATACTGTTGTAATGAGATAGAAAACAGAACATAACTTTTATTTGTAAATATTCCTTTAAAGCCTCCAAATGTATATAAAATATTTAGTTGTGATGTATTGATATTAAAAATAAAAATATTTAGAAAATATTTTCAGCATTTTAATCAATTCATTTTTATCCCAGGACAGTTACCACCACCACTTTTTTCCTTAAAGTCCCCAAAATTATTCACTAAAAATTTAAGTGTGTTCAAGTCATTGCCATATAATTAGTATTTTATTTGATAATTTTTTAATATTTAATAGATCCAGGCAAAAAGTGAGCATCATATTATTGACCCATTAAAGAAAAAAAGTGGTGGTGGTAACTGTCCCGAGATAAACATGAAATAATTGAAATATTTTTTAAATATTTTTATTTTTAATATCAATACATCACAACTAAATATTTTATATATACTATATAACTTGGAATAGAAGTGCAAAAATTGCTTAAAATGCTACAAATATTTGTAATTATTTTTTTATTTTAAAATATAAAAAAATCAATATTGTAATTAGGGCTGAAACGATTCCTCGTAACTCGAATACCAAAAATCATCGAGGCAAATTATGTGCTTCGAAGAATCGTTTAGTCCATTTACTAGGGATGCACTGAATTTTCGGCCCCTGAAAATAAATGCCGCGCCTCCCAGCAGGGTTTCAGGTTTCACACTCTCCAGCCGCTCACTGCGCCGTGTGATGCTCCTTCAATATTCCACTCTATCAATTGCATTCTGCTCATTTACCGCGTCATCTCACCGGAAAAGCCAGTCTGCTCAAACAACGTGCGACAAAATTTCTATGTAGTATAACTGTTCCTGTTTGCAGTACTTGTGCAACCGCTGGTACAAATCTCGTTCACTGATCGGCTCCCCGCTATGCTATGCTCACATGCGCTGATAATAATAGCTTTGCCAGGGTTTTTATATTTTATGTTTATTTGATATTTCTTTACACAAAATCATAATATCTATTCATTTCCCACTGATTTACGCGATCTGATGAGCATTAACTCATATTACCGCGATCATATCCTCTATGATGACGAAGGGCAAGACGCGCTTTCCTTTAACACACACACACTTAAGCGTGCGTGCGTACTCTCGCGATGAATTTCAGCTCTGCCGCTCAATGAGTACTAAACCACGAGCACTCCAGAACTGCTCGAGGGCACTTCATGACATTTCATTGATACAACTAGCCTCATATCATAACACACCAAACAAAAACAAAAAAAAAAAAAAAAAAAAAAAAAAAAAAAAAAAAAAGACAACAAGAAATTTAAAGGCATTCACGGCAACCCGTCAAAATAAAAGTCCGTTTTGATTTGAAGACATTGTGCCTATAACTATTTTTCAGTAGAAATTGTAATACTACTACTACTACTACTAAAATTATGAAAACTTTATTTTTTTTAAGGAATGATCACACAAAATGTATTCCATGTTTTAATTTTAAAGGGGTCATATGATGCTTTTTTAAAGATCATTATTTGGTGTAACAGAATATGTTGACATGCTTTAATGTTCAAAAAACACATGTTTATTTTTCAAATACTGTACATTATTGAGGTCCTCTATGCCCCGCCTCTCTCAAACACTTAATTTTCTACAAAGTCCCTCCTTCCGACAAGCGCAGTCTGCTCTGATTGGCCATCTGACTCAGTGCATTGTGATTGGCCAAACACCGCAAGCACTCGTCGAAAATGTAACGCCCCTTACCATAATCGCCACTTCATCTTCAAAATAAATGTAAAGACAGAACCCGAAAGGAACAGAGTCTCCTGACAGACACCGTGATGAAGCTGGTATGTGTTTGCAGCACACAAGCCACGGTTAAGACAGCTGATGTGATGTGACCCCGTCTCTCTCTCTATATCTCTCTTCACTTTCGCGCTCAGCTCCGCTCTGCGCTGTGCAAAACTCCGTATTTGAACAGTCAATAGCAAATACTTTTAACAAAACAGTAGCTGATTCAGAAGCCAGATTGTCATAGCAAAGTCAGAATGACTTCCTCTCCTAGGTTCACGAAACGTTCTTCCATAAAATGCATTTCTGTTCTGTTGTAAGTAATCTTAAAATTCCTAAATGCATCTACTTTCGAAAAGCCAAATAAAGTGCATTTGCTTTCGCCTAGAACACACAGCGTCTCCCTGACATGGCTGCTTCAACACTAACTGCGGTTACTGAAACCACTCCTTCTATCTCTGCGTGAACATTTGGGCGGCATTATGCAAATATTTCCACATAGTGAGGTAGATATGTGGGGGCGTGTTAGAACGAGCCGTTTTAGGGGGGCGTGGCAGAGTCTTAACTTTGATAAAGAAGATCTCTTTGGATTTGAGACTTTAATCTTAGCAAATTTACAGATCTTCTTTATGCAACAAGAACTTGTAACACTCCAAAGAGAAAGAGAAAGTAAATTTAAATCGCATCATATGACCCCCTTTAATTTTAATAGTAAATCCCCTTTGTTTGGCAAAAAGTTTAATTTTCAATAATTTAGAGATAAATGATATTTTATGCCTTCATTTGATAACCAGATACACAACACAGAATTTCTGAGGAAAAAGAAAACATTTCATAAGGCTATTTTAAGAATAAATAACAATAAAATATTAGGTGAGAGAAAATAAAACACAACTTTATAATTGTCATTTTCTTTAATCATAGCTATAATTATTATAACACCTAAAATATGCTGCGTGTAAAAAGTGTTTGTTTCAGCCACTTGAAGGGTGGGTACATTGTGTGCACATGATCAGGATGGTACCACCATATATATATATATAGATCAAAAATACAGTAAGAACAATAATATTGTGAAATATTACAATTAAAAATAAATGTTTTCTATTTCAATATATTTTAAATTGTATGTTTAGTATATTGATTTTATATATTTATATCTAAGCATGTCTTTTATTGTATGATCAGTTATTGTTTATTAGCTACTTTTCAGTATCATTACTCCAATCTCATGTACATGAAGCCTTCAGAATCATTCTAAATATCCGATTTCTTGCTCGAAACTTTCTGATTAGCATGTTGAAACAGTTTTGCTGCGTCATATTTTTTTGAAACCTGTGATACTTTATTTCTGGATTCTTTGATGAATAAAAAGTTAAAAACATAAGTTAAAAAATCGAACCTTTGTACCGAACATTTTTACTGTCACTTTCAATCAATTTAATGCATCCTTACAATTAAAACAACAATTCTTACTGACCCCAAACCTTTGAATGATAGTGTGTATATAAAGAAGCCTGTTTCAGCGGTTCTTTATAGTGCCGCGGCCCCTCTCTGCTGCTGGTTTATGGCCCTAGCCAGTCGTTTAACGCGGGTTTGTGAGTGTCGGCTGAGCTGTGAGGTTTTGCACACAGCAGTGGAGGTGTAGGAATGTTTGGACCAGCAAATACGCACGCCTGCATTTTTCCCTTTCCTCCGTTAATGGGGCATGAGGTGAAGCGGGGGGCTGTAAAACCCGCCCGCTGGGGTTCAACAGGCGCTACACTTCTCTGTGGTCGTCGCCAGACAGATGGGGAAGCCATCATGCGGAGGAGACTTCCTGCAGATCTGCATTCCGACACGGGTGCTGAAAGACCCTCAATCTCTTCAGCACAATGAGACTGGCGTTGCTCGTGCTGCTCTGAGGTGCATTAAAACCAACGACGGATGGATCAATCCACATTTACAACCCATGATTTGCTCCTAAAGGTGAAGTGTGTCTTTATAGAATGTTTTTTTTGTCATTTTAAAGGGTAAATATTTTGGGATGTGGACCGCAAGTAACAAATGGCTTGAGTTTGTGGGCGGGACTATCTCTGTTGAGCCAATGGTAGACTGAGGGGGTTGTGTTTGATTTTCAAATGTTTGAAAGTCTGGTTAAGTCTGGTTCTTCTTGAAATTTGGTGAATATTTTTTATTTAGTGTCATAAATGTGCATGCAAAGTTTAGACATAGATGTGTTTTAGAACATTTTAGTATGACTGTCATGTTGAACCCCCCCCCCCCCCCCCCCCATTTGTTTTCCACAATTTGCCAAAAATCAACAATTTGAAAAACAGGAAAGAGTCAGGTAAAAACAGAAAACCTTGATTGTAGCTTGTCCAAAGCTAAAGATGAAATACATGAGACTCGAAATTGAGACTTATTGGCTGAATCAACCAGGATTTTGGATTTCATTAGCTAGACATGTGGAACCACTGAAATAACCCCTTTCCTTAAAAGCTAAATATTTAAATATTAAATTGACAATTTCTCTTATTCTTTAAATGTTTGTATTTATTTTACAGTAAATCATGCAATACTTTATTTGTGTCATAAACTTTCAGTTTTTTCAGAAGCACTTAATGATCAAAGCGCTTAACTTATGGTGCGCCCCTGTCGCCTCTTCGTGCTCATAGACTGTCACCTCTACGTTGCGAGTAAATCACTCGCATATGTGACTCAATCTTCACTCTGGGCGACTAAATGAAGTCTAACATCAACCATTGGCTAATAACGTCTTAGATTTTACTCGCCAGTGTGTGAGATGGAGGCTGAGTATAAGTTTAGCACAAATATATTTCACTCTCAAACACTCTGAATTTGTTCAGTTCATTTGAATGGATGCTCAGCGCACCTGTGTTTTGTTTATTTGCGTAATGTTTTTAGTGTGAAGGTGCACCTCGCCGTCGCTTTTCCTCTCACTTATTGAGCAACAGATCGAGAGCGAGCGAGATCTTAACATTAACATGCAGATAGTGCGCTCCATGTAAACGATATACTTGTTGTATTTTCCTTTAAAAATACAGAGTTCCATTTGAATTCTTCAGCATTTTAAGAACTGCCGTTTTTCCTGTAGTAGACGAAACGAATGCTTCGCCAACTACACATCTCTTTCTGGCGCCGCCTATTATCGTTCCTATTTGCATTCAGCGATCGTTTCGTACAACGCACACAACCTTATTAAGATTCATGAATCCAGTTAGCTCATTACTCCTTATGCGTTTTAGAATTGTTTTCTATTATTAGACTGTATAATCATTTAATAATACTACTACTAAGATAATACTAATAAATCGTATCAATGTTATTGTTTCGGTTTTTTACAGGAACCTGACATGACCAAAAAAAGCACCCGCAACCATTCCTAAGTTCATGGTTCCCGAGGTTTTATTCTAATTACTAAACTGCCTATTATTAATAATACTTGATATCATATTATAATGCTTAACTGCTTGCCTGACTGATATTAATAGGGTACGTTTCCATATTAAAAGCGTTACCAGTTTACAAACATTATATATTATATATGATATACTAGCTATATATAAGAAAATATATGTATATATTTATCAGTCTGGCAAGTAAACAAAAATATTTACTAGTCAATGGCGATTCAATTGCCAAGGTGTCCGATGAGGGTTGACTGTATAAAAACAGTTCATGATGCAATGTATTTGTTTTGTCCTATCGTATCTACCATATGTTGTTGCCTTATTAAAAATAGCTTCTACATTTGGATAAAAGTATTTTAATTTAAGTAGTATAACTATAATACATACATTCATGAATGTTTTTATGGAATGATTTTTATAATAATACCAGGCAAGTGTAACATTTTACCTATTTATTGCAACATGTTTATTTGTTCCCCACAAAATATGTTTTTTTCACTAAATGGTTGGGCTTTCAAATTGTGCACTATTTTCTAGAATAACTTGTGCTGCCGAATTATCCACTACCTAGTTTAGATAAATTTTGTCATCGATTATAATATACATAGGCCCTATATTGTCATATGTGTTTATTTATTTTTCTTTCTAATTGAAGTAGTCTTATCTAGTAGATGGGGAACGAATATACAGGGTTTCCACCCCAGAGCGCTATACATTCTACATTTTTTAAATGAGGGAAAAACTCACCAGTAGCGGATCGGAATCGGTACCGGCCAATACCGAACCCTAGGTATCGGAATCGGTATCGGAGGCAAAAAAGGCGGATCGGAGCATCCCTAATTTTTACACTACCATTGAGAAATTTTAACCAAAGTATATGTTATAGACTTTTCATTAAGACCCTAAAGAATCATATCAACTTGTAGAAAATGGGCATCACATGACCCCTTTAAAGAATGAAAAAATTTCGTTTCAACAGGTTTTTCATCTCTCTCATGCGCTTTCATTCACTTTGCCTTTTGTGTCTTTTGGCCTTTTTATACAGATTCCAAGTTTTTTTTTCTCCCAGTTAATGGGCGATTCCAAGTTCGCATTGGCAGACCTTCACTCGATTCATGGCAGGCCAGAGAGGTTGAGGATACTCTGGTGCACGATAATTGGTTCATTGACGAACATTTAAAGAAGGTTAACTTGTTTTCCTGGATATCTTTCTGCATCTGTGACAAGGGCTCTTCTGCAAACCCACACCTCTTGTCGAGTCTTAAATACTTTGTAAAAGTGTTTTTTTTCCTATTCTCATCTTCCAGTTTAATTTTTCAGGGGCTCTTTCAGCCTCCGAGCACCATCTGCGCCAAGCACGCTCCGTTTTCATAGCACTTCATTCTATTCAAATGTGAAAGCCAAGCAATCAGCTTGGATGGCATTGACATGTGCGCTCAGAGGCAGGATTTGAGTGGCAAATTTCTCTTCATGATTCCGCCTCCCGGCGAACAGATTGTACATCGAAATTTTGCAGACTGTGTCTATCGCCGCCTCCTCTGGCGGCCTGCAGCCGGTGCCAGCGTCATAAACTGAGATTGACAAAGGAATTTCGCAAGGGTGGCTGCTTCATTCATATGCATGTGTGTACACACTGGGTAGTGTGTTTTCTTTCTGACATTGCCAGTTGAGTTCACCGATCAATGCTTTACAGTGACACCGCCAGTCCTAATGGAACTGAAAGAGCATTGTCTGTTTGTGCCATGTATGTCTCATAACACCTTATCATCTATTGGTGCAATTAAACACGAATAGTATGACAGTTTAGTAGAATCAAGTGTTTTCACAACTTTGTACTTTAACACAGCACAATGTTCATTCAGCTGAGACTCACTTTAATCAATATTTCTCACAGAAAACACGTCTTCCAGTCGCTGGTTGTGAGGAGTGAGATTTAAAGGGACGGTTCACTGAAAAATGCCAATTCTGATGTTAGTTTCTCTCTGTCATGGTTCAAAACCTGTTGGACTTTTTTTTTGGAATGTAAAAGAAGAAATATGGCAAATTATACTGCCTGTTGACATGATGATTTAACATTTAAAAAGCAAAACAATTCAGACAGTTATAAATATTAGTATTAGTATAATGTTACAGTTGTGAAAAAATATACATATAATTTTATTAAGATACTTTTTTACAGTGAAATTTATTTATTTGTTTAATATTTTCATTTTTAGTCATCATTTTCAGTAATACAATTTTTTTACTACTATTTTAAGACCCGTTATTATTTTACTATAATAATTAATTTAGCAGTGAAATGGTTTAATACTTTGAGTATTTTATTTTATTTCTAAGAATAATAATAATAATTTTAAAATTTCAGACAGCATACATCATCTAATAATAAAGTAATAATAATGTCTTAACTATTTTTATAAAAATATTTATTATTATTATTATTTAATAATAATAATAATAATTTTAAAATATTAAAGGGTTTCTCTGTTCACTGTTTAAACATTATTTTCTAGTCATTTTAATATGTAATCACAAAGTTTTTGGCCAAATTGTGCAGTCCTACAAACGAGTACATCAAGCCTAATGCTTTTTATCTTTCTTTCTATTTTTAATCGCAATTACAATTTTTATCAGAAAAAAATCACAATTAGACCCCCCCTCTCCCTATGTTCATAAAGCCAAACCTGTCAGATAATGAGTTTCTATCATTTTTACAGGTGCTGCTTCACACAGGAAGCGTATTCGGTCGGATGAAAGACGTTCTGATTATTTTCTTCGAGTAATGACTCGTTTTTCCAAATGATCTGTCTCAGTTTGTTCGTGTCTCTGCAGCAGGCAGATTTCCTGGAGCGAAGCGTATCTTTCCGTCAAACGAGTGACTTCATTACGCTGTGACGGCTCGGAGCCTACGAGATGAACTGTTAATCGCTCTAAAAGGTGATTATATCCATCAGGAACGGTGTGGGATAAGATCAGGACAAGGCGTACCTTCATAGCGAGATCAAACCGGTGTGTGAAGCCACGTGTGCTGTGACACTCCAGTCTGAGATCTTACACCCTTCAGGGACATAATTATTGATCCTTTCTAGCCAACCACGTTAGGGTTCATTGATTCAATCGGAGAGAGGAACGGTATGGAGGCGAGCTCTCAAAATCTGTGTCAAATAATGCTGAATATGCAGCAGCAAAGCAACTTTTGTCAGATCAGATGTGCGCTTGTGCGGTCATTCACTTGTATTGTGCTGAGGATTGGTAAATGTGAGTTTTCAACGTTGACCGTATGATCCAGGAGCGTTTTTTGTAGCTTATCATGTTTAAAGTGTATGTTATTTATGAGCCTTAAAAAAAAGACATAAGACATCAACATTTACATATTTGCAATGAATTCAACTTCCGTTGTGATGTATTTTCACATGAAACCAGATATTTATAGTATTACATGTTAGACCAGGACTTGTATTTTATGTGTAAGGAATTGATTAGATGGAAACATTAGATGTTTGATAACTATCGATTAATAATGTTTCCTTAGTTAAAAAAATATTATATTTAAAAGAAAACAATGTTTTTGTGTAAAAATGTCTAGTTCATGAAAGAATAATTCTTCAGTGAATCAGTTCAAATGGTTCACTACCTGAATGATTCATTTGTAAATCAAACTGATGTGATTGTGGCAAATAGCAGGTCACTGATTTCAATCTGTGTGAGTCTCAAGTTAACAACTCAGTGATTCGGTTAGAGAAATTCCTAATAAATTGGTCAAATTTGTTGAATTTTTTACAATTATTTTTAGTAGTAGCACTAAAAATAATAATAAGTTGATTTAGAGCGGATAAAAAATATTCTCTTTGAATGTGAAAATGTCACTGAGTTTTCATCAGTGAATGGATGTTTGTTTGTTTGAGTCAGTTCAACTGGTTCACTAACTGAACTAGGGCTGGACGATATGGCCAAAATTGATATCACGATATATTTCTTAATTTCGGTCGATACGATATAATTCCGATATCGATATGAACACTATTTATCTGAAATATAAATCTTTTGTACAAGATTTTGTACAAAAGCTTTTTATTTCAGATAAATGCTGATCTTTGGATCTTTCTATTCATCAAAGTATCCTGAAAAAAAAATTACTCAACTGTTTTAAATATTGATAATCAGCAAGCAGCATATGAATGATTTCTGAAGGATCATGTGACACTGAAGACTGGAGTAATGATGCTGAAAATGTACCTATGTATGATCACAGGAATAAATTACATTTTAAAAACTATTCAAATAGAAAGCAATTTTAAATCGTAAAAATATTTCAACATTTATTGTTTTTGCTGTACTTTGGATCAAATAAATGCAGACTTGGTGAGCAGAAGAGAATTCTTAAAAAAAAAAAACATTAAAAATCTTAATATTCAAAAATTTTTGACTGGTAGTGTAGGCTGATTATTCTTAAAGATTGAAACAAATGTGCTTCAGCCAGTATAAAGTGTATGAAAAGTGCTCCGAGTTGCTGCAGAAAACAAAAAAATTGAACAATGTTGCTGGAGATGGGCTTATTGAAAATGCAACTCATTTCTTCCGCCAGCAGGAGGTCGCTTTTAGAGTGATAAAACTTCGGTTTCTCAGTAATGGCTTAATCACAGCAGTCCGCCATGACGCTACTTTAGCAGATCAAATAAAAATGCCATCGAAACTTTTCTGAAGACAGTCGGTTCCCTTCAGAGATACATTCATATAAAACACCCACGCCGTGTTTTGATTTTGAAACATGCAGTGCTCATGTTTATTCAATGAAGTCAAACGGCACAAATAAATCAATGTATGGGAAACTGGTAATGTATATCGAAATATCGGAAATGCGTTTAAAAATCATATCACCGTTATTGAAAAAATTTTTATTGCGATACATATTGATATTGAATTATTGTCCAGTAGCCTGACCTGAACAAATCATTTGTAAATCAAAACGGATTCCGATTGCGGCAAGTAACAGGTCACTGATTCAATTATTCGGTCTGAGTGACTCTGAAGTTAACTCACTGATTCAGTGATTCGGTCAGAGTGATTCCTAATAAGTTGGTCAAAATGCGCCAAGAACTGGGAAAGTTAAGTTAGTAAATACATTCATGTTGACTTGAACAAAATGATGGTGAGCAGTAAGTGTGCACTGTAAGAAAGCTGTTTGCCACTAGTCTGTAGTGATATGACAGCGAGAGACGTTTATGAGCCTGATGCCATCAAATACAGCTGTTATTATGGAGGGCCGGACGGGACTGATATTAAAACCATCCAGCATTATATTCTCATGGTTTAGGTACATTAATGTCAGTGAATACACTGCTGTGTGTTAATGTTATTACACTGTCACAAATTTTCAAGCGTGTAACTATATGTGCCTGAGAGATTTCATTTTATGAGTTAGCATTAATTCAGTTATCCTCTTATAATGAATCAGTGTCCATAGAAATGTAATGTTTCTTGTTTAGGTTAAGTGTATTTATTTTTTGTTCAAGTACTTTGTATTCGATTCTATTCTGTTCTATTGTATTATATTCTATTTATAACGTTAGAGACTATTTGTTATTGTTATCCATTTGTTGTTGTTTTTAATTATACATTTAATGAATTAAAATTAGATTTGATATTTTTATATCTTATTACATTCTAATTTTGAAGCAACCGAGTGTTGTGATTTTATTTTGTTTTTTGTATGATTTTTATTTAATCATTTATTTATTACTTTTCTTTATTTAACAGTTTTTTTTGTTTTTGTTTTTTGTCTGTTAAATGCTTCTCCTCGTTTTTTTCTAGTATTTATATTATATAATGTATGATTACAATTATATTTTATATTTATATACTTATTATAGTTCTATGAATTGAATTGTAAGCACCATATTTTTTTAATTGTTTTTGTACCTATCTATCTTTTTTGTTTGTTATTTTACTTTTATTACTTTTTTAAAACTTTTTTTAATAAATTATTTTTTTAAACAGTACGAATGTGTTGTTTGGCAAGACATAAATATAAATTTGCCAAATTGCTTTTATAAAACCGTTACTCTAGAATAAAAATACTGCTGACACTTTCAAGTAAACTTGTCTACACAAGGTACATCAACTAACACCAGTTAACTACAGAATGGTAATCCATGTTTTTTTTTTTTTTTCATACTACCCAGTTGCTGTCCCAACTCGGTCCTGGAGGGCCGGTGTCCTGCAGATTTTAGCTCCAACTTGCCTCAACACACCTGACTGGAAGTTTCTATGCCTAGTAAGAGCTTGATGAGCTGGTTCAGGTGTGTTTAATTAGGGTTGGAGCTAAACTCTGCAGGACTCCGGCCCTCCGGGACCGAGTTTGGACAGCCCTGCACTAGCCGATCATTTTATTTGCAGTTCCGTTTGAGGCTGACCATCTTTTTTTGTTTTTGCTTGTGTATCAGTAGACTTCCTATCAACTCAAGGTTTGACAGGAGCTCCCATGATCACTCATTTGTGGCCATAACGCCTCTTAAATGCAAACATCATGGCACTTGGGTAATTGAATCCCGTCCAGTTAGTACACAAAGCGAGCAGAGCCGTGGCCAGGCGTTGTTGTTTCGTCGGCTGCTGTTCCATCAAACCGTAATCAGCCGCCTGGGGAAAGAAGACTGAGGTTGCTGTTCATCTGCACATATCCTTTTTCATCCGAGGTCTAAATGAAGTGCAGCCGGTACATGCTGTTGTCTTTGAATCAATTCATGACACTGGGTGAAGGAGCGAGGCACAGGCCTTCCCAGGGCTCTGCTTAGTCCAAGTCCAATTTCCCACCGAAAGATTGAGTCTTCTTGATGTAGGTCTGCGGGGCGAACTCACTCCGGGCGATCCTTCAAGCCGCCTCTCTTCTCATCTTTTAATCTCATCGCTCTTCTAATTTTTTTATGAACTTGTCTCGGGTCTTTTTAACCTTTCATGGCGTGAGAGACGAGGATTTTCCTCTACCGGCCCGATTCGGCAACAGCGATTTCAAGCAGTTGAGTTTATGCACCAGTCGGGTCAGTCGGTTTGTAGACCGCATGTCTCGTCATTCGGAAAGAAGTTTACGCATGTGAATGAAGGAAGACGAGGTTTGGAGGCTTTTGTGCTGCCTGACGCGTGATTGAGCAGAGCGAATATCTAGCAGACGTCTTCATCGATATCTCCCTCAATAAGCATTGAGTTTTTCTGGAATAATGCCGCTGCAGTAGGTGTGAATGTATTACAGCGAAGCCTCGCGTGGCGCCTTGCTTCAGATAAACTGTCGGAAATCAATACACTTCAAATCTTTCATCAGTACACCATCGCAGTGCAGAGACGTTAAGCATTTACAGCTCTCTGAGATGGTCTCCATGAGATCTGCTCTGGGTTTTTCTTGTACACAGGAGGATTTGGAGGAAGCGTTATAGCAGGACCGCAGACGTTGAGGGGGACATGTCTCCTCTTCAATATTCTCATTATTGGTCCATCAATATGGTTTTTGTAATGGATGATTCTTAACCATATTACCATGGGTCCATCCTACAATATTTGGTTACATCATTGCATTATACATCATTGCATTATATATTTCTCAGCTCCTTTGGCACCATGGTGAAGTGATGTGTCAGATACTAATACTATAGTACTTTGAAATATATACCATGGTTCTATATGCTTTTTTGTATGGGGTGCTGTTTATTTATGTGTATATATGTGTACACTATATATATTTGCCAACCACATATTGGTATATTGATAAACCAGTGTTTTTTATGGAATAACAATTTCATAAAAAGAAAGTATGTATGTACGTGTGAACGAACGAACTAACCGCATATTGGTATATTGATAAATCAGTGTTTTTAATGGAATAGCAATTTCATAAAAAGAAAGTATGTATGTACGTGTGAACGAACGAGCGAACCGCATATTGGTATATTGATTAACCAGTGTTTTTTATGGAATAACAATTTCATAAAAAGAAAGTATGTATGCATGTATGTACATGTGAATGTACGAAGGAACCGCGTATTGGTATATTGATAAACCATATAAATAAATTATATATTTTATTTACTTTGCTTACATATTTAATTACTAGGGATGTAACGATGTTATCAATATCGTGATATCGCGATAACAAAACTGTTTCGAAATTATCGTGGTCACATGACGATATAAAACGATAGGTTCCGGTGTTTTCCGCACCTCAGACCGACTCCGTTCACAGTGAATGAATGCGTGCACTCTTTTATTGCACGAGCTGTGAGTTTAGCGCGTGTTTGGGAACGCAACAGCCACCATTTAGGCTTTATTTTCGTGGCAGATGATTATAGCATTTCACTAGATTAGTAGTGAGACGCGTTTTTGTAAGCATGTTTTCACTGAAGCTGGAGTTTTCCTTCAAAATAAAAGCTCTATTGCCGTTTCCGTCAAAATAAAAGCGTATAAAAGTGCAGAATGAATTGCTGACAGCTAGCGGGTTAAATGTAGTCCAAATTCAAAATATCTCTTTCAGTTGTAGAAATTAGGAAATAAGTATTGTAATTTCCCTACTGTAGTTTAGCAAAAATAATATACCTATGAAACATTAATTTTCATTTATTTTACAGTGTAATTGTTTTACAATATATGGCTACTATTGTTGTTTATTATTATATTCTAATTTGTTTGGCTTCTTAAATACCAGTGTGAATGTAATTTAGACTGAGACAGTCTATCACAAATAAAAAGAGGGCTGAGTCCCCTTTAAAGTTCAGATACAAGTCAATTCACTGACTTTTTTCTGACTTAAGTTTTCTTAGTTAAGAACATGGGTTGCAGCTCTTAATTTTTAACTCTCAAAGTGCAATATAATTCATTTCAACAAAATGGTTCCGTGTCTCAAATTCTTGATTTGCCTTTTTTAAAATATCGTATCGTGGACTTAATATCGCAATAGTATCGTATCGTGAGATTTTCATATCGTTACACACTTAAGTCACTCACTTGAGTGCGGGAATCATTGAACGAATCTTAGTGAGTCTTATGATTCGAGTCGCTGGAATTAATCAAAAAATTATTATGACGACTCTGGGGTTTGTAGTAATTTGTAAAAGGATTTAATGGAGACAGTGATGTCTGTGAATCGACGAGTCGATTATAGTGGAATTAACTGTGGGAACATTCAATGCTTCTGAAACAAAGAATCTGTTCTTTTTGGAATCAACTCCCAGCCCTAATGATTCTTATTGCATTTAGACCATAGACTGACTGAAATCTTCTCTATTCTAACTAATTGTTAAGTCGTGGCCTAATGGTTAGAGAGTCGGACTCATAACCCAAAGGTTGTGGGTTCGAGTCTCGCACCAGCAGGGATTGTAGGTGGGGGGAGTGAATGTACAGCGCTCTCTTCCACCTTCAATACCACGACTGAGGTGCACTTGAGCAAGGCACGGAACCCCCAACTGTTCCCTGGGCGCCGCGGCATAAATGGCTGCCCACTGCTCCGGGTGTGTGTTCACGTGTGTGTGTTCACTACTCACTGCTCTGTGTGCACTTGGATAGGTTAAATGCAGAGCACTAATTCCGAGTGTGGGTCACCATACTTGGCCACGTCACTTTCAAAGTGTATTAGCACAACTGAAACACTTGACCAATCAGCATCCAAGACCAGAACTATACATTTTTTATTATATATATCTATATTGGATAACTTTCCATTTTATGAAATGTGTTTGTCTGTTTTGTAAGTGTCTGAATAAGCATTAGAAGTGTGAAGATCTTCAAATCAAGTTCTCCTGTCGTCTCTAATTAGGACAAGAGTACATGTGAATTTTCGCTGTGTTAACCTTTCTCTGTCATCCTCCTCCTCCTCCTCAGTCTCGCCTAAAACTTTGACCCCACCTCCTCCAGTTTCACCGCTCTTCTGCCTACGTGTTTCTTGATCTGTTCCACGTGCTTCTGATGCCGGTTTCACCCACTCAACACATAAAGAGCGCTTGCAGATCATGCTGTGTGCGAATCATCCTATCACGCTTGGCTCTTTCACTCTTCTGCCTCACTCTTTCAAATCAGGCGCACCGCATACTCCAGTGCTCTGGCTTCCCTTCTGCTACCGGGCAACTCGGTATCATCTTACGAACATCATTAAGAATTTTAAAACAAAACTAAAGAGATATACAGTAAATGCCCTAGGAGATTTTCTATTAGGTTTTGTTATCACAAGTAGTACTTTTTTAGTTTTTTTTGATTTTATGGTGTCCGATACGCCTGGTTCCTCCATTGCCGAGTCAGTACTTGTTGGGCATCATTCATGGGTGGACCATCTGTTTACCATTACCAGACACTAACCGTACTCCACGGTTTAACGTCCTTTGCTACTTATATGGTGCGATTTCTCTGCTGTATGTTTGAACGTCCCATTGTAGTAAAATATCACTTTCAAAAGTACTTTCTTCCCTTAAGGTTTTAATACAAATTCTTTCTGTTTATAAAATACAGTGGTGATGAAAAGTATGTTTTGACGCCGCCTTGCCGTGCTGCATTCTTATTTTAGGTTTGTTTCATGTTTGTCACCACGCCTTTTTAATGGTGTTCAAGTAAACACAACATGCAGTTTTTTTAAATGAAGGTTTTTATTATTAAGGGACAACAAAATCCAAAACTACATGGCCCTGTGCGAAAAAGTGTTTGCCCCCTAAACCTAATAACTGGTTTTGGCCACCCTTAGCAGCAACAACTGCAATCAAGCTTTTGCGATAACTTGCAATGAGTCTGTTTCAGCGCTGTGGAGGAATTTTGGTCCATTCATCTATGCAGAATTGTTGTAATTGGAGGGTTTTCTAGCATGAACCGCTTTTTTAAGGTCATGCCACAGCATCTCAAAAGGATTCAGGTCAGGACTTTGACTAGACCACTCCAAAGTCTTCATTTTGTTTTTCTTCACCCTTCATAGGTGGACTTGCTGGTGTGTTTTGGATAATTGTCCTGCTGCAGAACCCAAGTTTGTTTCAGCTTGAGGTCACGAACAGATGGACGGATATTCTCTTTCAGGATTTTTTGGTAAAACAGCATAATTCATGGTTCCATTTATCACAGCAAGTCTTCCAGGTCCTTAAGCAGCAAAACAGCCCCAGACCATCACACTCCCACCACCATATTTTACTGTTGGTATGATTTTCTTTTTCTGAAATGCAGTGTTACTTTTCCGCCAGACGTAATGGGACACACACCTTCCAATAAGTTCAACTTTTGTCTCGTCAGTCCCCAGAGTATTTTCCCAAAAGTCTTGGGAATCATCAAGACGTTTTCTGGCAAAACTGAAACGAGCCTTTATGTTCTTTTTGCTCAGCAGTGGTTTTTCAAAATCTTGGAGCTCTGCCATGCAGACCATTTTTGCCCGGTCTCTTTCTTATTGTTGAATCATGAACACTGGCTTTAATTGAGGCAAGTGAGGCCTGCAGATCTTTGGATGTTGTTGTGGGGTCTTTTGTGAGCTCTTGGATGAGTCGTCGCTGTGCTCTTGGGGTAATTTATGGGTCGGCCGGCCCAGCGTCCTGGGAAGGTTCTCACTGTGCCCTGTTTTTTTTTGGCGCCATTTTGTGAATAATGGCTCTCACGTGTGGTTCGCCTGTAGTCCCAAGGCTTTAGCAATGGCTTTTTAACCTTTCTTGCTGGCTTTTTATGGCTCTGATTGGCAACTCACTCCCCGCAAGTAGGGGTATCGGCATAACCACTCTTCTAGTTCTACTGCATTTGTTTCTGAATTTCTTTGGATCTCGGTATGATGTCTAGCTTTTGAGGATTTTTTGGTTTACTTCACTTTGTCAGGCAGGTCATGTTTAAGAGATTTCTTGATTGTGAACAGGCGTGGCAGTAATCAGGCCTTGGTGTGGCTAGAGAAATTGAACTCAGATGCGATAAACCACAGTTTTAACAGGGGGGCAAACACTTCTTCACACAGGGCCATGTAGTTGTGGATTTTGTTTTCCCTTAATAATAAAAACTTCATTTAAAAACTGCATGTTGTGTTATATTATACTAATATTTGAATTTGTTTGATCTGAAACATTAAAGTGTGACAACATGCAAAAAAATAAGAAATCAGAAGGGGCCAACAATTTTAACACAACCACTGTTTATATCAGACAAAGCAGAAACGGGTCTTCTCCGAGCAACACACAGCGGCATTTCATTTCTTAATGCATGTTTTGAACGAATTGGGTGAACCATTTGGCTCGTTGGACCTAAAGCGGATTCACAGAGCGATCGGTGTATGACATCAAAGGCCTGCGAGAGCGATTCAAAAACATGCCGAGTCGTCTGCTCTCTATAGTTCTCGCGGTACTTTGATGTCACACACTGATCGATCTGATGGTGATGATCCGCTTCAAGTCAAACAAGCCTAATGATTCAATTGACCATTCATAAAGAACCATTTACTTCACTCCTGAATGACTCCGCCATTTGAACGAATCCAGAATGACTAAATTACTCAATGACCTTTCATTCATTAAATTTTACCACACCTACTGGCAGTTTTTTTTAATTTAGAGTACATTTCTTACAAATAATTACTTAACTTATTATTTAATTGTAATAATAATTAATAAATTATTTAAATATGTTCACCACCCCCAAATGACAATGTTTTTATTATTTACCACTCACTCTCATGGTCCAAAAGAGTATATGTAATACATTTCATCAAACAAAATATTTCTTGCTGAAGCTACTTTTTGAAATGTCTGTTTGATGCTTTACACAACAAATTACTTTAAATTATCTTTTGGGAGTAATTTATCAGCCGGATTTGATGTGCGATTAATTAGATTAATTAATTAATTAATCCCACATCACATGAAGAATTATTAAAAGTTTATTTAATATATAATATATGCCCCTAATATATAATATAATCTATATACTGAATTTTCACCACACACGAAAACACAACCCCACACACACACACCTATTATATACAGGGGGCAAAAAAGTATTTCTTCACCACCAATTGTGCAGTTCCCCACTTAAAAAGATGAGAGAGGCCTGTATTTTCATCATAGGTATACCTCAACTATGTGAGACAAAATGAGAAAAAAAATCCAGTAAATCACATTGTAGGATTTTTAAAGATTTAATTGGTAAATTCCTCTGTAAAATAATTATTTGGTCACCTACAAACAAGCAAGATTTCTGTCTCTCACAGACCTGTAACTTATTCTTTAAGAGGCTCTTCTGTCCTCCACTGGTTACCTGTATTATTGGCATCTGTTTGAACTTGTTATCAGTGTAAAAGACATCTGTCCACAACCTCAAAGAGTCACACTCCAAACTCCACCATTGCCAAGACCAAAGAGCTGTCAAAGGAACACCAGAAACAAAATTGTAGACCAGCACCAGGCTGGGAAGACTGAATCTGCAATAGGTATAGCAGCTTGGTGTGAAGAAATCAACTGTGGGATCATTTATTAGAAAATGGAAGACATACAAGATCACTGATAATCTCCCTCGATCTGGGGCTCCACGCAAGATCTCCCCCCGTGGGGTCAAAATGATCCCAGAACCACACGGGGTGACCTAGTGAATGACCTGCAGTGAGCTGGGACCAAAGTAACAAAGGCTTCCATCAGTAACACACTGCGCCGCCAGTGACTCAAATCCTGCAGTGCCAGACGTGTCCCCCTGCTTAAGCCAGTACATGTTCAGGCCCGTCTGAAGTTTGCTAGAGATCATTTGGATTATCCAGAAGAGGATTGGGAGAATGTATTATGGTCAGATGAAACCAAAATAGAAGTTTTTGGTAAAAACTCAACTTGTAGTGTTTGGAGGAGAAGGAATGCTGAGTTGTATCCAAAGAACATCATACCTACTGTGAATCATGGGGGTGGAAACATCATGCTTTGTGGCTGTTTTTCTGCAAAGGGACCAGGACGACTGATCCGTGTAAATGAAAGAATGAATGGGGCCGTGTATCGTGAGTTTTTGAGTGAAAACCTCCTTCCATCAGCGAGGGCATTGAAGATGAAATGTGGCTGTGTCTTTCAGCATGACAATGATCCCAACACACCGCCCGGGCAACGAAGGAGTGCTTCGTAAGAAGCATTTCAAGGTCCTGGAGTGGCCTAGCCAGCCTCCAGATCTCAACCCCATAGAAAATCTTTGAGGGAGTTGAAAATCCTTGTTGCCCAGCGACAGCCCCAAAACATACTGCTCTAGAGGAGATCTGCGTGGAGGAATGGGCCAAAATACCAGCAACAGTGTGTGAAACCTTGTGAAGACTTACAGAAAACGTATTGACCTCTGTCTGTGCCACAAGGGTATATACAAGTATTGAGATAAATTTTTTTTTTTTTAGTGACCAATACTTATTTTCCAACCATAATTTGCAAAGAAATTTCTTTAAATCCGACAATGTGCTTTTCGTATTTTTTTTTCTCTTTTGTCTCTCATTAGTTGAGGTATAACCTCTGATGACAATTAAGGCCTCTCTCATCTTTTTAAGTGTGAGAACTTGCACAACTGGTGGCTGACTAAATACTTTTCCCCCACTGTATATATATGAAAATTCACTTTGCACACAGGAATAAATTATTATTAAAGTATAATAAAAGTAAAGAACTGTGTTATTAAATGAATCATTTTCACATCTTCCTGTTTTTTCCTCATTTTTTGATAAATAATGCGCCTTGTATGAGTGTGTGTGTGTGTGTTTGTGTGGTTTGTGTGTATATATATAATAGTATAATATATATATATCTATAATAAGATATATATTATTAGTGCTGTCAAACGATTAATTGGCTCCAAAATAAAAGTTTTTGTTTACATAATATATTATGTGTGCTGCGTGTAGATTTTATGTATGTGTATATATATATATTTGATTTATTTTTTGTTTAGTTCGCAGTAATGTTAGTAATAATGCTATTATAATTAACCATACCGTATATAATAGTAGATATGTCACCGTTTTTCTTTTTTTCATTTAATGTTTTTCTTTGTCTGCTTTTAGACAAAGTCCTGCTGGACTTTTGGAGCGATCAATCACATGGCACTTACAGCCTTGTAACCCCTCATTTTTACCCTGAAATCCCGTTCACTAGCTGGCCTAGATTTCCGTCCTCTTCTAGCAAGCCAAACAAAGCCAAAACCGAGCCGTTCCCTTTCAGACTCACCTGAAGTGCCCACTTTACAGACACATAATATCCAGGTGCAGACGGCAGACAGACGGCAGAGTAAGAAAAGGTAGATCTTCAATTCCAAAATGCAACAAAGCAGTTTGAGGCTCATTTGAAAAGACCTAATGACTGCGAAATGGTGAGAACGAGGCGACGGGAGTGAAAGACGGCATGAAAACCAGTCGATAATAAAGAGTCGGAGAGCAGGAATGGGATCACATTGCAGAGAGTTTTGTTATAATGCAGACTTCTAGCTCAAAGATTTAAAACATGGCATCTGGTCTAACTAAAGTCCATAGGGACTTCATAGGGCTGATCATTTCATCTCAAAAAGTGACTCATCGTTTTAGCTCTGAGCTATTTATTAGTTTGCTTTAATGAGCCGTTATATTCATCTACTAATAAAATCAGTGATTTATTGGTTGGTTTGTGGGATATTGAATGCGGGACACTATCCCGTTGTCTGTCAGAGAGCATCTGCTGATCATTCAGCAGGTTTAATATGATATTAATGGACAAGCTGTATTTATTTTCCCTCTCATCCAATACACTTTATTTGATGAGCAAACACAGATCACGGATGTTGCATCTAAATACTGTCAAGCTAATTTTTTGATTCCCATGGTGAACATGCGTGTTGAATGCACAGCCACCACTGACAGTAACCGTGTTTGACGCTTATCGTTGTAATAAATCTATGCTTCGCAATGGCTGTTGTGACTCGCGCTACATTAAAATGCTCTCTGCTGTGATTTACAGGGAGTTATTGTTTCATGGCATGGTTTTATTTGCCAGGGCTCAATTATGTGCTAATGAGCATGTAATCCGAGATGATTTGTATTTCTGTTTTGTAAGACATTCTGTAATTTACGCTTTTTGAAAAAGTTCCTAATTCTAATACTAAAACGGTAATCCTGTTTACCGTTTTGCAAATGGTGATGTAATGTTTTGGCATTGAAGGACGATTTAATTGGTGCTGAAAATAGCTTTTGCAACTATCGGTTATGGGGAAACATGAAGGTGCTGATGGGTTCTAGAGTACGACTGCGAAATAAAGCTTTGATTCGATGTGCGTTTTTTAAAAAGTATACTTTATTTTGATTAGATGATTATCACATGCGCTAAATTGAAATAAGAGTACGGCAAGACAAATGTGAGGATATGGAGAAGTGGCTGTTCATCATAATGGTTTAAATCTGTCACTGTTTGTGCACTAATATTGTTTGTTGACTATTGCATGATGTATTAATATAAGGTGATAAAAAAGACACATGAAGCATTAACACTTTACAACTGGATTGGATTGTCGAGTGGCTTGACTATTGACTTGTACTGATGGTTATGTACAGGTCATATTTTTCACTTGAGTGAATATTGCTTGTCTGTAATAATGATAATACAAAATTTTATATTAAAGTACAATAAAAAATAAATTTAAAAAAATTCTTTTAAATTGTAATAATATTTCACATTAGCAGTTTTTAATGTATTTTTAACCAAATAAGTGCAGTCTTAATTAGCATAAATTTCATAATTAAGTTTCACTATTGATTACAAATGTAAATGTAACAGATGCACTACATAGTAAAAGATTTAATAAAACATTTTGAAGTAGTAAGTTTTACGAGAACAATTTTTTTCTATTTTATCTATCTGTCTGTCTATCAGAAATTATAGTTTGCTTAAAGAAAATTCAATGCACTGTAACATTTTAATGACACTTAAATAACAATAAACTTTAATTGTTGAAAAAATGTCACTTATGCAAACTAAGTTTTTCTTCTAATTCTTTTCTATTTTTCATTTTTTCCCCCCATTTTGGGGTAATGTGACCATTTTTTATAGGCTATAGGCTAATTTATTTAACAAAGAATCATTAAATTGATAAATTCACAGCAAATATATTTATATTGTTACAAAAGATAAATGCAGTTCTTTTGAACTTTCTATATTGGGAAAAAAGTTGCACAAAGCAGCACAACTTTTCAGCATTAATAATAATAATTTGATTTCTGAAGGATCATGTGTCACTGAAGACTGGAGTAATGATGCTGAAATTTCAGCTTTGCATCACAGGAATAAATTCCATTTTAAAATATATTCACATAGAAACATTTTAAATTGTAATAATGTTTCGCAACATTACTGTGTTTACTTTAAAGACCGTTTCAGATTAATCTGAAATTTTGCTTATATTCCTATTTCAGTAAAGTACATTTTCAGATGGGTTGGTAGTGTATTCTAACAGAAACCCTGAAAGATAACAGATATTTTATTTTTAATGTTTGTGTGATGTCACAGAAAGCCAGAGAAAGGCCGCTCCATGACTATAACACCCTCTCTATTTCTTTCACTCTCACTCTCACTCTCCCTGCCCTTCTCCAAACACACACACACACCCACACAACCACCGGCGGCTGTGAGGTGAAAGAGGCTGTACTCTCAGCAGCACTTCACATGTGATAATGCAGTGTTGTTCTCAGCAGTACAGTGAGCTGTTGTTTTATGAGTCTTTTCTTTCTGCAGGTTGAAGGACGCTGGAGCACTCTCGGCTCTCAGCTCCTGTTCTTCTCTCTGTCTCTCGTTCCTGCTGGTCTTGTATATAATTAGTTCATTTTCCACTTTAATAAGCTGGATGATGGTCTGTAGAGTTTTCCAGACAGGCCCGCTGGCACAGACTTCCTCTCAAATAGAACTGCGTTCTACTCAGGCTACAGTTGAGATCACTTTGTGCTCGTTCGGCCGACAGGATCAACTTCACCAAAACTTTTACGGTCACATTTTGAAGGCCCCCCCACCGCCTCCCCCCCCAAAAAAGTTAGAAATTAATTAAAGAAAAATGGTTATGTTTGCAATTTTTTTAGTATATATATATATAATAAAATATATATATATATATAGTTTTTTCTTTTGTTCACCCTTTAAGAAATATTTTACTTGAGTATTCTACAGGCTAGCATATATTTCATAGATATTCATTTATGTTATAGCTTTCAAGGTGTGTTTCGCCGGAGTGTGGTACAATTTTTGTTCTTTTTGTTCACCAAAGTTGTAATAATTTGATAAAAATTCAGTAAAACCAGTATACTGTGAAATTTATTGGCAATTCAAATAACTTCTATAATATATTTTAAAATGTATGTATCTTGTGATGCAAGCTTTAATTTTTTCTGCATCATTACTCCATTCATTATCACTGATTTCAGAAATCATCTACATATGCTGAAAATTTTGAAAATTTCATATATTAGTAGATGTTTGACAGTTCAATGAAAAGCAAATTTATTAATGTCGTGTTGTAACCATAAAATCTTTACTGTGTCACTTTGCTATTAATTTAATTATGCTTCTTTGCCTGAAATAGTAAATATCGATAATACTAAAAAAAAACGGTTACTTTTACACCCAAGTGACTTCTTTTTAAAGAATATGATGTTTATACTTTTTCATAAAATATTTCTTGTAATAATGATTTTTCTTTAATTGTAATTTTTTTTTATTTAAATTCTTTTTCACTTCACCAATTAAGCCCAAACGTTTATTTTTGATAGGTTAATCGTGTGCACTTTCAAAATCTGTCCACAGGTGCAAAAAAGTAGGCTTCGTATGTTCGTCCGGCAAACTTAATTTGGTGGCTCATACCCCTATTTATTGTTTTTTTTTTTTTTTGTTGTTCTGTAAGTTTGGGATGAAATATGATCCAGATATATGTTTGACAGGATTTTTGTGGATCAACCCACCCAAATACCACATATAGACTAAAGAGAAGATGAGTTAAAGACAGAATGAGTGTGGGTTGTTTTAAGCAATAAAGCAAACATCAATACGACCCACTCAAACATAGAGTACTGAAGCTGCAGCGTCAGGAGAAATGATCCGTCGTGTTATTGAACGCTGCGTTTGTGAAATTAACGTGTCACAGGACCCTTCACGTCTGTCACAGGCTACATGTGATTGTTGTCCTTTCCTCTGCTCTGTAATAAGGTCTCTTGCTGTTTCTCTGAAGTTCAGCGCTTAAAACCTAGAATTAAGCATGGCATCTTTGCTACTGTACCTTTAAGACCTCTATATGGAAATATGATTGGTTTAGCTCTAGCATGTACCATTCACACTGTTGTTCGTTAGATGTACCCATAGTAGTTTCTGAATATTGAATAGAGGTTGATATGTAAATGAAGGCGGTCATATGTTAATGTGCTTTGTTTTTGTACACATGAATGACCTCTTTTGATTGGCTAACCTTTTCGCATGTGAAATGAGCTACTGTAGCGTTAAGGATTGAATAGGTTTTTGATATGTAAATGTGAGCGGCATATGTTAATGAATTTTATTTTTGTATATGAATTTAACCATTGAAAAGTTGTTTGCATGTGAAATTATTACATTACATTACATTATTAATGTTTTTAAAAGAGATCTCATATTCTAACCAAGGCTGCATTTATTTGATCAAACATCAGAACAGTATTAAAATATATGGAACCGTATTTACAGTTTTAAAAAACCCTAGTTCCATGTGAATGGTTTTTTTAAAAATGCCATTTATTTCTGTGATGCAAAGCTGACTTTTCTCCAGTTTTTACTCCAGTCTTCAGTGTCACATAATATACTAATTTGCTTTTTAAGAAACATTTCTTATAGTTATTAATGTTGAAATAGGCCAAAATAGTTGTGCTGCTCATGGTTTTTGTGGAAACCTTTATATACAAACTTTTTTTTCTTTCACAAGGTTGTTTTAATTAGAAGTACAAAAAAAAAAAAAAAAGCTGTATTTGAAATATGGTTTTTTTCAACATCTAAAAAACGTCATGTCCATTTCATGCAACAAATTTATGTGTCCCCTTTTGTCATTGGGTTTAAAGTTGCCACCAGTCTCTAATATAGACTGTCACATAAATTTACGTGGATGTAAAAAAAAAACCTCTGCGCCAAGAGCCAAACACTTCCATTTTTTTTTGCTACAGAGTTAGTTTTAAAGTCTTTAAATGCTTTCGTATGGTCAGGAAAGTGCGACTAAGTGTCTCCAAAGCAATAATTTCAGAAACTAAATAAAATTAGACAAACGATAAATAGAAGACAATCATTTAGGTGGCCATGCTGGCTACCAATCCAAACAAAAAAAAAAAAAAAAGAAAACCTCATAATTATTGTCATTAGGGCTATTCAGTTTCCCAAAGCGCCCGGGCCATTTCTGGTCTATACAGATAAGAAGCTTGCATTTGCTGGTGACTCACAGCACTGTAGCTTACTCACCCACAAACACACACACACACACGGATGCGAGATGTAGGGCACGGGCCACTGAGCTACATCATTGCTTCATTTGGATCAAACTCTAGCACACTAGAGTCATTTATCTACATAGTCTCAGTGTGTGTGTGTGTGTGTAACCTTGAGGCACTGCAAGCTCAAGTACCAGTGAGAAGTCAAATGGGAGGGAATGTATTCCCATGTAACCCCCACACAGGAACAACATAAATCCAGCAGCATGTTTGTTTTGGTAATGAGAGTGTAATGCGTGCTTACCGCACGCCTTGCTTTAAGCATTTATCAACATGCGCTGTGTTTGCATGTTTGTGGACATCCATATAAACACAATGGCAGATATACATTGTATATGCATGCATATCTGTGCCTCATTCACTGCATGTTTGTATTTTTCCATACAAAAATTTTGCTGGATTGTTATTTACAGGGCATATTGAATGCATCTATTATTAGCAAACAGATATTCTTCATATTAGTAAAAAAAAAACAAATATGATTTTTTTTTCATTAATAGCGCTGCCTTACCATTCAATTCAATTCAAGTTTATTTGTATAGTGCTTTTCACGATACAAATCGTTGCAAAGCAACTTTACAGCAAATTAAGTTTCCACAATATTTAGTAGTAGCTTATCAGTGGTGACTGTCAGTTAATGTACATATGGCAGAAATGTACGGAAAAATCAATTAAAGATGTAATCAAACAGATGATGAACACTATTAACAGCAATTATTATATGATGCAATCAAACTTATAGCAAAATGTGGTAGTTCTGTATGTTGTTTCAGGGTTGGCATCATCTGAGGTCCTCTGAGGGGTTGGCATCATTTCTTCTCAGGTGTTCTGGATCCAGACTGAAGCTTGTGTAAATCCTAGTTAAAGACAGAGAAACAAATACAAACATAAATAGCGTAGCTGCTGTTCCAACCAAGCAAAATGTATTTGTTTAACCCAAACTAAAGAATAATAATGTGCATTTGATCAGATATAACTGCAGTAAAATATTATGAGATGCATTATTTGAATGCTTGCCAAAGAGATGTGTCCCAATCTAGATTTAAACATAAAGTGTTTCTGAACCATGGACGTGATCAGGAAGGCGATTTTCCCGTTGACCTTGTTTGTGAGCCAAATGTGAAAAAGCTCTACCTCCATTAGTGGACTTTGCTATCCTAGGTACTACCAAAAGTCCAGAGTTTTGCGACCTTAGGGAGTGTGATTGATTGTAGCGTGGTAGAACACTAGTTAGGTACACAGGAGCTAACCCATTAAGGGCCTTATAGGTAAGTAATAATATTTTGTAACTGATAAAGAACTTAACAGGTAGCCAGTGCAGAGAATGTAAAAATGGGGTAATAAGATCATATTTTCTTGACCTGGTAAGGACTCTAGCCGCTGCATTTTGGACTACCTGTAGCTTGTTTATTGAAGATGCAGGACAACCACCTAGCAGTGCATTACAGTAGTCCAGTCTAGAGGTCATGAATGCATGAACTAGTTTTCTGCATCAGAAACAGGTAACGTGTTTCGTAACTTGGCGATGTTTCTAAGATGGAAGAATGCTGTTTTTGTAACATAGGAAATATGATTTTCAAAAGACAAGTGGCTATCTAATATAACACCCAGATTTTTGACTGTAGAGGAAGTAACAGTACATCCGTTTTACCATCTACCATCTACCAGTTTGCTGGTTTAAGCTGGTTTGAGTTAAAAAAAATTGACCAGTCCCTCTCTTAAACAGCAGTTCTCATGCAAATCGCATGCAATTTTCCAGAACAATATTTGAAGACCCCATGATTTTTACATTTGTTTTTGCATTGGTTCAAGGCTCAAGAAGTTTTTAAAATGTTTTTATCCATAATTTCTACCCAATAAAATAATTTAGAGCTTGGTATATATATAAAAATGTATGTTTATTGTTGAAATTCGCACAGATTTTTAAGATTTGATTAATTTGATTAGACCGTTAGCATCTCGCTGAAAAATTACCAAAGTTTCTCGATATTTTTCTTATTACCTAGCTCGCAACTTTTCATTTTCCGTCGGTCTTAGTACACGATGTAACTACAGAAGAGTCAAGTTTTAAATAGGAAAAATATCGAAACTCTTTGGTCATTTTTGAGCGAGATGCTAACGGTCTAATCAGATTCAATGATCTATGCTAAGCTGCAGCTAAAAGTGCTACCGCCAGACCCGGAGATCGTCTGAACGGATTCGAAAACGGTAAAACTCAACTGTTTAACTCTAGGGGAGTTGAAAAATGAGCCTAAAGGCTTAAAGGCGTTCCTTTAAGTTGTAGTAATAGCAATTTTTTTTTTACATTGTATGCATTACATGGATTACTTTTCTCCCTTCCTTTTATTTAATTTATGTACTTATCATTCTTAGTAGTAGTATTTTCTTCCTTTTTAAAGCTGTATAAAAGTGTTTTGTATTATTTGTATTACCTAAATTATATTATTTGAATTATATTTATTTACCTAAAGGATTATGTGTGGCCATAAGTGCTTCATATAAATACGTGAATACAAGTTTCTTTTTATAGATGTAAAAGCACTTAATTATGTACTTATTGGTTATTGTTTTTAAATTGTGTTTTCTTTTATGTGTTGGTGGTGGGTATTATTATTCTCAAAAAGAAAAAAAAAATGAAATGAAAAGAAAGGAGAAGAAAAAGTAAACAATTATTATACAATTAATGGGCGAACTCTTACTGCAAAAATCATACCTGTTTTTAAATCACTGAGTGATAAGAGCTCTTGAGGATTCCAACTGTCAAATAGGAAATCATAAATGACTTAACATCGAACAAAGCATAGTGACAAACAGCAGTATTTTACCAGATCTAAGCAAAATTAAATGATGCTAACTTGTGAAAAAGTAGCTATATGATGCTAGGATGTGTTATGTGACTACTAAGTTGTTCTAAATGCTTTTATGTGTGTTTCTAAGGTAATTTTAGTGTTTAGTAGGTATTTTTACTGGTCTGAGCCAAAAGAGGTGGAATTGAATTGTGGTAATTAAAATGCTAGCCTTAGCAAACTCTGCTAAATTTTTAGCGGGGGAAAAAATGTAAAATACCACCTGGTTAACATAATTCATTGATTGATTTCAGTCTTTAAACTGATTGATTGAAACAAATCTGAATAAACTGAACATCAGTCTGATTCTGTAGCAGCTAAAAGTAGTGCACTTTCCACAGCCACGTTCACACAGCCATGTTTTATTTATTGATTTCCCATTGAAGGTCACATCAGAATGAATGCTTTGTTTTATTGAGTCTTTGACTCCTCGTCTGTTCAGTTTTTGAATTATTTATTGATATTCAGCTAGTAAATGGCAAATTTCTAATTGATAATCCATAGCAGGTTGCCTTTAGCTCCCTTGAGCGACTGCTGCCTGACCGTGACGTGACCGCGCTCCTCTGGGACGGGTTTGGGAGCAGGTTAAGTGGCGTGTGTGTTGTGACGTGCTCTGGTGTGAACCGGTCCAATAACTTGCCTGCGCGATGCACTCTGGCTAACCCAAGATTGCGGCGGGACACGGGCGCTGAACCGTACAGGCCACATCATTTTTTTAATGGCCCCGCAGAAAGCCTCACCACTGCTGGGACCTGTCTTTACTTTAAAACACTCTCAGTGAGGTAGCTGTTTATAGGCTCAGTTAGATCACAGCCGCCGGACAGCCTGAAAGGGTTTCGACACGCAGTGCATTAAGAGGCGCCCGTGGTTCTCGCGTGTCCCGCGGTGTAGATAATCACAATGAGCAAACGATCAAACGTCAGGGCATCAGCGAGAGTGACGCCCCATTCGGCTCTAAGGGTTTCACGGTTTGACTTGAGAGGTTTTGCTTGAATTTCCCAGCTAAGAATTTATTCGGATTCATTTTTTGTGGCCATTCTCTTTCTCTCACTATTTTTTCAAAAGTTTTGTTTTTTTTTTTTTATTGTTAGTTGTATTTTGGTTAAAGTGTCAAAAACATTTTTAAATATTATGGACATTTTTTTTGGAAAAAAGTCCCTTATGCTCACCAAGGCTGCATTTATTTGATCAAATACGTAAATAGGACGTATTAGGCTGCAACGATTAGGACAATCAATAATTGTCGATTATTCCCTTGAAATTGTAATTGCGATTATTAATTACAATTATCACAATTACATTAAATTATGTTAATACCATTGTTTGATGCACCTGCATGCAGTATTTTTATATGAAAATAAACAAGCTGAAAACACTCTAACTGAAAAACTTTGTGTTTTTCTATAGTATTAAGCCTCAAATGACAACTATACATTGGATTGGTTTCTTCTTAAAATAAAAAAGGTAATGTATGCATGGTATTATCGTTATACAACACCGAAACTAAAATGTTAATAATGGGAAAACTCTTAGATCACATTAGAAAGAAATAAACATATCTACGCGGCATAGAATAGGACTTTGAACGATTACGTAATTTTGGCATCCATAATTGTAATCGCGATTATAAATTTGATTAATTGTGCAGCCCTATGTAATATTGTATCATTACATTAACTGTTTTCTATTTTTTTTAAATATAGTTTATTCCCATGATGCAAAGCTAAATTTTCATTGGTGGAAATTTCATTGGCTTCATTCATTGGCTTTCATTGAAATCTTTCTAAAATGTTGATTTGCTGCTTATTTATTAATAATGTTGAACGTTGAAACAGTTTATAATATAATATAATATAATTAGTAATTATTACTGTCAAACTATTAATCGTATAATAATCGCATCCAAACAGAGTTTTTGTTTATATATGTGTGTGTACTGTGTATATTGTACTGTGTATATATAATCACACATATTCATATATGAATAGGAAATTATTTACAGTTTGACATGTCTATATTTAATATAATTTATAAATTATATAATCTATATTTTATATAGATATATTTCTATCTATATAAATATATTACATTTTTTCTTAAATATGCATCTGTTGTGTAATTTCATAGATAATAATATTCTTTATTATTACACAATCACACATAATTATGTACACCAAAACAATCGAATTTGATAATCGCAATTCTTGTTTGACCGCACTAAAATTATTAATGTATGCTTATAATTAAATATGTTTCCATAACCTATATAATATTATAAATTAGTATTATTTCTTACAAGAAAGTTGAGAACCTAATTTATTTCAATGAGCTCCAAGTAACAGTAAAATATTTCATACACAATATAGAAATTATGATTTACGATTTAAAGGTCCCATATTGTCAAATCTGAAATTTCCTGGCTTTTTTTCACGATTACTGAGGTCTAGGCGCTATTTAACTACCATATAAGTTTCAAAAAAGTCAGTCCACAGTAAAATGCACACAACCTGCATAAAGTAGCAGTGATTTTTCACGAACCGTTGTGACTACCGTAAAAAGTTGACGTCAGAACTACACAGTCACTGCCTTCAATCACCACCCCGAGCACCGCCCACCGTCCCACAGTCCCACTCTCCTTTTGCCAAACCCCAACAACACGCTTGAATGTCTTACGCTACTATTGTTCCAGCCACAATTAATCACAATCATGTATATACAATTACAAATGATTATATATAAATCGTCAGTTTGTTGTTTTACACAAATGCACACAGACATTATTTCATACATGACATAGTCGTGAGATGCAAGAAACATAGACATATGGCAAGAAATCTGTAGACGCGCCCATAACAACAAAAGACAATACTTTATTGAACCTTTTATGATCTGAGCTGCAAACGTGAGCATTTTTGACTATCCTTTCTGTCCAGTCTACTCGTTTTATCGCGTTTAACCACAGCTTTCGTCAGTTTTTTGTCTGGCAGTGGCAACAGATATGCCATCAAATTTCTAATTTGAGGCTGTATTACGTCGATTCTAGCACCCAACATCACAACAAGATGATATTTTAAGCTCCTTATGTAGCCGAATCTGCGCTGGTTTGAATGGGCCGCTTTGTTTTGCTGCCTCCAGCTAGCGCTGTGACGTCACTGACCCTAGTTACCTGTGGTTGACCTGGCCGTGCGTCACTCAGAACACAACAGGCCAATCAGAAGAGAGGCTCATGAATATGAGGAGACCCACAATCTAACCGGTTCTCAACAAGCTCCCTGAAATGCGCTGTAAAAAATATATTTGAGATTGGTTTTTTTTGTACTTTCCCGTGCAATCATTTTATCGCTATAGGACAGTCCAACCTCAATAACCTCCAGAAAGGTGAACCATATTGGGACCTTATCTGCTCATCCTTTACTAAGATTTCCTTTCTTTCCTTTCTCTTTCCTCTCCACTATCTTCATCTCTTTCTCTTTCCTCTCTCCGCTTCTCTCCCTCCTCCCCTCCTCCATACTCTTTGAATCATAAGTGATTTAAGTATTTCCTGAATTAATTACTAATATACATTAATAAAATAGTGCACAGCAAAGAACAGTTTTCAAAATTAATAATAATAAATGTTTCTTGAGCAGCAAATCAGTATATGAGAATGATTTCTGAAGATCACGTGACACATCACAGGAATAAATTACAATTTTAAATATAGTCATACTACACAACAGTTATATTAAATTGTAGTAATATTTCACAATATTGCAGATTTTACTGCATTTTTAATCAAATAACTGCAGCCGTGGTGAGCATAATAGACTTATTTAAAACATTTAAAAGGTTATTTTAAACTTTTGTCTGTACAAAACCTGCTGCCACAATGCCAGGATGTTGTATATGTTTGGCATGTTGCTAAGCGGTTTCTAGACTGGTTGCTAGGTGGTTGCAAGGGAATTCTGCTGACCAATAAGCTGTAAGCTCCGCCCCCTCAAACCCTTTATTTAACTTGGTCAAGAGTGAGACGTTTTAATGAGGACAACCTCAATAGAATGACTTGTTTATTAGATTTGTCTGACCTAATTTTCAGCAAGTCCAAGAACATGAGTGCAGCACAGACACATTTGTCTGCGGTCCCCAATGAACAGGCGGCCTTTACGCAGATTTACGATAGCTGGGGTCGACTCTACAATACAGGCACGCAGAAAAATATCCTCCCTCAAGGACAGCGCTGTTATGAGCACTTAAAATGGGCTCGGCCACTTCTTGAGTGTCTAAATATAGTGTTTTCTGTGATGCATGACAAATATTAACTTTGATCTTTGGATATTATTTATGTTTTTTTCATAGTTTTTTATATATAATATTTTATACGTGAATACAGCATATTGACTAATCTTATATATAATAAGATATATATAAATAGGATTATATATATATATATATAATATATATCTTTACGGTGACTAAGTAAAGTGCAAATGCATTGTCATGGAGCCCGATGGTTGAGATGCATTTCGAAACCTCCCTTTCTATTTTCAAAGCAGATGTAAATCATGCAAGAAGTCATTAAATGAAACGCAGGCGGTGGATGAAATCTGTGCTGTGCTGTATATGTTCATAAGGACAGTAAAATATAGTTCTGTAATATAAATACTAAGAGGATTTCTACTGTACTGCTTTATGGTGAATCTCGAGCACTTTGGCCTAGTGTGATAGATTAAAAGGTGTTTCCAGGACCACAACACATACAAATATGAATATCTTGATTACTAAAGTCCTTGGCTGGTGTTAGTTTCTATGGCATTATATTATAATGCTTTCCAACCGATCTCTTACTATCCGTGCTCAATAGGCAGGAGAAAAGCCGCAAAGACCACTATGTTTTAGGCCATTAAATGTACACGGTGCCTTCTGGCTAACAGGTTTTTGGTAGATAAATGTTGTCTTAAATTGAACAGCTTCATTCTTATACTTTGTTTCTGTAATATTGTGTAATACATGTTAAGTAATTTCAGCTATTATTTCGGCTTTCTCATTTTCTATATTAAATGTATATTTGGTACTACCTCTCAGGTTGGGTCAGTCATTTTTTAAAGAATTAATACTTTTATTCAGTTGAGATGCATTACGTGACAGTAAAGACATTTATAATGTTACAAAATATTTATATTTCTGTCCTTTTAAATTTTCTGTTAATCAAGGAATCCTGAAAAAAGTGTATCCTAAGTTACAGCTGTTAAGTTAGAACTGCATTACAACTGTTTTTAACATAATAAATATAATAAGATATAGATAGATAGATAGATCATATGATGCTTCATCAGCAAATCAGCATATTAGAATGATTTCTGAAGGATCATATGACACTGAAAACATGCATAATGGCTGCTGAAAATTCAGCTTTCCATCACAGGAATAAATTACACTTTAAAATACTGTTTCCCGAAGAACTTAAATTGTAATAATATTTCACAGTATTACTGTGTTTACTGTATTTTTTAAAATCAATAAAAATAAATGCAGCCTTGCCGAGCTTGTTTAAAAAAATAATTACTTACAGTACCCAAACTTTCGAATGGTAGCATTTGCAAATTGGTGGTTCTCAGGTGGTGGATCTTGAACCAAAAATGATGTCTTTTGTCTTTTCTAATGGGTTCTAGACAATACTAAATGCAAAAGTAGAAAAACAACCAGCCATCTAGTAAATAGCATGCAATAGTTGTGCATAAACCGGTGAAGTGTGTCTTTTCTGCATTAAATTTGCAAAAATTAAGACCGTTCTAAACACACTCCTCACCTGCCATAAGTCAGATGAACAGATAGTCCCGCCCCAAACTCACGCCATTGGTCGAGCTATTGATCTGCTCTATTGAATGGTGCAGCCAGCATTGGCAGAATCTGCTGTGATATATTGTGACGAACATGTTCTTGTTTGTTTCTTTTCCCCAAGAGCACCAGTTCCTCTGATTCTGGTGAAACCTGTATTGACTTTAGCGGCGTATTTAATTCGATGCTAATGAAAACGAGTCTCTGAGGGATGCAAGTACAATCCGTGCGTTGTGTAGCTGGTTGTTGATCAAGGTAAATGCACAAGAAATTTAAATAGCGATATTTACTGACTAAAGGCTGTTCTGGTGTCCTCAAATGACCCAAGAAATGAGCCCTTCCCAGCATTTCCCAACTTCCTAAGTAACAAGCACTTCCCAGCTTCTGATATTAGGAGTTTCTCTCAAGCAAAATGTTGTACCCTTAGCATCAAATGCTGTTTCTAAAGAGGCTTAGAGTAAAATGACTCTCAAGGCTGGTTTAAGGGAAACACCTTTCTCTCTTAAACTGCTTAAACTGCTTTTTTCTGTTGAATTGCAGGAGCATGAGTGGAATTATGACAGTAACACGCTAGCAGCGTTCCTGGAAGTCAAATCCGTGAGTGAGTGAGCAAGTGAGTGAGTGAGGGGAAGGCACAGATTCCTGGCTCCTTCATAGTGATCGGCAGTAGTGCTCTGCACTGCTCTCGCTTTAAGATAATGATTGCATCCAACAGTGAAAGATAGTGGTTGACCGATCAGATATTTCAACAGTCAATACTAATATTATTCACAGTCCAAAAAATATTGCTTTTGATTGATCTGTTATTCTGATTCATTCTGATTCATCCATCACACTGGAAAGGTAAGGTCAAGTCAAGTGCATTGCATTGTGGGACACATTATTCTGCACAGTATGGTCTGTTGTACTTTGCTCATTTTGGCAAATGTAATCAATCATTCTTTATATATGCGGAAAATCCAAAATTAGATACTGAATATGAATTGAGCAAATATTGTATAATTTGGTCTCTTAAAAGTGAAGAATATAACAATTGTACAAAAATATGCAAATATTTTTCAAAAACTAAATATTAAGTAAATATTGTGCAATTTGTTCATTAAAAAAAGTGAAGCATGTTTGTGCCAATTGAAAATATTAAAAAGTGAAATATTGAATATAAGTCGAGTAAATGCTGTGTAATTTGTTCATTTAAATAGTGAAGTGTGTAATGGAATTGTGCAAAAATGGCAAATAATGAAAAAAAAAATGCTGAATATAAATTGAGCAAATAATTTGTTCATTTAAAAGAGAAGCATATCACGGAATTGCACAAAAATTTTCAATTTTTAAACAAAATTTAAATATTAGTGCTGTCAAACGATTAATCGCATTCAAAATAAAAGGGTTTGTTTACATATATGTGTGTGTACTGTGTATATTTATCTTGATAATAATACACACACATTGCTTGTATATCTTTTAAGAAAAAATATATTACTTTATAAATATTAAATAATTTTTAAATATATGCTGTATGTGTGTGTCTTTTATATATGCATTATAAATATACACATTACACAAACATGTATTAGGTAAACAAAAACTTTTATTTTGGATGCGATTAATCGTGATTAATCGTTTGGCAGCACGATTAAATCATAAATTGAGTAATATGTGTCAATGATTCAATTAAGTGAAGCCCTATACCGAATTGCGCGAAATTGCGTATATTTACCAAAATGGCAATGTCAAAGTGAATGAAGTTTAAGTTTTTAAAAAGTGAAGCATTTAACATAACTGCATGTAAAAATGCCAATTATTAAAAAATGAAATATTAAATATAGTTTGAGTAAATATTGTGTAATTTGCTCATTTAAAAGTGAAGCGTATAATGGAATTGTGCAAAGAATAGTAAATATTTAAATTAAGAAATATTGAATAAATATACTAATTTGTTCATTTGAAAAGTGAGGTGTATAACAGAGTGGCACATAAAATGCAAATATTCAAAAATGTGCAAATATTAATAAAGAATATATTGAACATGAAATGAGCAAATATAGAGTAGTGTTTGATCATTTAAAAAGTGAAAAGTAAAGCATTACTTTTGCACTTCTGTTACACTCTTTTCTTTAAAATTAACAAATCTATTCAATTCACAAAAATGTTTTTGTCAAACTGTTTATCCATTAACGAGGCTACTGGTTAATTCTAGAACCGACACAAGGGAGAGTTAACCCTGTTAATGTCTCCATTATCAATGCCAGTTATCTCAAAATGGCCAAATATCAGCTGATATATCTCTAGTAGAGAGTCAAAGAGACATCTTCCCCACTGTGAATCTTCTAAACGTCTTCTGTTCTGAGGTCTGGAATGAAGCGAGCACATGAACTGGATAATTGCGGAGAGTGTTTGTGCATGTATCAGCCGTCTAGGTGATTAGCCATGAACACTGTATTGTAACGTGCAATCTGTCAACCAAACTGACTTGGCACACTTTCGTGTGCCAGTTGCCTGGATATGGGGCGGGTGGATGATTGTTATTTTCCCTCCACCGCTGATGTAGTACCAGAGGAATTAATTTGATGAAGCATGCCGTGTCTGGAAGCTGGTGTCCGGTGGGGCCGCCGGGAGGCAGGGGAGCGGGAGGTCACGGAGAGTTCTGGAGGAACACTTTGTCCGGTGGGACGCCGCAGGGCTTCTCCTCGTGTACTTCACCATCTTCCTGTGCGAACCCGTTCTCCGTGGGGCCCTCGTGACCCTGCTTCTGTTGTCAAGGCTGACTCTGTGATGTCATGAGCTGCACGCTCTTGTGCTCGGCTTGCCCTTGTGTTTTTGTGAGTGTGTATCAGAAAGAAGGTCTGTTGTTGAGCGGCGTGATGCGAGGGATCTCTGGTGCTACTGTAGATGGTGGGTTTGGCATGTTATAAAAAGCCGCTGCCCTCGGCTGGATTTTTTGAATGAAGGTTTTAGGCCACAAACCTGACAGGCAGCAAATATTGTTCAGCTCAACCGAGAGAGGAAAACATGTATGGATCCTTCCTCAAAATCGATACTTAAGTAAAAAGTAACATTCAGTTGAACTGAGTACAGCTCCTGTCTGTACACGACTGACAGGTGCCTACGTGTGAATACAGTACTCCCACCTTATGATATTTATTACTAAACAAGCTAAAATATTGACATTAAAAGATGAAAACCACTCCGTGCTCTCTACATATATCAATTTCATTGTTCTTTTATTACTGACTTGTTTACTTAATTAATTGGCTTAAAAGATTGCAGTGTTTGCTTAATTGAGAATTGGTTTGGAAGATGCATGGCAGTTGTGTAGGTAAATTTGCTAATATTTATATTAAAACTTTTTTGTATTTGTATTAGTATATGATTTAGAAAAAATCAAGTATAGATATAACAATTTAGACTAATATATTTATAATTTGTGTATGCATATGTGTGAAATTAGAACACAACAATTTTTCTTTAATTGTTAATTATTTAAATATAAAATATAAAAATGTAACTTTCTCCAAACTAATAATTATAAAAATTATAAACCATTGTAGAATTATATAGTTATATTTATTTTTATTTGCTATTAATTATGTATATATATATAGATAGATAGATAGGTTATTTGATTTTCTATGCTAGATTTAAAGAGTGCTATTTATTGTAATTATATTATATTTATTCTAGATTAAAATGATATTTAAACAGAAATCTATGTCTTATATTTTTATTTATTAATATAAATATGTATTAATTGTGCTAAATATGCTACATATTTGAATAAGAAATCTTCTCTTTTTAGATATAAAATCATATAATATACAGAATATTAACTATAAATTAATTTTTGTGTCTGTTGTAATGTATAAAATTAATTTGAATTATTTTATGCTATTGATGTGTATAAATGAAAATGATTTCAAGTTTTATTTTATTTTATTGTCGTATGGCTTACACACATAGTATTTTTTTATACCCAGGATGCCAGTGTGAGGAGGATGTTGGTGTGGCTTTGCAGGAAATCAAGTGAGCGAGCGAATGACAGACAGACGTTCAGCGTGAGACAGAGAGAGCGTGTGGACGCTGAAGTGAGACTGAATGTCTGCCACAAGTGCTTTTAGCATACTTCTTGGCGCCTCGTAAAATAAAATGAATTGATTTGATGGTTTTAGATTCTCGGATGTATAACGTGGAGCAAATGGCTGCTGTTACATTTGTTTATCCTTTGTCCAGAAAGTCTGTCTGCATGTGGCCTTTTTAATATGGTATGAAGGTGGACTATTCATAATTTATATGTGTATATGGCTGTTGTGATTCATTGCTGGTGTGGAATGACTGCTCAGCCCTTTATACTCATTGACAGACTAGTTTGTGCAGCTTGTGTTTTTTGAAGTGTGTACATGAGACAAAATTATGTCGGAAAATCACATCATAAATTCTACCTTTTTGAAAGCCTTGGCCTTTCTCAAAGCCTTGACTAATGACCTCTGATTTCTGGTTCAGCGGCGCACTTCATGCCCGATCAATTATGAAAATGTGCTTGAAAAACTGCCGCCCATACCTCACATCCTCATATTTCCATTTTCAATCAGTCTTTTCAGCGCTGCTGTTATTTCAAGCGCTTGCTTTATCTCGCATACCGCTCTTCCCTTAATTTGATGTTTTGGTCTGATAAAGAAGTGCCGACAGCTCCAAACATTTACTCGCAACATTTACTTGTCTCATTTTCAGGAGAGACACAATGGCACTCTGACTTCAGCTTTCATTTGTATGAGCCGAGGTGGAGAGGACGACAACACGAGCCGCTGATTCCTTTACTGAGCCTTGCTTTGCTTTCCGGCTGAGTCGAGTGGAGATTAGCATTGGTTTGCTTGGTTTGATCAATATTCTCCTTGACCTTAACGTTTGGAGATTTTGAGGATTTATTTGGCTTTGTGTGAAATGTAATTTCCAAATTAACAAGAGACTGACAGCAGTTCACAAGTAAATTGGTTTGCTTTTGTTTCTTTTCTTTTTTTTTATTAGTCTCATTGGCTATGTTTACACAGACAATATTAATAATATAAAAGGGACTATATAAAAAAAACATAAATTTTTTTTAAAGGGGTTATATGATGCGATTTTAAATTTTTCCTTTTTCTTTGGAGTGGTACAAGCTCTTGGTGCATAAAGAAGATCGGTAAAGTTGCAAAGACTAAAGTCTCAAAAAAAAAGATATTCTTTATCAAAGTTAAAACTCTGCCACACCCCCCTAAAACTGCTCGTTCTAACACGCCCCCACATGTCTACCTCACTATGTGGAAAGATATGCATAACGCCGCCCAAATGTTCACACAAAGAAAGAAGGTATAACTTTTATTCTCGCTGTAGTATTGTTGCTGCCGTCGCCATGTTGTGAAGGCGCTGTGTTTTGTTGTGAAAGCAAAATTACTTTGTTTGTTCTTCCAAAAGAGGATGATATCCGCTTTGACATGCCTAGAGCTGATCCGTGCTGGTCTCTGAGGAAAAACATCAACTTCGCGCTTTGGATCGCCAGATCGGCTTTCACCGTAAACGAAGCGGAGTCCAGCCCGGGGTCGTCACATGTGGTTGCCGCAACCCTCCTTTGTCGAATCCGCCGGGTGCCGCTGTGTTTCGTTGTGAAAGTGAAACTACTTTGTTTGGCCTTCCAAAAGACATATGTTTCTATAAAAGTGGGGCAGTTCCAACGTTGCAAGGACAGTCTGGCGCTTCTGACTGACAGACTGTAAGTACGTTTTTATATTAAAGAATTTGCCACTGAAGATTCAAACAAGAGTTTTGAGCAGTGTAGAGCAGGGTTTCAACCTGGGGGGGCGCCCACAGGACCCTGTCAAGGGGGGCGCGAGCATCAGTTAATTCAGAGACGTTCTCTTGAGAATTTATTAAAATGAGTTAACAAATCTTTAGCCATCCACTAGGGGACAATCTGACTCCCACTGCTAGTCGACAGTTAGAGCAGAGTTGGCTCGAGTATCAGTCACGCTCAGTGTTGCCAAGTCCGCGGTTTTCCCACGGAATTGGGCTACTTTAACACTTGCCGCGTTTTGTAGTTTTGGGTTAGTTTTGAGTAGCAATTAGGCGGGTTTTGTTGTGAAAACCTGGCAACCCTGGTCACGTTTATTGACAGTGTAAAATGATTTACGATTAGCCGTGTCGGAAATTCAACCACGGATTGGCATGTTGTTATCTCAAAAACAGGCTCAGCCATCACATTGAATCAAGTAAACTGGTTATATATATATGTTTCAGTATAATTACGCACACTATACCAGGGGCGGTTCTAAACCCTTTTTAGGTGGGTTTCAGCCCCCCTATCTGTCACCTTAGCCCCCCAAAACTATCTTAACGATCAGGCCAGTGCTGCTTCCTCGAGAAAGTTTTTCATTCTCACGTGTTTTAAGTCTTGTCAGTTTAAACATTAAAGTAATTTTAAGCCATTAAGCCCAAGACATCTCAATGCGGTACTCACGCGCTGTGATAGAGCGTTTCTATGCGCACCGCTCACACCTGAAGTGCACAAACAGATAGCCTTCTCAGACAGCAGGTGAATACCAATGGCTGTCTTGACAAGTATCCTTGTAAGCACAGTCGGTTGTTTTAAGAGAATGTAAACAGTAAAGAAAATATCAAATGTAATCAGTTACCGGGAATTGTGCATTTTTTTTTTTTTTTAGTAAATTGTAATGCAAAAGAGCAAAAGAAAAATTGTTCGCTGCTTTAATAGCTGTAATGGATATTTGCTTTCATGTTAATGTTAATAAAGTAATTCAGTGTGACTACAGTAATATGGGGGGCTTGTTGGATGTGGGGGGGGCCGAGGGAAATAGACCAAACTTGGGGGGGGGCGCGCTGTCCTAAAAAGTTTGAAAAACTGGGGAGAGTAGCGCTTGTTTTTTCTCTGATCACAAATGCAGACATGGTTATGTTTACGCGGCGCAATGCGCAACGCAAAGCGTAAAAACACAGTCATTACAATCAGTAATTATGTCCAACAAATGCCTCGTTTGTAATGGGTATTAATGTTTTTGTCTCGTCGCGCCGGGACACATGGAAACCATAGACTGTATGATGGAAACACAATAAGGTGAGGGGCGTAACATTTCCGTCACCCGCTTGAGGAATTCGGCCAATCACAAGGTACTGGATAGATGGCCAATCAGAGCACACCTCACTTTTCAGTCCGATGAGGTTAGTAAAAATCGACGCGTTTCGGGGCATAGAGGAGAAACAATAATGCCTATGGGAAAAGAATGTGTTTTTTGTAACTTAAAACCGCAATGAAACACATTGAATTACAACAAATACACAAAATATGTTATTTTAGCAGCATCATATGGACCCTTTCAAACTCGGTGCTTAGATGTATAAAACCCGATATAAACTCGATGATTACTAAATTAAAAAGATAAAATCTATTTTTGTATTATTTAATCGTAGTTATTATGTTATTTAAAAAACAAATTTGTGTACTAGTGTAGAAAACTATATAAACTCTAGGATTACTAAAATAAAAAATTATAAAATCTATTTTTTTTTTTTATTTTTTTTATTTTATTTAATTTTATTTAATTTTATTTTAACCTGTGTTTTAACTGTGTAAGACTTTATAAAGTATAGAACTACTAAAAATAAAAACAGTTTTTATACATTTATGTATTTATTTATTTTAATTTACTAGAGTCAGTTTAGTTATAAAATGAAGTTCGACTAGTAAAATAGTCCTAGCTATAAACCATTTTCTTTCCCTGGGAACACACATACTGATTAATGTATACTTTAATTCACATAAATTAGCTTTATGTCAGTTCAGTTTTAACATTGATTAAATCTATTAAACTATATGGATGCACAATGCTTTCGCCTACACGGTGAAATTGCCTATTACAGCTCATCTTGTTTGGCGTATTTGTATAACTATTTACTGTATTTGTCTAGTACATTTTTTCAAGGTTCTTGTACAGTTCTTGTTTTTTATTTTCTTGTGTAGTGTAAAAATAAATGCATTTGTTTTTTAGATTTAGATTTTTTTAGATTTAGATTTTTAAAAGCAAGTCAACATATTGAGGCTATATAATATATTGAGGCTTTTGCATCAGCATACATTGTATTCCAAGGTTTTTTCCAGGTTATTTATTTATTTTTTAAATCCCTCTGCATATGTTAATGCGTAAGACAGGTTGCTGATTCTCAACGTATGTTCATAATATTTTGTAAGCTAAACTAATGTCTACTCGTATGCATTCTAAAAATGAACCATAATCAAAACCACATGCAGCATATATATATTTTTTTTAACTCAAGTAGTACTCAATAGAACAGTTAAAACTGAGGCAATATATTGCAGTATGTCTGCTGTCAAATGAAACAATTAATCATCTATAACATACTCACACAATAATATAATTTTTTCTAAAAAGTGACAATTTGCCCTATGTTATGGGTAAACAAGTCGAATCATTGGAGGATATGTAACCAATTTATACATCCACGTGGCACTGTCGTCATTGTGAAAAGTGAAAGTGATATACGTTATGCCATTTTTAAGTCAAGTAGTACTGTAGGGAAAGAGAAAGAGGTCAAACTAATGCACATAATTATACTGCAGGATGACTGCTATTAAAAAAGAAATCATCATCTTCATAGAGCCATAATTATCTATAGCATACAGCCATAAAAATATTTTAAAGCGATTCAGTTTGCCACATGTTAGGGGTAAACATCACTGGGCATATATATAAGCAATTTATGTGATAGATGATAGATAGATATAGACTGGCACACTGTAAAAAATGATTTTTCAAAAAAATATAAATATTGATTTCTTGGAGTAAATACTACAGTTTTTTTTTATTCTTCAAAATTCTGAATTTAATTCAATGTGTCAATTGCTGTTTCTTTGTAATTATTTGTAAATTTACTAGATGTTTCTAAAAAATGTTCAAATTAAATCCTACATAAGTTTTAATAACAGTTATACATGCTACATGTATGTACTATAGCAATAACAATAAATTATGTATAATTACATGCAACTAACCCTAAACCAAACCCTCATCCTAACCCTAACCATATAGTAAGTGCATGCAGTTAATTAATATTACTCAGAGCTTAAATATATAATTATTTTGACAAGGACACCGTAAAATAAAGTGAAACCCCAATTTTTTTAAGTGTACTGTAAATTTGCTTTCACACAAAGTGATTTTCGCCTGCTGTGCAGATAGTAAATTTACTTTGACATGTCAAACAACAGTTTTTAGCAGTATCTTAAAGAAAGATTTCTAAATATACAGTGACATGACAAAAGTTGTGCGCAGTTTGCTAGATTAAGGAGGCGACATGTCTTATTCCGCTCTCCCTACAGTTGTGTCATGCCAATAAAGCAGAGTAAAACTGAAATTGAGTTGGCATCAGGGATTACTCACAATCTGCATTCTAGACCCTCCATTGTGTTAATCTCAGAAGAATCTCAATAATCCACATGCACTTTCTCTCTCTCTCTCTCGCTCTCTCTCTTTCTTTCGCATCTTTATACAACTGTGGCTCGTCCCACTACAGTCATTCCCTTCTGTCTTCATTGCGCCTTGAGCTCAGTGCAGTATGATTTTTCCTCACATACTAACATATAAATTCAGGTTCTCCGTGTGGGATGGAGGAAGCTCTGGGCTGACCTCCTCCTCGTTGGCTGTGATTGTAATTGTAACAGCGACTGAAGCTCCATTGTTGAAGGGCAGCGAGAATACGGTCACGCTTTTCACGGTCAATAAGCAGACGCCCAAAGGAATGAAGTGTGAATGAGCTCAGCGTTTGTCCCAGCCATTCAGTCTAATATAGAGGCTTTCTACAGGTGTCAGACGTACAGGCCGGGAAATAAGATTGGGCAGGGGCCGGTTTACACTGCGGGATTCTTCGTCTAACGCACGGCGCGGCATCATGCTCCAGGAGGTCTGAGAGCTGCGGAGGTGGACTGTGGCGAGCGGGCGAGCAAGGAACCGGCCTGGCAGATTGTTGGGGAATAGCCCGGTGAAGACGCTGGAGCACACACCCCTCAAAAACACTGTAACCTTGTCCGAGGTAAAGACTGCGAGTGTGAAATTTCAGGAGATTTTATCACAGTAGAGTGCGTACACTGCAAAAAATCAGGCCTTAATCAGTTTCCAGGAAAACAAGATACTTTTATGGGAGGTTAAAAGATATTAAGATTTGTTTTCTGGGAAAAAATTAAATTAATTAGAGTAAATCTGATAAATAAGAATAAATCAGAGACTTTTAAATGAATTAATTTTCTGCTTTTTTAAAGCAGATTAATTCTTAAAAAATGGCTAATGCTGTTAAACACACACACACACACATATTATATATATCTTAAATTTACTTTAAGCTAAAATTGTGTACGTTTCTAAGTTGTTATTTATTTTAAGTTACTGAATTGATTTGCACTTTTACCCTCATTTTGATCATTAACCCTTGTAATTTTGCTATATTTATGCTAAAAATGGCCGGTGCGATAACACATATATTCTCTGAAAACAAGTTTTACATTTATTTGAGAAGCAAATTTAAGAGAGCTTGTTTTAAGACTTATCTTTCTAATTTATGATAGAGTTATACTAAACAAAATGTCATTGCATAAAAAAACCCAATATATATTCTCTGATAACAAGCTGTAATCATTTATTTGATAAATAAATAATAAATGAATTATTTGCCTTTTTTGGCATAAAACATAAAGCATACTAACGATTATGCAAAATTATACTTATGCTAAAAATGCATAAAATAATAAGAAAAGTATATATTCGGTGTAATCTTACATTTACGTGAAGCTAAAATTATAAGACTTTTTTCAGACAAAAATATTTTTTTCAGTTAATGAATTTTGCCGTTTACCCTTGTTTTGACCCTTGTAATTTTGCTATATTTATGCTAAAAAAAATGGCCAGTGTGATATCACATATATTCTCTAAAAATACGTTTTTTTTTTAGAAGCAAATTTAAGAGATTGAGCTATATTCAGAGAATATTTTAATTTATGTATTAATTGCCAATTTTACTACCTTGTAAGACTCTTTCTAAAATTTGCCTGAAATTAAGCAAATTTGTCTAAGATAGCATAATATTTGAATATAAGATAATATTTGTTTTGAGAGAATGTGCCTTCAATAAATGATTTGCCTTTTTTTCTATTGTTTAAACATGAAGCCCACTAACTTTTACTGGATTTATGCTAGAATGCATTTAATTTTTTACTTGAAGTAAAATTGCGCAATATAATTTTTTTATTTAATGAAAAGCGAGACAAAAATGCTCATTAAGAAACATTTGCAGCTTACGGTTTAGTATATAAAGCAGATGGGAAGAATTTTGAAACCATAAACTACAACTTTTTTTTTTCTTTTTTACACGTCACACTTGTATTATGTGCAGAATGTAATATAATCAGTCATTGGAGGTACAGTAAGGCCTTTTTATTAAGCTCTATTGGTGAAACTCAATTCAGGCACAATCCACTCTGATAAAATGGGTGAGATTGTTTGGGTGTTTTGTTCATATCACCACCTCATGTTAAATGTGTTCTCACTGAAGATCCATTAGACCTCATAAAAATAGCTCGCTCTTTGACAAATTTTCCACTGGACTGAATAAAACCTCCAGAGGCTCGAGGGAGAAAGAGCTTTGGCGTCTGTATTTTACACCCGTCTCCTGCGACTGAGCTTTTACAGTTGGGTAATTTATCGTCTGCTATCAAATGTAACCTGCTTCAGGCGTCGCTGCGAAAGAGCGCTGTAACACGTAAACGCGCAAAGACCACCGGCATTCTGGGTCGTGGGAATACCGTCACAACAGGGAGCGCCAGCAAACACTCGCCGCTTTCGAACCGATAAATCAGTTCCTCATAAAAGGTGTAAAGTTTCCCCCATTTAACAGCTTTTTATTTTTAAACGCTGCTGCGTATGATGAATTTGACTCTCGTGTAGATTGCTGCCGGTGCCCTTGCGGAGGGTGGTGACATGTCGTTCGGGCTGCTTTGCATTCTGGGTAGTGTTTGTGGGGGATGAGGAGGTTGAAAGGCCAGCGTAGAGTCCAGAGGTTCTAGCCTCTATTAGCATTGATTTCATATTCTCTTCGAGCCATATTTAATACCGTTCCAGCCTCGGCCTTCTTTTATTTATGACCACGCAATACCGTCGGGACATCAATTATCCTTTCAACCACAAAATTGACAGGAGAGGTGGACAACATAGTTTGGGAGTCTTTGAAATCAGACCCTCCTCACATTTGTTATGCTTGGACATTATCCATGTTTTCTGCCTTCATAAATATTTACAAGGAACGTTGGACAAAATGTTGTTTCATCCATTGAAATCCAGCTGCTTTCCAGAAAGATTTGCAGGTCATGAGTGTGAAGGTTTAGCAGCGTTATGAGGCATCGCTGGAGTAGATAAAGTGACTGCAGGGTTGGGCTAAATTCAGGACTGAAGAACTGGATTCCTTTCAGTTCATGAGTGTGAATTTGAAATTAATTGGCCACATCACAAAGGAAGTTGAAGGGAATTGGAATTGTAATGACAGGAAAAGGAATTTACTGAATTGGAATTCAACTAATTTAGTATGAGTAAGAGAAATTAAGTTGTTCTTTCTGTCTTTCTAAATGATCTATCTTTGTCTGTTGTTCTGTTGTTCTTTCTGTCTGTCTGTTGTTCTTTCGGTTTCTGTCGTCGCTCCTTTGTTCGTTCATTCTATCTGTCTGTTCTTTCTTTCTGTTGGTTTTTCTTTTTGCTTGTCTGTTCTTCTGTCTGTCTGTTGTTCTATCATTCATTCTGTCTCTTGTTCTTTTTGTTGTCCCTTTTTCGTTCATTCTGTTGTTTTTTCTGTTTCTGTCAATCTTTCCTTGTGTTATTTCTGTTCTTTCTGTCTTTTTTCTTTGTGTTTGTCTGTTGTTCGTTCTGTCTTTTTTGTCTGTCCATTTTCTTTTGTTTGTTTGTTTTTCTGTCTGTCATTCTTTCTGTTCTTTCATTTTTCTTGTCTGATGTTCTGTTTTTCCTTTTTGATTATTCTGTCTGTTTTTTTTTTCTGTCATGTTCTTTGTCTGTTGATTTATCGTTTTTTCTGTCTGTCAGTTTTTCTGTTATATCCGTTTGTCTGTAGTTCTTTTGTTTGTTAATTCTGTCTCTCTGTCATTCTTTCTGTCTCCCGTTCTTTCTATAGTTTCTGTCTGTTGTTCTTTCTGTCTCAGTCTTTCTCTCATTCATTCTGTCTATCATTCATTCTGTCTGTCCATCATTCTATCATTCTTTGTCTTTTGTTATATTGTTCTTTTAATCTACCATTCTTTCTATCTCTATTTTGTTCTCTGTCTGTCATTCTGTCAGCATGTCTGTCATTCCATTTATTCTTCTGTTGTTCTATTTATCTGTATTTTGTTCTTTAATCTATCATTTTGTAAAATCAACCATCCCCAGGCTTCTGGGTATTTTTAAGTGGGTGGTCCCTCTGAATCCCATCTAGTGAGTTTGGGCCGAGTACACTGCTTCCCCTCTTCAGGGTTTTAAAGGGGTCATATGATGCTGCTAAAAAGAACATTATTTTGTGTATTTGGTGTAATGAAATGTGTTTATGCAGTTTAAAGTTAAAAAAACCTTATTTTCCACATACTGTACATTATTGTTTCTCCTCTATGCCCCTCCTTTCTGAAACGCGTCGATTTTTACAAGCTCATCGATCTGAAAAGCGAGGTATGCTCTGATTAGCCAGCTATCCAGTGAGTTGTGATTGGCCGAATACCTCAAGCATGTGACGGAAATGTTACGCCCCCTTACCAGAGTGGGTGGTTGTGTCCTGTAGTTTCGGAGCGATGATTCAAAAACATGAGAACCCATTATAAACGATCCTTCGTTGCCTCCATGTGACCTAATTTATGATTATAAGCACTTATATGTCTTTTACGCATTGCGTTGCAATCTGCGCCGTGTAAACATAAACCTTTCTGCATTTGTTACGGAAGAAATGACAACACAATCCCTAACCTCTAACACTGCTCAAAAACCGCTTTAAATAAGAAAAATTTAAACTCTTTAAATTAAAAACTTCTTACAGTCTTTGAGTCAGAAAACAGCCTGCATTGGGTAGTCCTAGCTCTCTCGTCCCCAGGATCCGTAAACGCACACATATCTGAATATTTGGGTTGAAGTGTTCTGGAACAGTGTTGTAAATACACTTAACCACTGATTTCTAGTCGTGTAATCTTTTGGAAAGCCAAACAAAGTAGTTTAGCTTTCACAAACGAAACACAGTCATCCCACCCTGTGGCCTAGATTGAGCGACTGACGGCCTACAGTGAAAGAGGAGGGTTAGAGTGAGGAACGGCCGGAGGGCTAGAGTGAGCAGAGGCGGCGGGCTTGAGAACGGCGTGGCCGGCGATGTGGCCAGGACATTTGACTATCCGGGCTGGACTCCGCTTCGTCCACGGTGAAAGCCGATCCGGTGATCCACAGCGCAAAGTTGTAGTATTTCCTCAGCGACCAGCACGGATCAGCTCCAGGCATGACGAAGCGATATCGTCCTCTTTTGGAAGGCCAAACAAAGTAGTTTCGCTTTCACAAATAAACACAGTGCCTTAACGACATGGCGGCTGCAACAACAATACTGCAGCGAGAATAAAATTACGCCTTTTCTTTGCGTGAACATTTTGGCGGCATTATAATAATATTTCCACATAGTGACGTAGATCTGTGGGGGCGTGTTAGAACGAGTCGTTTTGGGGGGCGTGGCAGAGTCTTAACTTTTTATAAAGAATATCTCTTGGATTTGAGACTTTAGTCTTTACAACTTTACAGATCTTCTTTATGCACCAAGAGCTTATAACACTCCAAAGAGAAAGGAAAAATTGAAATCGCATCATATGACCCCTTTAAGTGAGCAGTCCCTGCTCAGAGTATAGCTGTCTACAGATGGTTATGCTCCAGCTCAAGCTTACTTTGGTCTGGAATATGGCGTTCTAAGGGCAGCTATGTTCTAGGCTGGCTTTGGTTCCCCTTGGCACAAGCTCTCTCAAGTAAGCGCTGAAGTCTTTGTCCTGTCTTCAGCTTTATCTGAGGGAACTGCTATTCGAGGATAGCTGTGTCCAGCCCTCTAGTGTTTTTGGCCACGGCTTACATCATGCTTTGATCTCGGACTGATGATGTTTATGTGTTCACTCTTAGCGAATCATTTACTGATGGCCCGGATCTCCCTCTTGTGAGCCCCTGGTCAATGACACGGTGCTTCGCTAGCCTACCATGGGACTGACACGGATTGGGGGCCTCCTTAGTATAGCCATCTGAGGGTGGTTATATTACAGCCATTGTTATGGCAGGACGGGCTTACTTGAATACAGCTATCTGAGGCTAGCTGTGTCTTACTGTCAGTTGTGGTGAGCCCTCTCCTGGAGTGATCCCCCTTCCTAAAGCCTAGCTATCTGAGGATAGCTATGTGATAGCTCAGTGATTGCTCCCCTGCCCAGGGTTTTAAGTAGATAGCCCACTCTCTGTGGTCTGGGTAGTCTCAGTCGGTCCCCCTTATGGTAGCCCCTTACTAGGTACCTAGCTATCTGTTGATAGCTATGTGCTAGCTCAGTGATTGCTCCCCTGCTTAGGGTTTTAAGTAGCGGTCTCCTTGAGCCCTTGCCTAGACAGTGCTATCTCTCCTGCTAGGGTTGTAAGTAGATAGCCCACTCTCTGTGGTCTGGGCAGCTTTGCAGGAAGGCTTTGCCTGGCTATCTAGGCTAGTTGTGTATGGTTATTCTGGTCTAAAAGCCTTCATAAGACCTTTAGGACATAGCTATCTGAGGATAGCTGTGTTCTAGCTCAGCAGCTATTTCTTCTTACCGGGATTTAAGTAGCTATATTTGAGCTCCTCTAGAGGCTTTCTAGTTAGTCTCTTCAGTAGTCTTGTGTATCCAGGCTTATATGGCTCACATAGTATAGCTATCTGAGATGGACCGACTTTGGTGGGATGTTCCCCTTAATCGGGTTCCTCATTTCTGCCAAGTTGTGTGAGCGGCCCGTGGCGCAGTGGCATGGCCCCTTTCTGAGGAAAGGCTTGGTGTACGCCTGTCGCTTCCTTGGTGCTCCCCCACCAGGTGGATAGGCATACGCCTCTGCATGGTGTGGTTGGATTTTGTTCCCCAATGTGCCCCCTAGGGGGGGCGCAGCGTGGAGTTCCCTAGAAGGGGAACGTCTCGGGTTACGCATGTAACCATGGTTCCCCGAGAGGGAACGAGACGCTGCGCCCACTTGCCATGCCCTCGGCCTGCCTGTTTACGTCTCCTTCAGACAGCTAAGTGGATGACGTATTCAGCAGGTGCCCTTTTATACTTCCGGGCACACTGCCTATGATGTCATGGGCCAGATGGACCAATAGATTGGCGTTGTTTCACACGTGCTTCAGACACCGGTCATGCAGGCTGCATTCTCTAATGTGCCCCCTAGGGGGCGCATCATCTCATTCCCTCTCGGGGAACCATGGTTACATGCGTAACCTGAGATGTTTCAACTTATTTTCATTCTACTTGCTTCCATGAGATTTAAATTGCAATTGCATCCTGCTTCACCAAATCAAATGTAGAAACTTCATTGGAATTAAAAGTGCATTCTCAATTCAATTCTGAATCCAGAATTGTCTCAAGAGCATGAATGGTCCTGTCCCAAATGGCACACTTCATGTACACTTGTGACATTGCAAACTCACAATAGCCCCCATGTTCACGTCCCTGTAAAGTGCACAAGACCATATGGTGTCCCATTTGTCATTTTCGGTTTCTAAAGGGTGTTTTCTAACTTGGCTCACTAGATGCAGACTTCTACCTGACATTTAAACCATTACATTATTATAGTGTGGAGTCGGAGGAAGGTTACTAGGGCTTAGGGTGCCATTTAGGACAGAGCCTAAGTCATGCCACATGAATCCACAATCCTGATGCAATTGAGAGCAGAAAGGAAGCAAACATCATCTCGGATTGTAAATCAAGTAGCTGGTGAGTAGTTTATTTCCAAGTTCACGCAGGGCCATCATACCACACCCAGACTTACTGCCCTGCTACTGAATTAGTTAGTTTTTCTTGTGAATTATTGGTTGGAGACCTAGTGGAAAAAGTCTAATTTGCATTCTAGAGTGAATATTAAGTGGGCAGAACAGAATGTGATTCATGATTCAAAGCGACTGATTTTAATTTCAGAAAGGAACCATTTGGCCTATAAATGGACTGACGCCAGGCAAGAGTGATGTTTGCGACCTTTGTAATGGGATTTTTGCCCCCTTGTGCGTTTCGGCTGATCTCGTATTTTGCTGAGGAGGTGCTGCGGGTTTGATTCATTGCAACCCCATGAGATTTGACACGAGATTGGGGCAGACTGTTTGCATGGATGTGGCTACACCAAATTTGTATGAGGATGTGCTCTGCTCGGCGTCAGGACTCAAGCTGCTATCTGACAAAAGTACTGCTCTGCGGCAGCATCTGTCTTTTTGGATTTCGTTGAGATATGATGTTGCTTTTCTGCTATTTTTCCAGACATATTCCCCATCTACCCGCTCTCTGCTGTAATTGTGTACAGTTTTGGACCAGTTGAAGTCTTGTAGGCCATTGAGGAGAAGGTATAGAGTTCTTTAGGGTGTTTTCACAGGTGGTTTGGATGTTTTGTTCAAAACGGAGTTTTGCAGGTCTTTTTCCACAGTTTGTTTGTTTTGCTTTTTGCTTATGTTCTTGGTTCTGCTTATAAAGTGTAACACACAGAATGAGAAGATGCAAAGATTTTATGGTATCGTTAGCAGTCCACTTTTGCAAATTGGGCTTTCATAGGAATTTTTCCTTTTACAGTAGTTATTTTCCTAGTGAAGTGGAGTGAACATTTGACTAGTTCTGGCTTAGATCGTCTGACTGACATGTAAAGTGAACGTTTGTTTGTTTGTTTGTTTGTTGGTTGGTTCTTCTTGTTGATTTATTAAATGTTTACATATGAATGAATGGATGCATAAGTAATGAGATAATGAATGAGGATTTATATTATTATATATAATATTGATTGATGTGCCATTAGTGCATTTTTTTATTTAATATTTTCTTGTTATTGTGATTATTACCGACTTTGTTTGTTAATTTATATTCATTCAATATTTACCTATAGTATTATAAAAATATTTTATTTATTTTTGGTTATTTAATTTGTTTAGTTTGATGTAATTATTTATTAATGTTTACATATATTTAAACTTGACTGACTGATTTGATTGATTGAATGCCAATGTGGCATGCCCATTTATTTATCTAATTTATTTCCCATAGTATGGTATTCTTATTTCTTATTCTTTGGTTGTTTGTTTGTTTTCATTTATTTTATTTTAATTAACTTATTTACACATATCTAAGTTTCTTTATATATTAATTTATTATTTATGTATTGCTTCATGTGCCATTAGTTGTATTTATATATTTATTTATTTATTTTATTTATTATTTATTTTTATTTTTTTTTATTATTATTATTATTAATGTGCCATTAGTGGCATTTCTGTTTGTTTGTTTGTTGTCTGTTTATCCGTCTTGTCAGTCAATCTAGATAGGAATATCTAGATTTGATGCCACTAACCTTGCAAATCCAGTGTTTAGTTCTTCATCAAAAATGCTTAGTGTATAAGCCCTTTGAATTAAATTGGTTCAAGTCTTTTCAAGGTGCATAAAGCCTCTTTTTTTCAATTTCATTTTTGCATTTCTTCATCCTACAGTCTCTGCCTTATCAATGCTTGCATTATTTTAAAGTGTATGCATTTGGCAGATGCTTTTATCCAGAATGACTGGCGGTGTATTCAAGGTTCTGTATGTATTTTATCAGTCTGTGTGCTCCCTGGGACCCATGACCTTGGCGTTTCTAGCACTTCTCCTAGTCTTTCTTCCCCTTCCTTATCTGTATATTACTCTCCATTGCTCTCTTTTATAGCCATCACCTGACTTCAGCCGCAGGGGCTCATGTGGTGTGTGCCGTCGGTGCCCAGCTGCAGGCTGAGAGCGAGGCCTGTGGGAAAGCAGACGTGCTCCTAAAATAAAGCTCTGTTTTTCTCTCTCACCTCCCATCTACCACCACAGAGAGCTACGGTTCACTTCATAATGCCCATCTTCCTCTGTTCATGTGTTCATTTAATTACACAGCCTTCAAAATGTACCACATAATATATCCCAGGATGCATTAGGAGCTCCGAGAGGGGCTAAATAGCGTGCACGCATTCATTCAGACGCACACACGCGCTCCAACGCTCTCGCTTACTCTGTCAAGTCATATTCAAGTCTCCTCTGCTCATATGACAGCAAATATTCTACCAGCTGGGCCTTTTCATACATCGAAGAGTACAGTTTTTTTCTGCGTCTCTTCACTTTTTTACATCACAATGGCTGCTATTCTTTGGTACAGTGGATTGGCTGGAGAATCTCCAAGGCAATTAATCTGAGCTTTCTCCTCCCTGCCTTTACAGTACTCAAAGGCCTGTGTGCTCATAGAGATATTAAGCGCTGAATGGAAGCACGGGGCTTTTGCTGTTCGTCTGTGTGTTTGTGTGAGAGTGGCTGTGTTGGGAAAGCTACTTTGAAGCCGTGGCTAGATGACTGACAAGCCGCTCGTCATTTTAAGCCAACATGAGATTAGAGTACCTTCTTAATGCATGGTCTTTTTGTGCATGATTCATTGGTGCATGTTATTCCTACATGGTAAAAAATATTTCTTCAAACTGACCAGAATGTTGCATTTGGACTGTAAATGTGTAAATGCATAAATCTAACCAAGCTACCCCAATAAAAATACTAAAAAAAAGAAAAGAAAAAAACCCTACCTGCATTGCATTGACCAACTGAACTGACCGTTCCATTGACCAATGAACAAAACATGTCTTGAGAGTTCAAAAGTATTCACTGCATGATGAAACCTGTTAGAATTCCCCTATAATTCAAGTTATGAAAGCCAAAGATAACACTGTGTATGGGTTTTTATTTTTATGTTTATAAGATGTGATATATCACTAGTAAGACTACCGTTTCTCGAAAATCAGTGCTTGAGTGCGATCGCAAAAGTGAAATTAATTTTATACAACAGTTCAACAAACAAGAAGTTAATTGAGTGAGTTACATTTCAGACACAATATTGTCTCTTTTTTCTGTTCCGCAAATAAACATTTCCGAACAAAGTCGGAGCAGAATATTAGTGGATTCCAGAGCAACACTGTGGTGTTTCATTCCTGAATGAATCTGTTTTTGAATAAATCATTTGAGTCAGTGATTCAATGATCCATTCATAAAGACAGTCGCTTGTTTAGTTTCTAAATGAATTAGCCATTTTGAACAAATTTGTGTGAATGAATGATTCAATTAATAACTCATTAAAACAGGGACTTGCCGCCACCTACAGGTGGTTTTAGTGTCATATTTATTTATCCATGACGGGTCTAAATCAGCCAAGGTACCAGCATAAAAATACACTCAGCAAAATTATTAATTATCTTTATCGGAAAAATTCCATGAATCATAATATAGTTTTTTTGTCTATCACACACCCCTGGTACAATATTGTGTGTGTGTGGTGGGGGGGATTGTTTTGCAGTTGCTTATTTGTTTATAAGGTTTTGTTTTTTTGTTTTGTTGTTTTGCAGCATTTGGGTGTGGTGTCTATGGGTGTTTTGCGCGGTTGCTAGGTGGTCACCCAACCTCAGGTTTAGTTTTTTGGCTGTGTTATCAACACTAAGGTAAATATAGTATGTCTGATAGCTTGTTAAAAATAATAGCACACTGAGTTTTAGATGTAGGGTTGAGATACATGTGCAGAAATACTGCTGAATGATGATTCAAATGAATTGGTGAATCAGTTTTTTTAAATAAATGCATTGAAATGAATCATGCAAATAAACCAGTTTGCTAAAATGAGTCAGGGGCTGTATTGCTGCTTAAAAAATATACAGTAGCGTGTTGCTATTGTTATTTTTCATAGCATATGGTAAATGTAGTGCACAGAAAATGAAGTTAAGTTGACAGGTTTAGTTAGCGATTCCCCAGCACTGGGATTCAGTTTTACAGAGCAGTGTGTTTCTGCCCAACTAACTGAAGCAGACAGCCATGTCCAGTGTGATTTGACTGAATGAGCTATGAATTGACTCTCGGTCGAGTCTGTTACACCACACGGACATGTTACAGCACATAGTTTTACATGTTCGAGCATATTTTCCAGATTTTTCAGGGATTTGAGCTGACACCAGGCACACATTTTCAAGATGTGTTGCTGCAGTCATTAGCTCTGTACCGCACCGCTCTGGCAGTTGGGATCAAACGTAATTTGGGAATCTGAAAGCATAAAGGTCTTTTTTATGTCGCTGGATCTACCGGTTGGGCGGCTCGAGTGGCCAAAGACTCTTTTGTTGTCGCTCATGAAAGATTTGTCTCAGTGCAGAACAAATGTTTGCCTTGAAGTGACAATTAAGCTATTTAGAAGTGAGAATAATAATGCTTTGTTTCCCTCCAAACCCTCCCCCCTCTCTCGCATATCAAGATTCACCACTCAGAAATCATAGTGGCATGGATAAAAAAAGCTTTACATTGCAAAAAATAAATAAAACATGAATCAACAAACGATCTTAAATCCATACAAAATGAATAAATTAATTAAATAAACTGAATAAATAAATAAATAATGATTTAATTAATTAAATAACTCAAATTTATTATAATAGTATTAAATTTATAAACTCCCTCTCCTATTACTGCTATTTTATATTATTATTGATTCCACTCTAATAATAATGGCATGGATGAAAAAGAGCTTTCATTAAAAAATAACAAGTGAATAAACCAAGAAATGAATAAATACAAATTAATATAAAATATAAAACGGAATAAATAAATTATTATAATATTTTAAATATAATATTAAGTTTTATATAACAATTTAAATAAGTGTTTGCCTCATAGCTGGCTCTACGACTCTTTTTATTATTATTTATTTTATTTTTTATTTATGTCCACCATACCTTTAAAAAACCATTTATACTTTTTAAATCTACTTTATTTCTTGTGATGCAGAGCTACCTTTTTCAGCATCATTACTCAGTTTCTTCAGTGGCATGCGATCCTTCAAAAAATAATTCAGAACCCGTCTTCTTGTTATTACTTTTAAACAGTTGTGCTGCTAATTTTTTTGCGGAGACCATATATATATTTATATATATGTATTTCTATATTAGGGGGCAACGGTTCACCTTACGTTCGTTTGTAATCCATGTCTTTAGAGTCACGGTTTTGGTTTCGGTACGGTTCGGTATGTGCTGTGTTTTGGGAAAAAACTATATTGTCAAATAAAATAATAAAAGAAATACTGAATAAACCACTAAATGAATAATAAATAGTAAATGATAAATAATCAAAAAAATAATAAATAAATAAATTATTACTAATATTTAAATTGTTATCATAATTATTTAATATTATTATTTAATATACTTTTGCTTTTAATAAATAAGTTTTAAATAAATGCTGCCTCTACTACTTCTTTTTCTTATTATTTTTATTTTTTTATTATGTCCCATACCTTTAAAAATCAATGCATATGTGTTTGTTTGTTTTCTTTGCATTGTCTCTGACTGTGTACTGATGAGAGTGGGAGGTGATGACAGATTCTTACATCGGGGAGAGCGTTTCATCTCTCTGACTGCTGTTTGCATGAGCTTTCCTTTAAATAAGTAGAATTAGAAGTTTGCATTCGCCTGTTGGAACACGTCTGCCTAATTCTTGAGTTTTATTGATAATAATGTGAGTTTTCACAAACAAAGTGAGAGAAAAATAGGCAAACATTGCGTTTTTACAAACTGTGCTTTATGCAGGAATCGGATGCGTTTTAGAATTTTGTATGTGTTTTTAATGTTTTGGGGCTCTACTTCCATCAACCCTGCTTTTGTTTGATTTCTTTCTTTATTCCTGCATCTACATTGTTTTTATTTCAGTGAGATTTATAAATATTAATAAGGAGTGCCATTTGCAGAGATTTCAAAATGCACAGCTCATTTTGTCTTGATGTGTTCCAATAACCGATGCTTGCCCTTCTGCGTGAATCCTTTGAAAACACAGCATTTTGCATCTTTAACAGGTTAAAAAACAACAGCAAAGCAAGAATTCTTGGGAGGCTGATAAAGATTTTTTTTTTTGCTCAGATTTTAGACCAAATGTAAAATTAAACAAGATCCAATGCTGGCATGAACTCAGTAGAGTATTACAACTTAAAGTGATAGTCCACTCTCATGTCGTTCCAAACCTGTATGATTTGCTTAGATGTTTTGCAAAATGTCGATTCATACTGTTTAACTCCCAAAAAGCTAAGAAGTAGTATGTATATTCTTCATAGATATGTCTAAGGCGACACAAAACAACATGATGGTGAGTAAATGGTGACTATTTTCTTCTTTAACTATATACAGTAGAGTCATTGTATTGCAACCAAGCCACCGTGGGGGGGAGTGAAATAAATGTTATCAAAAAATCACACTGAACCATTCTTCAACCCGTAACTTGAGCCACACGAGTATAGAATCAATACAGAACTGATGTGATTGTGCTCTCAAAGGTGTGTATATGCGCACTATTTTATGCCGTCCTCTCACGTGGCTCATCCAATCGCACTCTAAAGCCAGAACTATCAGTTTTATAACGCAGTTTATTTTTCCATATAGGATCATCTCTGAAACGCAGCTGTCTCCTGTGCCTTGGGAGGAACTGAATTTCTACACGTTCACTACCGATGCCAGCGCATTACACAACTGCAGACTGTCCTCGTTTGCACATTCAGTCAGTGTCAGAATTTGATGATTTTCAGCCCGGCGATCCTGGCGTGTGCTAGTGTGTCTGTCAAACGTCACTTTGGTTCATTTAGTTGTTTACAGAGAGCGAGTAACCAACCTAAAACAGCACCAGTACGTCTCACAGGAGATGATATGGGTTTAAACAAGGCCCTTCTTTCTGTCTTTCACTGTTTGGAAGTGGAATGTTGCTTGACAGGAAGTCAATCAAATTTATTGCACTCCTAACGTCCCGTAATGGGGCTCTTTAAAGAGTCTGGTGTTATTTTGATTAAAATGACCCTGTCGGGTCATGAATGTGTGTGTGAATCAATCCAAAAGGGATGTAAAAGCTGTGACGTTCTGTCTGTCTGTGCCCTAGTGCAAGTGTCACTTCTGTTTGAGTGACAATGCTTTTTAATATGGCTGTCAATCGATTAAAAATGAATTAATTTAAATATGCCAATGAATTAATCATAATTAATTGTGATTATTTGCTGGGAAAAGCCTCTTTTGCTCACCGAGGCTGCTTTTATCTGATTAAAAATACCGTAAAATCAGTAATATTGTGAAATGTTTTTACGATTTAAAATAGCTATTTTTTTGGTTTACTATATTTTAAAATATAATTTATTTCTGTGATGCAAAGCTGAATTTTCAGCATCATTACTCCAGTCTTCAGTGTCATGTGATCCTTCAAAAAAAATCATTCAAGAGACCCTTCTTCTTCTTATTATTAATGTTTAAACAGTTGTGCTGCTAAATATTTTTGTGGACACCATATATATATATATATATAATATTATATATATATTAATATCGTAAGGGTGCAACGGTCAACTTTAGTATCACATTTTTACGAGTCACGGTTCGGTATGGTTTCGGGATGTGCGATGTTAGGCAAAACTATATTTTCAAATAAAATAAGACAATAAGAGCAAATAATCTAAGTACATCAACAGCACAAAAAATACAATAGAGCAAAGCTACAAAAAAAATACCAGTGCTTTCCAGGTGTTTTAGGTAGGTCTAACCTTAGTTTTTACACTCTAAAAATGCTGGGTTGTTTCAACCCAATGTTGGGTCAAATTTGGACTAACCCAACCGTTGGGTTAAATGTTTACATTAAATTTTTAACCCAACGGTTGGGTTAGTCCATCTTTGACCCAACATTGGGTTGAAACACCCCAGCATTTTTTAGATTGTAGGTAGAAATTGATATTTAATATTCAAAATAACATAACTATAATAATGACTTACACTAATGAATCTAATATTTAACTAATAGAAATAGTTTGTAACATTCGAAAAATGTCTTACTTCTCGCTTTTTGAATCAATTTGATGTTTGCGCGCGGTGTGTGTATTTTCTAGATATACATACAGAATTTACATTTATATGTACAGAATTTGTTGATGAATAGTTTTAAAAAAGTGTTCAAATTAACATTTTTTAACATTATAAATGTCTTTCGGTCACTTTTGATGATTTAATACATACCACTTCTGAATAAAATATGAATTAGTATTATAAACAAAACTTGTGCCCCCCAACAGTTAGAACAAGCTGACCACAATATAATATGCTACTTTTATTAATCTTTAAAATGGTCAAAAAAAAAAAAAAAACATCTCGTCATTTCAATCATTGTCTAACCAAAAAAGTCTAACCTTAAAAAAATTTAATAAAACACTAAATCCATCAGAAAATCACATTTTGAAACCTAAAACTTTGCCGCATTTGCAACCAATCATTTCAGTGAAGCAGTTTTCTTTAATATTAAATTTGTTTTAATATTCTGAAAACTCCAAATTCTGGAATTGACCTGCATCAGAGGAGCATAATTAATTGCATTAATGAATCCCACGTAATTAATGTGTTTAATTGACAGCCATAGTGTTCATAAATAAAGACAGGCAGGTGATGTTTATATTTCTGTGTTTGTCCCTCCCTCTCGTTCTTTTTGTATTGTACCGCATAGTTTATTTTTCCTCTCACGCTTCAATTAAGTTGCTCCTGCTCTGTGGCCTTTCAAAGTTTTTCTAAAAATAGCTGCATGGAGTGAATCGTGGGGCTGTCAGAGCTACTGTGTGAATGATAAGAATTGCCTACACCTCTATTTTATCGGTGGATTTCTCTCACTTTCGCTTGCTTTCTCTCTCTCCAAAGAGTACAGCTTACCTCAGCGTGAGACGGGGAATTAAAGATAGTCTTCATCGGCCGCCCCCGGCTGTTTCTGTACCGACAGGCTCTGCGATTGTTTCAAATTCACTCACGGTGCCTTGTGTTGTCCTGGCGTAGCTGGCAGTAGTGAATTACGAGCGTGTGTGTGTGAGTGTTTCAGTAAATCTTTGGCTGGATTTTTTTAATGTGTACCTATTGTTTGGGTTTTTGGCTTGCGGGGAACGCAAAGCTCAGGACTCGTCATGCTGTGCTCTGCCGCGCTTCAGTAGCGTGAGTCTGTTGAAGAACATCATCGGCTCATATCATGTCAGGATTCGCTGCTTTGAAGGGAGCGGTTTCAAGGGTTTCTTTTCTTAAAAAACTGTAGCGCTCTGTGCTTCCCTTTCACAATCCCCCAGCATCTGAGAAAGAGAGAGAGACGGAGAAAAAAAGCAGCAGATGACAGGAGCAGCACTGACAGAGCCGGAGTGTCAAGTGTTGAGGTTCGGCCCGTCTCTCTCTTTCTCATGCTGCTTTCATTCTCTCAGTCTGACTCTCGTTATCTGTCTCACATTCTCATTCTACCCGTCTTACTTTTACTGTATTTAGCATGGGAATCGTAACATATTTTTGTTGCAGTTCCTGCTGATTTCTATGATGATTCTGGGTTCCTTCCATTTCAATTAACCATTCTTTTAGTACTATTCTTTGAAATTAAGTAATATATTTAATTTTTTATGTTTGCACAGACTTTTGATGAATAAATTGGCCTCGCTTATCAGTATTGTATGTGCTTATTTGTTCATTCAGATATCATTCAGATATACACCAATTATACTGTGTGTTTGATTCACAAAAGACTCGTTAGAGTGATTTTGTTCTGTAGTTGGACTGTACTGGTTGCACTCTGTTGTTGTTGTTGTTTATATTCACCAGATAGAACTAAGAAAGTCATTACTTTTGGGAATCTGTTGTATAGTAGGCTTGCCGTGATAGACGGTGATGACGGTGATACCGTTGTTAAGCCGCAACACCAGTTATGTCACTTGCCCACCGCTGCACCGACCCCCACCATCGTTTTGTTTTTTTTATAGTAATAAAAATCATTTAGTTCAGTAAAAGAACAGACACTACAATTAAAAACTGAACGCGGCTGCTCAATGCAGCGTGCCGAACGACATCACTGATCAGATTTCATTTCTCCAGTGAGGAGAGTGAGTCGAGCTGACTGACAAGAAGAGTGAGGTGAGACAGACAAGACGATTGCGGATGATTTAGTTTCGAAACGAGATGCAAAAGCACCTGTTAGGCAATATTTTGGATTTTGAAAAGCCTGTTAACTTTTGCCGTTTATCTAAGGTGATTTTGGAAGTTTTTTTAAACATTTGTTTCTTATTTAATTGGTTCCACAGTGTTTGCTGATTTTTACTTTATTTAAACTTTGTGTCATTTATTTATTTTATTTGACATCAAGGTGTATGCCGTGCCTCCAAGCTTTCTTACTCGTTTTGCTAATAAACGTTCTACGTTTCTTATTTATTTGGTTATATATTATACATGCTTACTTAGCCTATTTCCAGTTTTGTATACCTATTTAAACTTTATGTAAGTTATTTGTTATTTTATATTAGGCATAGCCTGCCCTATAGCATGGTGTATTTTTAATTTGTTTTGTTAATAAAAGTTCTAAGTTTTATATATAGGCTAAAGTGAGTTTGATGTTGTATTTTGTTGTTGCATTCAAGTAGGCCTGTCACGATAACAACGTTTTGTTGTGCGATATATTGCCCCAGACATAATTACGATAAGTGGATATTATTGTCATTTAAAGACCATTTTATGCCACTGAATATAATCATAATGTAACAGCATAATAATGCACGAAGGCCTACACACTTCCAAATGACAACAAACTTGTAATTTTAGATATTAGATACCTTAAAAAACCTGAATAAATTATAAATAAACATTTTCTAACAAAAAGTAGAAAAAAGAAAAATGCACAAAAAACTTGTATGGAGATTTTTCCGTCTACAGATTTTTCCTGACCTTCTTTTCTCTGTAAATTAAGGGTGCACACTATTGCTGAGAAACACAATCACTACTTAGCAGTCAGATGTCCGTATGCATAAAGGCACAGATCCCTAAACAAGGCCATATCTGCAGAATAAACTTTTTTTTGTAGAAGCATTTTTTTAATTTTGAACTAGCACCTCATGACTACACTACGTTATGTACGAGAAGCTGCAAAAGACACAGGCACAAGTGGAATGTACAAAACATGGTGACATTCATTTTTAAGTAAATATAATGTGCGATATATTGCGTCACCAAAAATAATTGAGGTCATGTACATATATTGCACGATAAGTCGATATATTGATTATTGCGGCAGGCCTACATTCAAGCAATTGACGCTGACCTGCTGCTAATTCGAAAGTGAAAGTAAAATGCGCACGGCGCTTTTAAGCTATTTTAAAGCGAAGGAAAGCGAGGAAAGGGAATTCAACACTAAAAACGAACAATTGCTTTACCGCCAATGTGCTGCTAATTCGAAAGTGAAAGTAAAATGCGCACGGCGCTTTTAAGCTATTTAAAAGCGAAGGAAAGCGAGGAAAAGAGGGAACGCCCCTGCCCCCACGGTGATACCTCACCGTCACAATCCTATTGTATAGAGCTCCTATGTGTAAGGAACTGACTTACTAGAGTGATTTATTCAGGAACCAGTTCTATTGCATTTGTTGCACTGTATGTGTTTGATTCGCTAAAAAAGAACAGACTTGCTAGAGTCATTTGTTCAGGAATTGGTTGTTTTGCATTTGTTTGAACGTACACGTTTGATTCAGTAAAAAGAACAGATTCCTCCGATTCATTCATGAATCAGTTGTTTTTGATTCACTAAAAGAATGGACTCGTTAGAGTAGCCTATTTAATTTGGGAATAGGTTATATTGCACTGGTTGTGCTGTACGTGTTTGATTGACTAGAAATAACTGACTCACTGGAGTCATTTGTTCAGTTATGGTTTATATTGCATTTGTTGTGTTTGATTCACTAAAAGAATGGGCAGATTAGAGTAATTAATTTGGGAATCGGTTGAATTGCACTGGTTGTGCTGTATGTATTTGAATCACTAAAAAGAACGGACTCTCTAAAGTTATTTGTTCAGGAGTCTGTTGTGTTGCACTGATTGTACTGGAAAGAGACAACTCATTACTCATTGATTCAGGAATCAGACTGCACTGATTGCGACTCGAATAAAATACAGTAACTGACTCATTGACGTCATTGCGTTCTGTAATTACACTACACTGATTGCACTCTTGTGTTTGATCTATTCAAATGAACCGACTCATTGGTTTGAGAATCGGTTGAATTGCACTGATGGCACTGTATGTGTTTGATTTGCTCGATCAGACTCTGCTGATCGTGCTGTGTGTTTTGTGTTTCTCACTGCCCCGTCTCACTCTCTTGCTGTCTGTCTTACACTTCCCGTCCAGTATATTCGTTTATTTCCAGCTCTCTTTCTCTCTCCTGTGGCCTGTCTCAGTTTTTCTCTCTCTCATCATCCTTTCTTTGATATGATCTTGATTTGTTGGCCAGTACCTGAACTTCTGTGTGTGTTTTGCTTCGACCAACTTTAAGAGTTGTATTTTGGGTTAATTAATCCCATTGCTGCTTTACTCTTTTATTTAGTATATTTTATTTTTTAATAGTATACATTCTCCATGTAAACTGATATAGCTATAATGTCCCCTCGTCCATTTCTGGTTTTTTTGCGTTCGTTTTTGTATATACACGCGCACGCCCACACCACACCACATTAGATATACCCATTATACTATATTGACTTTATATGGGAGTGAAATTTAAATGAGTAAAATTCAATGAATGAAAATTCAACTTGCATGAATGAATAACTCCATAAATATATATATATTTTAAAATATATTCTAATAGATGTTATTTTAAGTGTATTAGGCTTCACAAATGACTATTAGATTAATATAACTATATTACTATGCACATTTTTATGTTTAATTATTATTTAATATATTATAATATTATATATTAGATTATTAATGATTATTTGTATTAGTTATTTTTTAGTTGATTTGCTTAGAACTCTATCTATCTACCCTTAAATTGCTTTATATATTAAATACACAGTATAATATATTAGGTAATAAATATACAATAAAACACTTGTTTATTGTGAAATAAACAATTCCAAATAACTTTTCCAGTTATATTTTAAAAAGTAATTTATTCACGTGATTGCACGCTGAATTTTCAGCAGCTATTACCTCCGTTATGAGCCAATTATGTTAGAGTTGCATTGGTAACACTTTACAATAAGGTTCAGTAGTTAACTACATTAGTTAACATGAAATAATAATGAACTGCACTTATACAGCGTTTATTAATCTTTGTTAATGTTAATTTCAACATTTACTAATACATTATTAAAATCTTGTTAACAGTAGTTAATGCACTGTGAACTAACATGAACATCTGTATTTTTTATTAACTAACGTTAGCAGATATATAACAAATAAATAGCGCAACAAATGTATTGCTCATTGTTAGTCCATGTTAGTTAATAGATAAACTATGTTTAAGTTTGCTTTTGCCTACTGAGCAGTTTTTACCTTTTCTCGGCGTTGACCGCCTCCATACGGCTTCAAATAAATATATTTGTGTTTACACAGAGGACAGTGGATCAACAGCGGATCACATGTGAGCGTGGTTTCGCGTTCACGACAGACTGAAAATCAGCCAGAGCTGCTGTAGTTTGCCAGTGTAAGGAGATGCTGCAGGAGCTGCTTTTACATGGGCAGCTGCTTTATTTGGATCCGAAGGAAAGGCTTTCCTGATAAAATGTTTGTCTTCACTCTAGCTTCCTATAGACCTACTGTAGCCCAGCAGATTTACATTTCATGAATAAAAAAGATAAAATGGGCAAAAGTGTAAAATTGATGGCTAAATTTGTCAAAATAACAAGTATTTCCATCAGTAATGCACTTCCCATCACTGTTCCCAACATTTGCAGTGATTTAAAGCCATAACTAAGACATTTTTCTGTTCTGTTTTTCAGTGCATTGCATGTATGGAATATTTATGATCCATGTGTGCCTAGTGTGAATCTACAGCGACAGAGGCGTCTATATAACTGTGCCAATCTGTTACAAGACATGAATAATGAATGTGGTGCTTTTAACGTGCAATGCAATTATGGTGTCATTAGCGGGTACTGTACTCTGCGTGTGTGTGCTTCTATGTGTGTGATTTAGTTTAGCGTGATTACAAGGGATGGATTGAAGATCTCATTTGTTGTTGAAATGCAGTCACGCAGGGCTTCTCTCTGTCACCAGACTAGAGTGAGTTATTCTGTCATAATGCTTTATCTGCAGCGCCTTACATCTCTTGAATCATGGGAATATACAACACGGCGTCCTAACGTGAAGAATAGATTGCATGACAGCTAAGAAATTATTTATATATTTATATATATATATATTATATATATATTATATATATATATATATATTATATATCTATATATATATATAATATATGTTGCATGGATTTTCTTTCACTTTAGAGTTTATTTAGTTTTTTTAGTTTTAAGTTCTGCTTTCTGTCGTGGAAGAAAGATGGGAGACCTGCCATGATGCCTGTGAAACATTTCAACTTTAGTATGTGTGAGTGTGTTTTATCTTATTATATTGTATATAGTAATCTATTTATTAATCTATTAAAATAAATATTTAACACTTAAAATAATTCACAAAATTCTGTACTATTTAAAATATTCACAATTAAATGTATATAATAAATTTTATGGACTTTATAAGTATTGTTTTGGAATGCTAAATTGCTAAATTTCTATAACTTCAATAATCTTTTGCACATTTTATCATGTATATGCATGCTTATAATTTAACAACTATTATTCTTTATAAATGACATGTATTTATTTTAATATAAATGACAAATATATGTAAATCACATGTCGTGTCTTTATGTAACATAAGACATATACACATTACACACATATCCATATATACCCACTTATTTTGTAATGCGAATTTCTTTATATATCTATATATATCTATATATATATATATATATATATATATAATATTGAAATACACACACAGAACACTTACATCAGTATGTGTTATTTACAAATGCTGCATGTGGTTGCAACTATTGGAAATATGGGAAAGAAATCTGTGCTTGTCAAGCTGTTTCACTTCATGAGATTTGTTTTATTAATGATTATTTTAAAACAATGTTTATTTATGATTCCTTTCAATATGAATGAGCTGATATTAAGAGAAGCCTTTGTATGTCCTGATTATTTCTAGCACATAATGTTTACTCTTTTTGGTCGAAAGCCACAACACCGAACAACAGCTGTAGTAAAGCTCATTCCACACTTCTGTCGTGTTTAGCTGACTCCAATATAAAACCGCTAGCCAAAGCGCAATAAATCCTGAATTTGTTGCAGAACGGCCAAAAGTGGCTTATTTTACTAACAGCTTAATCTGTTCCCACACGTACAAAGAGAGAAACTAATAACGCTACTCCCAACTTCAGGTCTCCAGAGTTATTACATGTGGATGTCAGTGGAGGACGACGACAAGATAAAGAAGCTGCTGCAAATAACAGAAAATGAGGTTAGCACAGGCGCTAACGCCAACCCGGTGCTGCTTCATTGTTTTCTCATAGCGTGTCCTGCACTGCTATCAGCAATAAAGCTCAATAAAACTGCTGATTAGATTAATTAAAATCACAAGGCCTTGGAGCCATACAATTATAGTCGTTAGGAAAACTTGGGATAGTTGGACGGATCCCTTAGCCATCTGGAAGAGTGCAAGTTTTCCTGCATACTTGTGTTTTTTCTTTTGGGTCTTGTAAATAAACACTCGTTCTCTCATATTTCCTCTAATAAAGGCTGGCAGAGGCTGGATTAGAAAAAGTAGATGGGTTATTTATCATGTGTGTGAAAACATGCATTGCTCAAACATACTGTATATGCAAATCCAAGTGATCTATAAAAGGCTCAGCTGAGGGATGGTCATAATTTGTGTACAGTTATTCCTGATGTTTTTTTTTACATTTCTATATTTATTTTTTGTTAAACATGAAATATTTAAAATTATATACATTTTGCCTCATTATTTATTCATTTTTTATTCATTTATTTATTTTTGTTTTCTGTTTTAACTAATGTTACTAAATGTTTATTTGATTATTTTTGTATTTTATTTTATCGTAACTTATGTTTTTATTTTAGATTATTTTTATTTAATTTATGTATTTGTTTATTTGTTTGTTTTTGGTTATTCAACTGATTTTATAATTGTAAGTTATATTCGAGTTTATTCATTTAATTTTTTCATGTATTTGTTTTTCATTATTTTATTAATTGTACTTTACAAATTTATTAATTTGTTTGTCTATTTTTTATTTAATTTAATTAAAATTTATTTTGGTTTAGGTTATTTTATTTTTATTATTCTAATGTATTTGTATTATTTAATATTGTATTTGGGCTATTTTTTTCATTTGTTTAAAGTCGATTTATATAAATTGAATGTTTTTTTTTTATTTGAAATAAATTATTAATATTTTATTAGTAAGTTAACGGAGGCAGCGTTGGTGCGTGGCAGTCCCACTTTAGCCGCCCTTGTTAGTGCGTTCGCCTCCCATGCCGGAGACCCGGGTTCGAGACTCACTCGGAGGGAGAACGAGGTGTGGCGTTGAGGACCCGGGAGAGGGGTTACATTGGTGCCGTGACCCGGATGGGAGTGAGGGTTAGGGGGGTGAGTGTAACGGAGGCCAGCAAGTAGGTGCTTTAGTCTTTAGCCTCCTTGTTAGTGTGTCCACCTCCCATGCCGGAGACCCAGGGTTTGAGACCCACTCGAAGCGAGAAGGAGGTGTGGCGGTGAGGACCTGGGAGAGGGGTTACATAAGCACTTCTTTGATCAATCTAAAAAGTGACCAAAGATGACACATCTTACACTCACGGGAGTCTCCAAAAGTTTGCCCGCACACAAAGTAGTCAATCACTCACGAGCCTGTTTGTCGGTATTAAAAGCTTACGTGTTATTTTTACACTCAGCTGAAGCAATGCCAGTATAGAATTTTTTAACTACCGTCTGGCAGATATTGAGATGTCTGTGGCGAGTTTTGTTGTGTTGCACGTCAAACCTGCCAAGAAACTCGATTTGTTTGGTGCATTCTATTTCTATCTGCGCTTTGACAGGGTATAATCAATGCTATCGTTCTCTCTGTGTGCTCTCTTGCAGAAAGCGCTACGTATCCTCTAAGAGGAAGTGATGTCACGACACCACCACCGCTTTGAGAGAGACTACCGAGGCCCTTGGGACCGTCGCGAGCGCGCCAGCGGCCTTCACAATGGCGTAGGCAACAGCACCTGCTCCTCGGCGCCCCCTGTGGCCAACGGCAACAACCGGCCGGGACTCCTCCCACTCCCGATCATCCCGTCCCTGCTTCCCACCCCCGTGACCATCGCCGTGACGTCAGCCAGCAACGACCTAGCCGCCAAGCGCTCGGGAGCCGCCACGTCCACCACGGCACCTGTCATAAAGGTAGAAGCTGCGAAATCCGCATCCAAATCACTCCAATGCTTTTCCATTTCGCTCATGCTGCCAGATTGCTTCATTTGATCCTGCTCTTCTTCTCCTCGCTAATTTTCTCTTTCATTATGCAAATGAGAAACTCTGAGCAATGGGCTGAATTAAGCCCGAGCCCGTGGCTCTGTCGAGTCTGTTGTGGGCACGAAATAAAAGGCGTCAGCTTGCTATTTGAGTCGAGATGAATGCCATTGTGGAGAATTAGTTCAAGGAATGAGAAAAGCACGAACTGTTGTTTCACTCTGTGCCGTTTAATCAGATTAGCTTCTGTTTCACTTAGATTTCATGCATAAAGACAGTTTACCAGCTACTTGCCATGCGGCTTTCGCAGCCCACGCTCTTATAAGGCCATGATTGACGTGACCTTTGTTCCAGACCTGCAAAACGTACACATTGTGAAGGTATTGTTCACTTGAGGTCTCGTTAATGGCTGATAGGAGGTGTTTGTACGTTAGTGTAGCGACTCACCGGAGGTGTGCGGGGTCGTTTTCGGGGTAATTTCTCTTGGTTTGAATCAGTCGAGTCTCCCAGCAGAAGGGCTTGCCAGCTTTTCTCTACCTCGTTTGAAGCCCACTTCAGGGAGCGATACAACCTAAAAATCTTGGCATCTCCAACTAGAGCTACTGTCATCTCACATCGGAGCTTTTTCTTTGGACTTTTGCGCTTGAGTGAATTCCGTGGGACTTCTGTGGCCGGAAAGCTTTGTGAGTGTCTAATCAAATGCTTTTAGCTTTATGCAGATTGTATTAACACTAACCCTGTGGGCGAACACCAGCATTTGGACGCTGACCGCTGAGTTCTGCTTTGACTTTGACGTGTCCCTCTGATGCATGTTTTAGTATACAGAAAAACTACTTTTTTTAATCTAAAAAATTGTCTTTTGTAAAAGCAGCTGGCTGCACTACAAGTTACTACACTTTTAAAAAAACAACTTTTCAAAGTTGTAAATAAGATTATTGCAGTATGCTTCACAAAGAAATACTTACTAGCAAGTGTTTCGAAGTAAATCCTACACCATTGTTTGTGTACAATATAAACGTTTAGATTTTATAGTTTATTCAGATCAGTGTTTCTCTGACTTTTAAACTATAAGGGTTTTTTGAATGAATGAATCATGATTATGATGACAGCATTTCAATTATGCTAAATACGATTGTGGTAAACTTGAAAGCAGCAGTTTTTAGCTGAAAATGAGACTTTTTGAATCAGTGAATCATTACTTTTGGAACTCATTCATTTACATGAACTGTCTGAATGAATTGTTTTACTGATATGTAGCTCTCTTTCATTCATTCTAGAAACCACAGTTAAAAAAGTTTAGAAATATTGGGAAAATATTTTTCTTTTCATTCCACTGTATGTGGAGAGTATTTCAGTTTCTAATTTTAAAGGGGTCATATGATGCTTTTTTAAAGATCATTATTTTGTGTATTTGGTGTAACAGAATATGTTGACATGCTTTAATGTTAAAAAAACAAAATACAAAATATTTTTAAAATACTGTACATTATTGTAGGTCCTCTATGCCCCGCCTCTCTCAAACGCTTCGTTTTCTACAAAGTCCCTCCTTCCGACAAGCGCAGTCTGCTCTGATTGGCCAGCTGACCCAGTGCATTGTGATTGGCCGAACACCACAAGCACTCGTCGGAAATGTAACGCCCCTTACCATAATCGCGAGCTTCATCTTTCAAAATAATTGTAGACAGAGCCCGAAAGGGGAACAGAGTCGCGTGACAGACACAGTGATGAAGCTATGTGTTTGCAGTACACAAGCCACGGTTTAGACAGCTGACTCCACTGTGATCTCTCTCTCACTCTCTCTCTCTCTTCTCTCTCTCTCTCTCTCACAGCACTGCGCGCGCACTAACACAAACACACACCAGACGATGCGCAAAACTCCGAATTTGAACAGTCAATAGCAAATATTTAACTAATAACAAAACAGTAGCTGATTTCAGAAGCGCCAGATTGTCATAGCAAGTCAGAATTACCTCCTCTCCTAGGAAACGGTCATCCATAAAATGCATTGATATTCTGTTGTAAGTAATCTTAAAGATTCCTAAAATGCATCTACTTTTCGGAAGGCTAAATAAAGTGCTTTTGCTTTTGCACTGAAATACACAGTGTCTCCCTGACATGACTGCTTCAACATTAACTGCGTTTACTGAAACCACGCCTTCTTTCTTTACATGCACATTTGGGCGCATTATGCAAATCTTTCCACATAGTGAGGTAGATATGTGGGGGTGTTTTAGAACGAGCCGTTTTAGGGGGGGCTGGCAGAGTCTTAACTTTGATAAAGAATATCTCTTTGTTTTTGAGACTTTAGTCCCTTTGCCACTTCAGGGATCTTATCTATGCACAATCAGCTTGTAACACTCCAAAGAGAAAGGGAAAACTTAAATCGCATCATATGACCCCTTTAATTAACGTGTTGCTTGGCCATTTCTTTGTATTATTTTGTGAATTCTCTAGCAATTTCTAAGTGAAAGTGTTTTAGAGTCAATCATCAGCTTGTTTAGAAACCACAGCTAGAAAAGTTTTAGAAATATGGTTAAAATAACTATCATAATTTGTACATAGTTGTGACACGCATAACGACAATAAGCAAGAACGATGAGTTTCCAGATGACAATTTTTTTTGAAGAATAATGAAAGGCATTGATCCTGATCTATACGCACCAGTCAACTACCGTGTAAAATTATGTTAGTAATTTTTTTTAATAATAAATAATTATTATTATATTTATTCTGCAAAATGCCTTCAATTGGTTCAAAGTGACTGTAAAGAATTGTACATATTCCATTCAAATAAATGCTGTTCTTTCGAACATTCTATTCATCAAAGAATCCTGAAAAAAATTATAACAATTTATGAAGCAGCACAACCAGTTTCTATTTTAAATAAACGTTTTCAAACCTTTCTATTCACCAAAGTATCCTGAAAAAAAAAAAAATCCACCACTTTTTTCAAACTGATAGTAATAATAAATGTTTCTTTTGCAGAAAATCAGCATATTAGAATTATTTCTGAAGAATCATGTGACACCGAAGACTGGAGTAAAGATGCTGAAACTTGAGCTTTGCATCACAGAAATAAATTACATAAAAGGTTTTTTCCAAAGAAACCAGTTACATCTTCTAATTCTATATATTTCATATGCTGTGTTTTTGCTGTGTTTTGGATCAAATAAATGCACCTTTGGTGAACTTTAAAAAAAAAGTAGTGTACGTGGAAGAATGCTTTCACAACATTGTTGTGTTAGTTGCATTCTTCAAAAATGTCTTCAACTTCTGTTTTCCACTGAAAAAGATAGCAGCAAACAAGTTTGGAACGACTTGAGAGCGAGTAAATAATGACAGAACTTCTCTTTTAAGTTAGCAGCATTGCTACTTTTAGTTAGTTAGTCTCCAGCACTGGAGGGAATGTGTTTACCTCGGCTTTCTTTAATTATTGCCTGAAGGAAACTCATCAGAACACGGTAGAGTCTTGAGGGACCGACACTTTCTCTGTCATCTGTCATCAAAGTCTCCATGTTGTTTTGCCCACGGTCCAGCTCATAGATGCTTTTCAGATAAATATAAAAGCAAAAGCGGCAGAAAGACATGAGAAGGAAAGAGAAGGTTTAATCTAACGTCTTTGCTTGCTTATGACATGGATGTCTAATAAGGCAAATTGTGTGTGTGTAGTTAATGACTCTGAATGCTGCATATTTATCTGGAAACGTGTTTGTTTTTAACCTTGACAGGTATGAGGCGTGTGATTGAGTTTGTGTGGCTGATTTACAGTATTATGTTTGTGAGTCTGTTTTTGTGTGCAAGACAGATCGGCATCTAATTAGTGAGATGGAGAGGGACCCTCGCGTCGGCTCACATGTCTTTTTGTGGCAAACTCTACGCAGCAAACAACAAATAACGTGGCTACTGTAACTTTAAGAGGCCCATCTGCCTGAGCTGTCTGTCATGATTAACGACACTTCAGAACCAACAAACGACTCTTAATTGAACTAGAGGTGTGGCAGCTTATTTACTCGCCTCCTCTTGTAATTAATTTTGTTTGTAATGCCTTTGTTTATGTATTTATTCCCCCGAGCGTAACCGTGAATCCACAGCCGCTGACAGAGACATTTTTTCATAATTCCAGCACTCAGGAGTGCTTGAGAAAGTTTATTATCGTCTATTTAGAGCAGGGGGCCATAAGGAAGCCTCAGCAAACTTTAAAGGGGCAAGATAATTTAAGATCATTTAAAATCATTTGAAATAAGTTAAAGCAGTTAAAAAAAAATCAAGACATTTCTTGTTTTAATTTATACTCAACACCTTTTTTTTGTGAAGAATTTTAAAAGAGTAATTTCTAGACCTGGAAAAGTCATGTAAATTAAATCAAACCTTATAATTCCATTGCCATGCTTATACATTTTATGAATTTATGAATTTTCTAGTTGTGACAAGCGCTATAAATATTTTTTTGTTTTTTTTTTTTTATTTTATTATTTTATTTTTATTTTTTTTACAAATCCTTGTCCAGTAAACCACGAAGTCTATTGTTGTGGACAATTGGTGGCTTTTGAGTCAAAAAGTTTGAGAACCACTGGATTAGAGAGTCACACTAGAGCGATGCACTAATTATTTATATGTATTACTAATAAAAAAAGTATCAACAATTATTTTACCTTGTACCATGGTATTCTTTGAATTTACCATGGTGTATCAATATGGCACCATGTTGTTTCTCAAATTACCATCACTGCACTATGGTATTTTTCATAAGGTACACTGAGAAAAAATTTGATTTATTTTGAAAATATGTTCACCCAGAAATTCCCTTAAACCGCTAGTAAACCAATCAAAACAAAATCACAACTTACAAAGGAACGCAGTAACACATTCAAGTAGAAAGCGAAATAGTATTTCTTGTAAAGGTAACTGCAATAATCTTTACACTTCAAAAAAACTTTTTTCTTTTTTTTTTGCAGTGTGCTTCCAGAACATCTTTTATGTACTGTCCTTGTAAATTGATCCCATGATTTGACTTACAAAACTTTGACTAGTTTGCTTGCCACAAATGCACGCTCAACGATTTCTGTGTGGGTGTCGCTAAGAAAGGATTGAACGCTGAGTGACGAGATATTGTGGTGGCTGTCAGTACATCGGCTTCTGAATGTCGCATAGGGTTTTGCCTGGGATGAATCCATGTTAAAGTCTGACCCGCAGGCCCGTACTGTTCATCGTGAGGCACCCATTTTTTTAAATTATTATTATTATTTTATATTTATGCCTTTTCAATGTACCAAAGTGATCATTTCCGATTTTTTCATTCGATAATAAATCGATAGGCCTAATCATAAATTGGTTAGTCTTGACTGTCAGCGCTGCGCTATACGAATCAGCTCATGTCTGTTCGGAACCGATTCGCGGGACTTGATGAAAGAGAGGAAGCGGCCAGAAGAAGCAGTGAAATGTAGCAACATCACTGACCTGTTCAGGACTTCGAGTGCAGGTAAGTTTAATCTGTAAATACGCTAGATAGTTTTGTTTTATTAACGTAGTTGATTATTAAACTGCTAGTATCTGTTAGGCTATCAGGAGCACCCATTATTATCATCATTCAGAATACTGTGCTAAAGGACATCAATATCGATTGCAAAGTTACATTAAAACATTAAGCAGAGACAGATATTCACATGGATTTATTGTACAGGGAGGGAGGGAGCTAGAGCAGACAGCAACACAAAAATAATATGAGTAACAGGCTCACAGCCTAATAATTAAATAGTGTATTAGACTTTTTCAACAAATATATTGTACTAATTTTGACATTTACGCACTTTATAATGTTGTTTTAAGACACTACCATCAAAAGTTTGGAGTCAGTAAGATTTTTAATGTTTTTTAAAGAATACTCTTCTGCTCACCAAACCTGCATTTATTTAATACAAAGTACAGCAAAAACAGTAATATTGTAAAATATTTTACTATTTAAAATAACTGCTTTCTATTTGAATATATTTTAAAATGTAATTTATTCCTGTGATTTCAAAGCTGAATTTTCAGCATCACTACTCCAGGCTTCAGTGTCACATGATCCTTCAGAAATCATTCTAATATTATGGTTTGCTGCTCAAAAAACATGTATTATTATTTTATTCATGGTTGAACACAGATTTAGGTTCCCTTTCAAGGTAACTTCGAACTGCGTCTTCTAGGGGTCGCTATGGGGGACGCCTTCAGCGTGACCGGTGTCTGAAGCATACATCTAAACACGACAATAACATTGGCCGGCAACAGCCTGTGATGTCATCACCTGGCGCGACCACAGTATAAAAGGGTGCCGGGAGAACACGTCATCCTTTTCTTCGTCTTCAAGGACTGTTTTGTTTGAAGCGTGCATTTCCGGTAAGAACGATTAATCTTCTTTACCATGGCAAGCACTAGTTATGAGCATGCTAGTTATCCCAACATTGAGGGGATGCATGAGAATGGTTATGAGAGGATGCCGTCTGTTGAAGAGACGCTGGCCTGCTATCTCTCTATGGGGAGACATCTTCTCTTAAAGTGATAGTTCACCCAAAATGAAAATTTGATGTTTATCTATTACCCCCAGGGCATCCAAATGTAGGTGACTTTGTTTCTTCAGTAGAACACAAATTATGATTTTAAGTCCAGCCGTTGCAGTCTATCAGTCGTATAATGCATGGCAATGGTAACAAAATCTATGAGAGTAAAAAAAACATGCACAGACAAATCCAAATTAAACCCTGCGGCTCGTGACGACACATTGATGTCCTAAGACACGAAACGATCGGTTTGTGCCAGAAACCGAACAGTATTTATATCATTTTTTACCTCTAATACACCACTGTGTCTAACTGTCTTTGGGCGCGCGCAGGCATCCTGTGCGTGTGGTGTGTACGCGCTCTGGCGTAGTTTACGCAAGCGCCGGAAGTGATCTCTCGCGCGTATACGTCACTCATTGGTTACACAGTGCACAGTCATTGTAGGTACGACGGCTAATCAAAATGGTACTTACTTGCGCTTATCCGGATTGTTCAAACTGACTTAAAACTAAAAGATTACGTTCTCTCGCGCAAACTCATTCGGGAGTGCTGACTTTTCACGTATTCTCAACTTCTGAACCTGCTCGCCTGAAGTTATGGTTGATTGCTCGCTCTTTGGCTGGATATCAACACACCCATTAACGTAAACTACGCCAGAGCGCGTACACACCTCACGCACCGGATGCCGTGCACGCGCTCAAGGAAGTTGGACATAGTGGTGTATCAGAGGTGAAAAATTATATAAATACTGTTCGGTTTCTTGCACAAACCGATCGTTTCGTGTCTTAGGACATCAATGTGTCGTCACGAGCCGCAGGGTTTAATTTGGATTTGTCTGTGCAGGTTTTTTTACACTCATAGATTTTGTTAATATTGCCATGCATTATACGACTGACAGACTGCAACGGCTGGACTTAAAAATCAATAATAAATTCTTCTACTGAAGAAACAAAGTCACCTAAATCTTGGATGCCCTGGGGGTAAGCAGATAAACATCAAACTTTCATTTTTGGGTGAACTATCCCTTTAAGGCTCCCTCCCTGCCGTCCAAACCCCTTCAGGATACATCTCGTTTGAATGGCAGGGCATACGCAGCAGCAGGTCAGGCTGCAGCCTCGTTGCATACCATGGCGGTGCTTCAGGCTTATCAGGCTGATTTATAACAACATTTATAACAACCTATATAAATGTGCATATCCAATCGTTTGTGCGGAGATTGGAAGCTAAAGCGCTCTTTGCAGGACATGGAGGTGCCAGTGCGATCACTTGCATTTTTTTCTAACAGTGGAAACAACTTAAAATATGCAGTCATTTTAGCTCATAAAGGGATAAGATTAATACATCATTCTAAACTGTAAAGGGTCTAGTTTTATTTGTGTGCACTCACAATATCAACAAAACGTTGTGCTTTTATCAAATAAAGAAAACAAACGCTTTCTAGTGTCTTCGGCTTGAACAGGAGCGCTTCACAAGGATGAACCTAAACTCAGACATGATCAAAATATATAGAAAGCTTTAAATTACTACTTTAAAACGAAATAATTCAAATCGAAAATAGACTCCTAATAAAATAAACTCTTTAATTATGTAATCCCTGCATTTCTCTCTAAAGGCACATCCAGTTAGTAGATGGCAAGCCATTTTTTCATCACTATAATTGATGGAAGGCCCGATTATAATTTGCATTTATTTTATAATTCCGTACAGTTAAAAAATAAAACACTAATTATAATGGCATATGTGTAAAACTTTGTACTTTAATTGTATAGCTGCTTTTTCTGATTTTTATGTTGCTCTGTTCTGAATACCTTAAAATTTAAAGGATTTGCTGCAACGCAATTTTGTATGATATGTTAATTATTTATAAGCCTTTTTTTTATCCATGCAGCAAATGCTTTAAAAACCAGCTTTAAAATTACTTTATTGCATTCTAGACGATTTTAAAGTACTTTTCACTATAAATTTTATGGGTAGCTTGAATGTAAACATTGTCATGAATTCGTTGTATTCCCATTTGTAAAATAGCCAACAAATTAATTGTTGTAGGCTACCCCGATCTCATGAAAGTGCGTATAGCAAGATTTTCTGCTTCTATTTGGCGTAATATTCTATGCAGAAATTGACTTTGGCATGCAAAAGACTGATAAATTCATAATTAACGGCATGGGTTCAGTCGACAGAAATACGGGACATACGGGCCTATAATAGCTGCTGAAATGTTTGCGGGGCAAATCTCAGATCAGTCTGAGCGCTCATGGTACTCACAGTGCGTACAACCGTACACCTGCAGGCGCCACTGACTCGGACGGTTGTCGTGGTAATAAACACCATAAACAGCAACCGTTCACATGTCAGCGCTTAATGCGCATATATATGAATAGCATTTTAGGGGGCCCTTGGCTTTTTAGGGGCCCAAGGCGGTCGCCTACCTTTGCCTAATTGGTAAGTCCGCATTTTAGGGGGACCTTGGCTTTTGGGCCCAAGGCAGTCGCCTACCTTTGCCTAATGGGTAAGTCCGCCCCTGCATGGTTACATATGTAACCTGAGAGCCTTTTTTCAGGTTTCTTTGATGAATAAAGTTCAGAAGAACAGTATTTATCTGAATAGAAATCTTTTGTAATATTATAAATGTTTTTACTGTCAATTTTGATCAATTTAAAGCATGCTTGCTAAATAAAAGTAAATTCCCGCCCCCCCCCCCCTTCCCCCCCCCCCCAAAAAAAGCTTTTTAGTTCAGATAAATGCTGATCTTTGGATCTTTCTATTCAACCAAGAATCCGCTGTGCTCAACTAATATGATAATAATAATACAAAATTTTTCTTGAGCACCAAATCAGCATATTTTCTGAAGGTCATGTGACACTGAAGACTGGAGTTATGATGCTGAAAATTCAGCTTTATATAATAGTGATAAATTACATTTTAAAATATATTCCAATAGAAAACAGTTATTTTAAATCTTAAATATATTTCACAATATTACTGCTCTTGCTGTACTAGTTTGGGCTCAAATCAATGCAGGCTTGGTGAGCAGAAGAGACTTTAAAAATCTTGTATCTGTATATTTGTATGAAATATAGGGTATTTAAGTCATGATAAATAACATTATGTGCTAACAAACTGAAATGAGATGGTTGTTTTCAACAAGGTGGACACAATTCTGTTCATAACAGTAGACCTGGTAGAAACCTGGTGGTGACGAATGACAGGTAGAAAAAAAGGTGTGGGGTAGCGTGCAGAGATATTAGGGAAAATTAAGAGAGAACCTTTAATTATTTTCCACGGCCCCAGACTAAGGATTTAGACCTTTTTTTATGTGATGGCCATACAAATAATAGGGTTGGCAGGTTTCAGAAATTGTTGTGGATGTATAGGCTATATACAGGAAATTAGGAGACAAAATTGCACCTTTTGGGGTACAACAGCTTGTCACTGGAACAGGACCCTTAAAAGGACATATTTGTTCCTTTTTTACCTCTAATAGTATAGGCCTACAAATTAGTACCTTAAGGGTACAAATTACTATTCTAAGGTACTAATATGTACCTATTAGGGGTAAAAAAGGTACAAAGATGTCCTTTTAAGAATACTGCTACGGTGTCAAGCTGTTGTAACCCAAAAGGTACAATTTTGACCCCTTTTTTTCTGTGTGGCCTGGATTAGTGTGAGATTTCCCGGCCTGAAATTACATCCCAGTCCGGCCCTGCTGACCAGTGAAATGCTGCAGAAATTATGCAGGCTGCCAATTATGGGTGCGACACAGAGAAAGAGAGATGAAACGCTGCAGTTTAAAATAACAAAACTTAACATATTGTACCATGTACACTAGTGTTCAAAAGTTAAATGTCAAAAATACAGTAGAAGCAGTGATGTTGAGAAATATTATTACAATTTAAAATATCTGTTTTCTATTTTTATAATACTGTTTTCTATTTGATTATAAATCAATAATTTATTCCTGTGATGCAAAGCTGAATTTTCAGCATCACTACTCCAGTGTTCAGTGTCACATGATCCTTCAGAATCAAAACCACACATAAACACAGACTTCATATGATCTGTATCACTGTATGTTGATATCCTGTTGTATGTTGAAAATATGAAATACTATGAGGATCAAATTGTATGCTCTCTCCCAGTTATGCTACATTTCAAGACACATTACTTTGAGATTACCTACAAGAGACCAACCATCGCACACAGCTTGAGTCTGTTTCCTACTCCATTATCAGTTAAAAGCATGAATCACGGGTTAACCCGGGTCACCTCGCAGCGCTGGTCAGAGCCATTTGCACATCGCAAATTGATGAAAAGCAAGTGTTTTCTATTGGCAAAAGCAATTTCGTTCTCTTCTGGTGCATGACACACAAGCAGCCGTTTGTGCTGATTATGTTTGTTTACAGCGCAGCATTGTTGAATTCTTGATTCTGATTGGTTGACGGGGGTTTAGAGGTTGTTGATTAATTTTCTATTCTTAGTGACAGGTTTGTTGATGCCATTGCAGTTCTGTATCACATTTCAATGTTTCTTTCTAACTAATAACAGTGGCGTCGGGCAGGATACTTGATTGGTGAAGTCAGTAGGGATGAAAAAGTGAATAATGTCTTGAGATAAACATGTTTAATAGACATGTGTGTTTGATAACCGTAGCTTAAGTGGAGTAATTGACTCTTGAATTCTTGAAATGCAATGTTCTGCCTTTAATTATTCCTTACAAAACCTTTTTGTGTATATATAACATTCATACACGAGACTCAAGAACTTTTTGTACAGGACAAGATCCAATAGATTACTTTAGTATCCATGCAATATGCCATTTCTTTCTCTTAAAGGGGTGGTTGATTGCGATTTCACTTTTTTATGTTAGTTAGTGTGTAATGTTGCTGTTTGAGCATAAACAATATCTGCAAAGTTACGAAGCTGAAAGTTCAATGCAAACGTCTCAGGTTACTTATGTAACCATGGTTCCCTGAGTAGGGAACGAGACACTGCGTCCTCTAGGGGTCGCTATGGGGAACGCCTTGTCGTGACCCGTGTCTGAAGCATACATTGAAAAAACACCCAACTCGTTGGCCGGCGACAGCCATGCCGTCACTACCGGTGCGACTACAGTATAAAACGGTGCCGGGAGCTACACATCATTCACTACTTCATCTGAAGCTTGCGTCCGCAGCATGGCAAGAAAACCTAGAGGACGCAGTGTCTCGTTTCCCTACTCAGGGAACCATGGTTAAATAAGTAACCTGAGACGTTCCCTTTCCAGGGAACTTCGAACTGCGGTCTCGTCTACGTGGTCGCTATGGGAATCGGGTAGAGTTGATATACCCGTGCCACCATGCTGAGGGGAGTGCAAGCCAGAACTATGGCGATCACTAAGTACCAACTCTACCATATTGATATGGTAGTTGCCCCTGGGACGTTAGACGGCTATCAGTGACATTATTCCCTACGGCCAAAAGCCTAGACTACATACCCCAAAAATACTTACCTGTTAGGGCTAGACTCCTGGGCCCGGGGTAGAGCTCAAGGCTTTACCTTCGCCCTGGAATACTTGGTATACGACCAAGTGCCTAGAATCGTACTAGGTCTTGGCCTGCCACCCAGGGGGCTACCGTTTGCTCTGCATGAGCTTGCTGAAGGAATTGTCTCAACAGACCCTTAGTAGCAACTCCCTGTTAAGTAGGTATCCAGAGGATTCATAGGAGGAGTGGTGCCCAAGGCGGAACCGGGTTTTAAACCACTCAGAAAGAGCACGAGGCTACTGTGCGTAGCTCTTACCATACAGGTTTTTTAGAAAAGTGGGCAAAGCATAATGTGCACTCTTACCACTTATGTGGATTTTAGAAATGTGGGCAAAGCATAACGTGCGCACTTACAACTTATGTGGATTTTAGAAAGTGGGAAAAGCATAACGTGCACACACTTGAATACCGTTCTAGGGGTTCTCGTGGCAACCTGAAAGAGCAGCCTATAGATAAAAATAGCGTATCCCCCGACGCTATATCTACGGCTATAATGCTGGAGTGGCTAGTAGTAAATCTGTAGCTGGGGGAGCAACATCCAGCTCTCAATGGAGAGGGAGGTCAACCTACAGCATGTTCCCATGGTGTAACAGCTAGCAGTTATTCAGCTGAGGGAGAAACACACTCAGTTCTCAAACCGAGACGTGGCTCGACCTGCAGCATGTTCCAAAGATGGAACAGCTAGCAGTAGTTTACCTTGGCTGAGGGAGCACAAACCCAGCCCTCAACGAGAGGGGGCTCTACCTGCAACATGATTGTAAAGTAATCTCTGCAAAGCTAGCCCTAACCGTCACGCGCATCAGGGAGGCATAGAGAAGGCTAATTCCTCTTGGCGCTTTGGATCCGGCTCTCTGTTGAGAAACAGATAACTCAACCTCCTCAATTGAGAGGAGAACTTCCGATATTTGGTTTTAGAGTGAATAATGTTTGCGTCTTGATCCAGGTGTAACTCTCTTGTAAAAGGGGAGTCATTTGCTTCAATCTACCACTGGAGGACAGCCCATGGAGCAGGGTTAACGTCTCGAAGAAACACATACGCACAATACCCCTCAATGGTGAGGGGTGTGATGCTGTCAAGATGATATCCTGGTGATTCGTAAAACCCTCAGGGCGACCCAGATACGTAGAACCATTCAGGGTCGCATGAAAGCTGTAACACCACCCTGATGTCCCATTGAATGTTGTTGCAGTGACTGGAGCGCCCGGAGGCCTGATAATCACAAGGCTCCCGCAGAACCTGTGTTATGGCCGCATGATCCTTAGGAATTGATGATAGCCGAAAACCGGTCGTGTCTTTACTTACCTTCTTGGAACATATATCGAAACGCAGTAAATTAAACACTGCAAAGTCTAGCACTGCCGGTTCTCTGACCCATCAGCGGGGAGTGTCCCCATTCGAGACTACCCTAGAAAAAGGTTACAGAACACACAGGTCCCGGGGAAACACTTCAAAAAACGTAGCGAAGGTTATTATCACCGAACCACCAGTCATTCAGCCCATCCATATATTTAGACATGGATCGTACTCTCCCACCATGGTTCCCGCGTCGGAGCTTTGTCCGAAGAAGCCTCTAGACCGGACAATCAGTAAGATGGTCATTATGAAGCCATATAACCAACCAAACCTAATAGGTCCAGCATAGGAGAATATAATGCAGGAAATTTCCCACCTAACCTCGGTCAGTTGGAGAGATGGTGGTTACAGGGGAATTTATGAAGGTGAAGATAAGGGCAGATGTAAGACCCCCGAAGGAAATGAGTGGATACTGATGTATCACTCTGATCCGGACGAAAGCGTTGATGCCTTGTCTGGATCACATCCCTTTGGTCTTTTACTTATCTTCCTTTGACCCGCGATTCTTCCTAACCCTACCCGCAGGCGGGGGAGGAGCACGAGCCACGACACTAGCCTTCTGAGCCAGTCTCTGATCCTCAAACCGAGACGGGCGTATTTACCTTCGCTTGGTTTTCTGTTTTAAAAAAGGGGGGGTGGGGGGGGGGGGGTGTGTTTGCTTCAGACCTGGACTTCTATTCTTGTCCTTTTCGCCGGTCAGTTTTCCTGATAATTGCGGTATTTGAAGCATTCACATCGTGGTGCAATGAAGCGATCTAGTCTCCTGACCTGCTGCTGCTGCGTATGGCCCTTTGGCATTGTCCGGCGTGAGATGTCAAGGATGGGAGTCTTTAGAGGATGACGTCTCAACGCTGGTCGTATCTGGCCTCGCGTCTCTCCTATGGGGCTGCTTCCTCTAACCTCTCTTGCCATCGCATCCGATGGTGTTCATAACTTGTTATGCTACTGGCAAATCGATGGATGCGTTGAAGAAAACGCCTTCGTTCCAAAACCGTCTTTCGGGAGGGTTTTATGGCCAGAAAAATCGTTCATCGATATATTTTTGCCGACGTTCACTTTTTTCACGCTTGCTGTTGGTTTCTCGCCTTCACTAGCAGCGTAAAGCCCTCGCCGTGGGCGCAATCATATTTCCAAAAGCCATCATACTCAGGGCAGGAGGATTGGGAAGGCTCATCCTCAGCTTCTTTGCCCTCCTCAGCTTTTTCCTGCTTTTGCTGGGCTGATCCCAGCAAAGCACTGGCCCCTGAATCAGACAATGTTAAAGAAATAACATCATCCTCCTTCCCTCACGGCTCACTTTTTCTCATCACAGCCGACGTCACGGAAACTCATCTGCCAGATCCACCTGTGATCCCCACGAGCTTATTCTCCTCCGTGCCTCAGCATGTGGTTTTCTGGTGGGTCTATCGCGGGAAGCGATGGCTGCCCGCTCTTTCCTTTCCTTTTCGAAAAGAGAGACAAACGCGTGGAGGGGGGGAACGAGCGGAAAAAAACGCTCGCAGTGCACGCCGATTGCCCTCTTGGAGGCATCGCGTGCATGCTCTTCGCCCAAACAAGTAACGTATAGATTGTGTGTGTCATCAGATGTTACACAACGTCAACACGGATGCACACATCAATGCTTTGCTAGTGCTCGCCATAGTGAGATAAATAGAGATCGCTCTTACCAAAAAAATGTACGCTTCAAACAAAACAGTCAATGAAAACAAAGAAGAGGATGATGTGTTCTCCTGGCGCCCTTTTATACTGTGATCGCGCAGGATAATGACGTCATAGGCTGTCGCCGGCCAACATGTTTTGTTGGTGTTTTTTGAATGTATGCTCCAGACATGGGTCACGACGAGGTTCCCCATATTTTGTAGCAACCCCTAGAGGACGTCAGTGCTAAAGTTCCCATAAAGGGTGTAACGGAGATATGTCTTTTAAAATTAACCTGGCTAGTTTAAGGCCTACAAAAAACAAGCTGGTAAGTGGACCTACAACGGTAGTTATTCCCGGTTCCGGGTACGTCAAGAACCGATTTTTACATAACCCTCGCCTCCGGGAACACTCAGCAAAGGGGGCGTGGCCTTGCTGCGCTGCTTTAGAGAAGAGGAAGAGAAAAACGTAAGGCGCAACTTAAATTTCTATTCATATATGAACGCGATTCTGTCTTCTAGCAATTCCGAAATGTGATTCAGCAAGTTTCAACAATGTACTGCTACAAAAGAACACGAATTCCTCACAAAATACCCTTTCTAACAGGCCACTTTAGCCCTGCTCCTGCACACGCTCAGCATCCTCCTCTCTCAAGCTCATATTCAGACCCTCAGCTCAGTAGAATACCACGTATTTAAATCCTACTATAGCTTGAAGCAAAAAGCGTTATATATGAGCACGCGTAGCACTATTGCCAAACTGTATTAAAGCTTTAATCAGGATAAAACCGTATATTAAAAGGTAACAAGCAGTAGCATTTACAAATAACAGCGTATCTAAAAGTATGAGACAACAAACAAAAATCTTAGGCCTACCATTAAAAGCCGTGCTTGCACAGGTTCTGCACGATCCTCTTCAATAATATCCTCTGGGTCTCAATCGGGCTCAAACTGATAAGCAATATAGACTATGCCATTTTTTACAATACAACTGGAGCACATGCCACTATGTTGAGGGGCGGGACGTTTAGACGCGCGCTAGAGGCGGTTTAGCCAATCACAACACACTGGGCTAGCTAATCAATCAGAGCCCATCGTGTATTTCTGAGGGAGGGGCTTCATAAAAGCAGGAAATGATCAGCACGTTCAGAGGATAAGGGACAGAGAGGTAATGATGGACTAAAGGGTAAATTTGTGAAACTATAACTGTGTTTGTTTAACAAACCAGCATTAATCACATGTTATACTGCACCCCCATAAAACATCAAGTCACAAGCCCTTTCAAAAAAACAGTCAACCATGCCCTTTAACAGAAGGCACATGATTGGATTTAAAACCAGAAGGGTGTTATGATGAATTTTTTCAGAAATTCCAGTGGAAATGTGCACGTGTGTGTGTGTGTTTTGTGTTGTTGTGTTGTGTGTGTTTGGTTTTAATGCCCTTGCCGATTTGAAAAACTCCTCACGACTTTGATTAAAATTTTTATCTCTGTCGCAAGGATATCGTTCATTATTCATATGTATGAAATGTCTTCATCTTGGTGTCCATAAATATTGACCTTTCCAAAAGCCTGATGAGCAATTATCATAAAAGACAGTTGGCTCCATATATGAAACACTATGAAGAAGTAGCAAATTTTGAATGAAAAATTAATGGCCCAGAATTGTAATTATTGGAACTATAAAAGTTATTTTTTGGTGTGTGTGTATGTTGGTTTGTGTGTGTGGTGTGTGTTGGTGGCGCGCAAAAAGTGTCTAGTGTGTATACCCTCATAACATCTACATATAGATAGACAGACATATAGAGAGATAGTTTCGATGTTGTATTTTCGTTGTACATCTGTTGTAAAAGGATAGTGTTACCCCCTTTGTCTGTAAAGGATATTTCTTCTTCCACAATAAATAATAAACTAATCCTGTCACCCATTGCTACCTCCTTCCACCACCCCTTTGGCCCCCCTCCTCTTTAAAACCACTGCCACTTTATCGCCCATTAGAAGTCATTGTTAACTAGACGCTAACTTTAACTTGTAAAGACTTACATCCTGCGAACGAACAAATACTTGTCTATATTTTACTCACCTTCCACACTCCCCTTCCTCTAATATATCGCCTACTTCTTTGTGCGCTACTGGCTTTAAAATGTTTGTTCTTTCTACAATCTCGCTCCCTTTAAAAGTCTATACTGTCTCCTAAAACATAACATACCACTCTACATACATAAAATCTGTCACCATGTCTTCACCCACCTTTTGCCAATGTTTTTTTTTTTTCAACATGCAATGTTAACCAGAACTTCACTTTAATTGTCTAAATACTTTTTGGTGTTGCTGTGTAGACTATTTGGATTAACACGCTGCTTCTTACTATAATTTTCCAAAAACCTTTCAAAAACTACGCTGTTGTTGTTGTTGCAAGTGCTGGCATTTTCTTCAAGAAATGCAAATGTAGTTGTTTTGTAGTACCGTTTTGGAAAAGCACTTTTACATTTGCCTGTGCCATATCCAGTTGGCCACAACTGCTTCCAACATGTTTCTATGGATTTAAAAACAAATTCACTTTTGCCATTTCTGTGTTTTTGAATAGTTTTGCACCTATTTATCAGCAGCTTCGTTTGAAGGCTAGATATCATAGCTGAATAAACATGCATTTTTCACAACATAAGTGAGGGAAAATGTACGCAGAATGATGTGAGGGACAGTTCATATCAATGTGAGTGCCAAACTTCAAGGCTTTAGCTCACCCTCACACATTTCAAGGGTGTTGTATACTAGTGTGCATATTCAGAGAGAGAGAGAAAGCTGACCAGCTGCAAGTGTGAAGCAGAAAATGAATGAATGATAAAGCATCTCTGAGCCAAGGGCAGCTCAGCAGGGAGACGTGAACTTTGGTTGACTTGCAACCTTTACTGTAAAGTTGAACACTGAGATGATTTCATTCGAGAAATGCGCTGGAGAAGATTTCTTTATGATTTATGCAGATAAACTGCCAAATTTTTAATGCTAATTCCCAGAATGAGGTTTTTTGGAGGAATCACTCCAATGAAAATTGCACTAAGAGCTTAAAGTTCAACCAAAAATGAAATGACTGTTGTAATTCGCTGTCAGTGTGTTGCTCTGTGGTGGTTGCTGTTTCCATGCAGTCACAATAAATGGGGAAGTATGATTTCAAGTGACTTGTATCACAAATGACTTGTAGTGTTTTGAGGCCATGTAATGTTTTGTGTGAAGAACAGACCAAAAGCGTTTAAAAGAGAAGTAGCGATGTCAAATTTGCAAATTAATTAAATTCAATTAAATTCAAGTTTATTTGTACAGAGCTTTTCACGATACAAATCATTGCAAAGCAACTTTACAGCAAATTAAGTTTCTACAATATTTAGTGGTAGCTTATCAGTGGTGACAGTCAGTTAATAAATATATGGCAGAAATGTACGGAGAAATCAATTAAAGACGTAATCAAACAGACGATGAACACTATTAACAGCAATTATTATATGATGCAATCAAACTTAGCAAAATGTGGTAGTTCTGTATGTTTGGCATTATCTGAGGTCCTCTGAGGAGTTGCATAATTTCTTCTCAGGTGTTCTGGATCCAGACTGAAGCTTGTGTAAATCCTAGTTACCATGGGATGTCAATCCTGTGGCAGAAACAGAGAAACAAATAGAGACATAATTAGCATAGCTGCTGTTCCAACCAAGCAAAATGTATTTGTTTAACCCAAACTAAAGAATAATAATGTGCATTTGATCAGATATAACTGCAGTAAAAGATTATGAGATGCATTATTTGAATGCTTGGCCAAAGAGATGTGTCTTTAATCTAGATTTAAACAGAGAGAGTGTGTCTGAACCCCGAACGTTATCAGGAAGGCTATTCCAGAGTTTGGGAGCCAAATGCGAAAAAGCTCTACCTCCTTTAGTGGACTTTGCTATCCTAGGTACTACCAAAAGTCCAGAGTTTTGCGACCTTAGGGAGCGTGATGGATTGTAGCGTGGTAGAAGACTAGTTATGTGCGCAGGAGCTAACTCATTAAAGGCCTTATAGGTAAGTAATAATATTTTGTAACTGATACGGAACTTAATAGGTAGCCAGTGCAGAGACTGTAAAATTGGGGTAATATGATCATATTTTCTTGACCTGGTAAGGACTCTAGCCGCTGCATTTTGGACTACCTGTAGCTTGTTTATTGAAGATGCAGGACAACCACCTAGCAGTGCATTACAATAGTCTAGTCTAGTGGTCACGAATGCATGAACTAGCTTTTCTGCATCAGAAACAGGTAACATGTTTCGTAACTTGGCAATGTTTCTAAGATGGAAGAATGCTGTTTTTGTAACATGGGAAATATGATTTTCAAAAGACAAGTTGCTATAATATAACACCCAGATTTTTGACTGTAGAGGAAGTAACAGTACATCCGTCTAGTTGCAAATTGTAATCCAAGAGATTCTGTGTACTGTTTTTTGGTCCAATAAGTAATATCTCTGTCTTATACTAAATTAATAGGAGAAAATTATTGGTCATCCAATCTTTTACATTTTTAACACACTCTGTTAGCTTAGATAATTTAGAAGTTTCATCTGGTTTCAGTCAAGTAGAGTACATCAAAACTATTATCTGTGATCATTTCATTTACAATAGCTGCTTTGGGTGAGAGGGATCTAACGTTTTTGTTCATTTATTTTAAATTTTTCTGGTTTAATCACGATCATATTTTTTCTAGATCCTGCGTTAATTTTATATTTTGACCTCACTATTCGGGGGACAGACACAGTCTTTATAGATTGTACTGCGCAAGTACTTCTATCATTTAAGCGGTTAGAACAAAAGTCATCAGGGCAGTTATTTTAGATTTGACTTACTAGTCATATGGTGCTTAGCGTCCTGGAGATGTTGTCCGACATGAGTTCCGCTCCGACTCTGCTGGGGTGCAGGCCATCAGCGCGAAAAAGCCTAGGACGCTCCCAGAAAAGATTCCAATTATTAACAAAGAGCAGTTTCTGTTCTTTACACCATGACAATAACCATTCATTTAAAGCAAAAAGTCTACTGAACCTTTCATGTCCTCTGCGATATGTGGGAAGTGGTCCTGACACGATGATCGTCGTCGCGGGCGATGTGCTGCGCACCATCTCGATCAGGCTCACTGAAGTCCCTCTTCAGTGTCTCCGTCAGCCGCAGCTTGGTGTCGTTAGCCCCCACGTGAAGCACGACCACTCCGGGGCTCTCGTCACCATTCAGGATCGCGGGTATCTGCGCAGAAACAACGAGAACACGAGCACCAGGGAAACAGAGAGTGTGCACTTTACCTCAGCTAACATAGCACGGAAAACCCGTGCCAGGACTATGTATTCCTCCTGATGATCACAGCGTCCGTTCATCTTGCCGAGGGACGAGCTTTCCGGGTGAGATTCTCGAAGACCGGAGGCGTCGAGGGGGAGAGGTTGTCACCCAGGCCTGGCTCGCGTCTTCCACTGCGGCTGCACCCATGTTCCGTGTGATGGTTTCGCCGGTGCGCTCCAGTGTCTAGGTGAAGTGACATTCTGGGAAGATTTCGCTTGGTCCCTGTGGTTGCAACCGGCCTTGTGCAAGAACACACGATGTAGTAGGTGGTTGGGGTAGAGTTGCAGTGGGGGCGTATACTTACCTCGGACTTTTTGTGAGTGCGTTTCAGCGCTGGGATGCAGCTTGAACGTGTCCTCACCTGCACTCAAAGGTATACACACATCCGCCATTAAAGTAAGTAACAGTGAGTAAAACAATGGTAATGTGTGTGAATAGAGTATTAGCAATGTAAGCAAGATTAGCGGCAACCACGCTGGCGATGCTAATGGGCTATATGCTAATAGCGGACTCGGGAAGTCAAAATAAAATTATTGATAACAAGGCGCTCTGATTGTTTTGTTGTTGAATACGATAGGGGATATATTCACACGTTATAGAAACGAAAATTGTGGTGTATAAAATTGATTTTAAGATAAAAAATAGAAGATAAAGAATTAACTTGACAGAGCTCAAACTCAAAACACACGGCAGCAACAAACAGGAAGTGACATGTCCTATTGATTGCTGTTTCTTATTAATCGTTCTTTGGAGTTCACAAAAGATCACTGAATGATTAATTGAAGAAGTGAACTGATTCAGTTTAGTGACTCACTGATCCAGTCATAATAGTGATTAATAGCATAGCTTATTATAACATATAATAGTTGCATATGTTTTTGTGTGAGGAACAGACCAAAACAAAAGTAGTTATCCATTGAATATGAATAATTATGTTTAAAAATCCAAAATCCATTGAATATTGTGTTTAAAAAAACAAGTAGTGATGCCCAATTAGTGAATAAATCATTCTTTAAAGTTGGATCTTTTCAGTTGATCTGGTTCGCAAAAGATCTCTGAATGATTCATTGATGAATTGAACTGATTCAGTTTACTGACTCAATGATCCAGTCATATTGATCAATAGCACCTGAGCTGAAGATTACCAGTGAATACCGCTGTAAATTTTATCCTGTTTCTAACAGAATTACTATTTTTTACTAATTACTAATTGTATAAATTATTTTCTCATATTATATATAACATATAATATTTTTGTGTGAGGAACAGACCAAAATAAAAGTTGTTAAGAGAAAAAGTGGTGTCCAATTTGTGAATGAATCATTCTTTAGAGTTGGATCTTTTCAGTTGATCCAGTTCACAGATTAGCTCTGAATGATTCATTGATGAATTGAGTTTACTGACTCAATGATCCAGTTGTGATCAAAAGCACTTGAGGTGGAAGATTACCAGTAAATATCACTTTCAGTTTTAGTTTCTCACACAGAACTTTTGAAGACTTGAAAAATAGTGGTATGAATCGCTTTTAAGCAATTTTTTGTCTAATTTGTTTTCTTTGTTTAAGCGTATCCAATCCAGTGAAGCTATCTGGGATGTGCCTCTCAGATGGTGAGGCTCTCGGTTCCAAATTCATGTTGTTTTGATTGAATTAAGGAGACCCCACTCATCGATACTGTGGGTAATTATTGAAACAGAAGCTTTTTACCCTCCTATATTTTTACGACGCGGCGAGCAGGGCTGCAAAAGGTCAACATTAAGATACACGTTTTTACTCACTTTTTGGTCTCCCCGGCACGTTTTCTTGCGCTTCAGTTACGTTCCTGTAAACACATTCAACAAGAAGCAAATGAGAAAGTGGAGATTCATGGTGTACATCCCCCACCCCCACCACTGGCTTCTTCTGCGGAATAAATCACAGGTCCAGATGCGTTCATTCCTATTGGAGATTATGTCGTTTTTTTTTTTTTTTTTTTTTTTTTTTTTATTTTTTCACTCTCCGAGGGACCACGTGAAGAGAAAAAGGGAGACAGCGGCAGTGGCATTTGAATCATTAGTCCCCAGTGCTGTCATCTATCGCTCTATGCCATTTAAATCTCGAACGGAAAGAGGCGAAAAACCCGGCTCCTCTTCAGCAGTCATGAAGATGAAATATTAATGGCTTCCTGCTTTTTAGTGTTCTGGTCTTGAATACTCAATTTACTATTCATATGTTGATTATAAAGAAGCAGAAGGCATTTTTGACGGTCAAAATATGGGCCCTCTGTGTTGATGTTCTCATCTTTTTCTTCCATGTTTTTAAATTGTTAATAACGCCGCACCTGAAAGAAGCCGACTCTCTCGTCTAAGATTGTCAACAATAAGATAGACGTTTTAATGGCTTTAACCTTCCAAAAAATAAGATTTATTTCATGTTTCAAGCTCACAAATGCCTTTTTTGCTTGGTAAAAAAATCACATTTTAATGGGGATTTTCCAAATAGGCAAGTCGTGCAGACAAAATACAGCTGGTCTCATAAAATGTCATTTGACGCAGGTTAGTGTTGTAGAGAAAAACATGTGGTCAACTCTTATTTACCAAGAAACTCATTTGGAAAGTTGGAATGTATGAAAGACCGATTAGCTGTTTGCCCTGGTTTTTCCTTTCCATGTTCTGCTTTGCGAATTATACATGATCCAACCCTCATGTCTGTGTTTTCTTCATTTAAAAGGAAATCCTTCAGTATATGAATCCGATTTCATGTCTCGTCTTACAGAAGCTTTAGATTGGCTTGCTGCAATTGTACTCTTGAAGCTATAATGCGAATGTAAACTCCTAACCATGTGTGTGCATAAGTCTGATAGTGTTACATCTTGAGTGTCTGGGATTTTTTATTGATGAGGTTCCTATTTTGAAGACTTAAATTTAAATACATATCTTTGTTCTGTTTCATTCATATCTTTATAGAAAACCAACTTGACGTTCTTCAAAAGGTTTTTTTTTTCTTTATCAGAGTTGAATGGAGGGAAGAGGCCATTGTTCCCGAGACAATAAGAATTTGATGTGTTGAGGTCAAAATATGATTGAAAGAAAAAGAGTCTTTGTCAGTTGTACTTAACATACTTTATTCAACGTGTACAATGAAGATAAAGCACAGGAATTGAACATTGAAGCCAGTTTTATGCAGGATATTTTCCAGACGAGTACTATCTGCGCTAAACATTACTGTTTTAGTGTGCTGTGTAAGTGGAGGGTTTTGGTGGGAATGTTTAGAGGACTCATCAAATAGCGTTCCTCTGCAGTCCTCAGAAGACACAATGCTGTAAATGTACTGTACGGAATTTCCAAACCAATTACTTTCCCCGTGCCGTCTCCCGTCTTAAACATGAGTTACAGGATCTGACTGTGCCTTGTGGGTTTGGATCCATGAGATGTCTTTCCGCCGTGTCTTTGTTCAAAGGCAATTCCAAACGACTCCGGTGCCTTTTCAGTCCAATCCCAAATTAATTTGTTTGATCTGTTGCCACATCAAAGACATTTAAGCCCAGTTGGCCAGTAATTGTACACAGCGGGCAGTGTATTTTCTGTTGGTCACCATTGAATACATTTTTTAAAAATATTTTCGTAATGTTGTGTAATATATGAATATAGATGGATAAAATATACATATACAGTGGGGCAAATAAGTATTTGATACACTGCTGATTTTTCAAGTTTTCCCACTTACAAAGAATGGAGAGATCTGTAATTTTCATCGTAGGTACACCTCAACTGTGAGAGACAGAATCAAAAAAAAAAAAATCCAGAAAATCACATTGTATGATTTTTAAATAATTAATTTCCATTTTATTGCATGAAATAAGTATTTGATCACCTACCAACCAGCAAGAATTCTAGCTCTCACAGACCTGTTAGTTTGTCTTTAAGAAGCCCTCCTATCCTCCACTCATTACCTGTATTAATTGCACCTGTTTGAACTTGTTACCTGTATAAAAAGACACCGGTCCACACACTCAATCAATCAGACTCCAACCTCTCCACTATGGGCAAGACCAAAGAGCTGTCTAAGGACACCAGGGGCAAAATTGTAGACCTGCACAAGGCTGGGATGGGCTACAGGAAAATAGGCAAACAGCTTGGTGAGAAGGCAACAATTGTTGGCGCAATTATTAGAAAATGGAAGAAATTCAAGATGACTGTCAATCTCCCTCGGACTGGGGCTCCATGCAAGATCTCGCCTCGTGGAGTATCAATGATCCTGAGAAAGGTGAGGGATAAGCCTAGAACTACACGGGAGGACCTGGTCAATGACCTGAAGAGAGCTGGGACCACAGTCTCAACGGTTACCATTAGTAACACACTACACCGTCATGGATTAAAATCCTGCAGCGTGGGCAAGGTCCACCTGCTCAAGCCAGCACATGTCCAGGCCCGTCTGAAGTTTGCCAAAGACCATCCGGATGATCCAGAGGAGGCATGGGAGAAAGTCATGTGGTCAGAGGAGACCAAAATAGAAGTTTTTTGGTATAAACTCCACTCGACGTGTTTGGAGGAAGAAGAAGAATGAGTATAACCCCAAGAACACCATCCCAACCGTGAAGGATGGGGGTGGAAACATCATGCTTTGGGGGTGCTTTTAGCAAAGGGGGCAGGACGACTGCACCGTATTGAGGGGAGGATGGATGGGGCCATGTATCGCGAGATTCTGGGCAACAACCTCCTTCCCTCAGTAAAAGCATTGAAGATGGGTCGTGGCTGGGCCTTCCAGCATGACAATGACCCCAAACACACAACCAGGGCAACTAAGGAGCGGCTCCGTAAGAAGCATTTCAAGGTCCTGGAGTGGCCTAGCCCAGTCTCCAGACCTGAACCAATAGAACATATATGGAGGGAGATGAAACTCATGTGGCCCAGCGACACAGCCCAAAAACCTGAAAGATCTGGAGAACACCAGTATGGAGGAGTGGGCCAAAATCCCTGCTGCAGTATGTGCAAACCTGGTCAAGAACTACAGGAAGCGTCTGACCTCTAATTGTAAACAAAGGTTTCTGTACCAAATAATAAGTTCTATTTTTCTATTGTATCAAACACTTATTTCATGCAATAAAATGGAAAATAATTATTAAAAAATCATACAATGTTATATTCTGGATTTTTTTTTGATTCGGTCTCTCACAGTTGAGGTGTAACTACGATGAAAATTACAGATCTCTCCAGTCTTTGTAAGTGGGAAAACTTGAAAAAACGGCAGTGTATCAAATACTTATTTGCCCACTGTGTGTGTGGTGTATATATATCTATATATAATGATATATAATAGAGATATCTATATATATATTATATATATACTATATTATAAGTATAATATAATATAATTTATAAGAATGCAAATGGTTCTATATACACGATACTGCGATATCTATGATAATATATCTATATATAATATATATATATTATAACTATATATATATGATATATATGTATATTATTTCTAGTCTTTAGGACATTATACATATATGTAGGTACAGATTTGTTTGTATCTGAGGCAATTTATGATAATTTAAAAAATAAAAAAATAAAAAATTCTAGATATAGGCATGTATGTGTATATATATATATATATATATATATCTATATATATATATATATATATATATTCCTATCATATGTACATATGACATATATGTGTACAGATGTGTTTAGTATTTAGGATATTATGAGAATAAAAAAAAAATAAAAAAAAATAAATTAGATATGAATATCCATACAATCAATACTATGGGATTTATTTTATTTTATTAGTTTTACGTTGTGCTTGTGGTTAATATACTATGTACTGTATGTTGCATATTATAACAAATATGGGGTGGAGAATGTAGATGAGACAGTGCTATTAAAATTATATTAATCTCATTACACATGTGAATTGGCAGCAGATGTAGATAAATGAATTTTCACTATTACATTAGGATGGTCATTAGTGCAATAGTATAATGCTTATTATTTTCATCAGAGTGTAGAACTTGATATTTATGATTGATTATTTCACTGCTTTCTAGCTGTGTCTCCAGTTATTTTTATCCTTTGAAGTTACACACAAACAGGGCTTCAACTCCGATGACATGACAACAGGAAACAAAATACACCGTTCGAATTGTGTTAACGGAATCTGTATTCTTTATTTCTGCAAATGAGCTCATGTCGAGTAGTGGGTGTACAGTAAATTTCACAGGTTAAATTTAGTGACAAGTGCTATATTCATTACCATGAATTAGTAATCTCATGTTTTTTTTTGTTTTTTTTTAAATTCAGGGTCTTCTATTTTCCCTTTATACATCTGACTTATAAAGTCACTTTAGTAATATATATATTTTTTCTGCTAAAATACTGTTTTAAGTTAATTGATTTGGGGACTTTTTTCAAACTTCATAATACAATGAAGTGTGCTTCAACTAGCATATCATCTAAATAATTACTATTTAATGTATTGACATCAATAGTTGCACTATGACTGTGGATTTGCTTCCTTTCATTCTTGAGCATGAATGAGGTCAGACTCACAATCTGCGTTCCAATTCATCCCAATAATGTTGAATGGAGTTCAGTGCTTTGGGCAGGTCAGTCAAGTATTTCTACATCAGTCTCAGTAAACCATTTTAATATTCAATAGTCTTACTATCAGGTCTACACTAAGAAATGTATACAAAACTATTTACTTATTTATACAAAGGATTTCAGAATCTAGTTCAAGATGACTTAGTCCAACATTTAAAAACAAGCATTCTTTTGTTCTAATCCAGTGCACTTTGTCTAGTTTTTTTTTTTTCCGAACAAAAGAACATGTCTTATGTTGTAAGGCACCGTTCACCCAAAAATGAAAATTCAGTCATCGTTTACTCACCCTCAAGTTGAGAGTTTCTTAATTTGAACACAACAAAAGAAGAATATTGGTTACCAAACAGTTGACGGTAGCCATTGACTTCTATAGTATTACTTTTCCACTATGGAAGTCAATGGCTACCGTCAACTGTTCGGTTACCAACATTCTTCAAAATATCTTCTTTTCTGCTCCAAAACTTTAAAAGGTTGCAACAACTTGAGGGTGTGTAAATTACACATTTTTAATTTTTGGGTGAACTATCCCTTTAAAGCCCACTAGTGCTTTCTAAAGACCATTTAATGGACTGTTAGTTTAAGCGATCTTGCCTGCGATTTGATTTTAAAAGCATGTCGTTTTGCACATCCCTGGTGTCTATTGGATTTTGCATTCTTCAAAACAGAATGAGTCATCCCAGCAGATGAAATCATTCTAAAATGTTGTATTTTCTTGCAAATCTACCCCATCCCCGTTAGCTTTTTGTCTTTTTTTTTTTTTTAAACAGTTGGTGGGGTTCCCGATTTTGACGGTCAATGAACAGAAGGTCAGAGCCTTAGGGGAGCGCATGGGATGGACCTGCCCTGCTGCAGGCCTTACACGGTCATCTTGGTTCCGAATCTGGAAACCTCTGTTCTTTATAAATAGCTCAGTGTGGACCTGACAGCGAGACTCCGTTGAAGAATGGTCCAGAGAGAGAGGGCCTCGAGGCGTTATGGGCATCAGATGTGTGGAAGATTCGTTGAAAACTCTGACAGTCTCACTGTGAAATCCGCGAGATTGATTTTTCAGTCCGATATGAAAGACAAAGCCCATCTGTGGTGTCGTAGAGACACTCCTCTGGCTCCAGAAAGAGACTGTGGAGGTTGTTTTGAACCTCTTGCACCTTGCCTATGAGAAAGACTGGCGGTAGCAAGCTGATTAGCATTTTTCGGCACCAAAAGACGAGCTCCGGTGCTGAGTGAGTTGCAAAAGTATTGCCCTAATAGTGTGTTTCTGGCAGAGTGTCTGGAAGACGAGTGTAGATCTTGTTCTTTTTTCCTCTGGCTGTGTTGTGGAACTGACAGTTCTAACAGTTGTAGAAATAAGAAATGTGGCGTATAAGCAGCATGTATGTCAGCCTTTTTCCTGTTCTCCACCCCTCGTTCTTTCACTCGCTCTGTCTCCGTTTGCAAATACCTTTCGTCCTGGGTGGTACGAGTGCTTCCTTGTCGAGGGTGCTTGTAGGAGCTGCGGCCGGCCTGACCCGTATGCATGCCTGTGTGAAATTGGTTTGTTCATCCATTGTTTCTGAGTGGCAGAGATGTAATGCCTGATAGTGTTGGTCTCTGGCGCCAGCCGTCAGATCCCCATCCACTGGATCTGCAGAACCATCGGGACTGCTGGCTAATGCATCTGCAGGAATGTTTATTTTTGGTGATGGGATGACACACATCCAGGTGTTAAGGTAAAGGCAACAAACTACTGCTGTGTGTGGTCACAGTGCATTTATGTTAATCGATAACGTGGATATTGATGGAACAGCAGGAAGGGTTTGAGGAAAGTGTTTGGAAGCCAGGGTGGTATTCCATTTAGAATTGAGTTTAGAATGGAATTCCATTTTAAATTCCATTTAAAGTCCTGAATTTCAATTGAAATTGAATAAATATAGCAAACAGGGTGCATACAAGGAAGTAGAATAAAAAGACAGATGGATCGATAGATAGATAGACGGGTGGATGGATAGATAATTGGGTGGATAGGTGGATGGGTGGATTGATGGAGGGATGGATAGGTAAATGGATGGGTAAATGGATAGTTGGGTTGGGCGATGTCTACAAAATTGGCATCGGACAATGTGTACAGTAAAACATTGCGATGGACGATGACATCGTGGAGCGGATTAGGTGGTGTGCCCGAAGTGTGAATCCATATTCAGAAAGATACGAAAAACAAATAACGATTGCTAACAGTTGCCGGTTACATTACAGTACTTAAAATTTCACTTACCAGATAAACAGAGTTAGGAGAGATGACTGAGGATGATGGCGAATGATTTGCAGATTCTGAGCACCACTGACAAACATCTAATCTTGTAAAATGTGTGGTAAGTACTGCCGCTCCATAGTATAAACCGAGTATGTGCGATCGCGAATCTCGAAAGTGAAAATTAAACTAACATAGATTGTGCATTCAAACGCAGTTCATCCCAAGGCATAATACGGCTCCCTGATCCCCTCATTTATATGCGTATAATTACCCAATGATAAAACTGCGAGAGAAAGTATTGAAATACATATTTTCCTCCCATCTCATATTTATTCCCTTTAGGGTTCCGTAGTACACTTAATTTTCTCTCTAAACATGGTATTGGGATTCAGCCGATTGCGGGGGTATGGGGGAGGGGGGGAATCACGATCCCCACTCAACATCGTGATATCTATCTGCCATCGGCGATGGACGATGGCATTGTCCTATCGTCCCCACCCCTTATGATAGATAAGTAATGGATGGATTGATGGATGATAGATTGATGGATTGGTAGATGGATGGATGGATGGGTAGATAGGTGGGTGGATAGGGTAGAAGGATGGATGGATAGACAGTAGATAGATAGCCGAGTGGACGAACAGTGGATGGATGGGTAGATGATAGATAAGTAAACGGATGGATGGATACGGTATATAAGGTAGACGATCATGGTGGGTGTGACGGATGGATGGATGAATAGACCGTGTTAGGTAATGTAAGATGGTGGGGTGATGTTGATTGGTAGATGATAGATGAGTGAGTGGGTGGGTGGATGGATGGATGGATGCATAGATGGTGGATAGGTAGACAGATGGGTGGATGGATGGATGAGATGGGTAACAGATAAAAAAACGCTGGATAGAAGGCTAGATGGGTGGGTAGACGGCTGGATAAATAGACAGATAATTGGATGGATGAATGGTGGATGAATGAATAGGTAGACAGATGGATAGATGGGTGGATAGGTAGATGAATGGATGAAAAATAGGGGGTTAAATAGGTAGATGGATGGACAGATGGATAGGTAGAGTGATGGATAGATGGGTGTGTGGATGGATGGATAGATGGTTTGGATGGCAACGGACAGACAGACAGATAGATGATAGATAGATAGAAAGAAATAATCAGATAGATAGATATATAGATATAGATATATAGATAGAGGGTTAAAAACTGTTTTAAAAGGGTTAAAAAATGTCCTTGTATTGCAAGCAGTGTATTATTTGTCTCATAGTGAGAGTTTGTATGTAGGAGTGTGAGAATGTTCTTCTGAATGAACAATTACTATTCAGTGTTCATCTGTGAATTTGAGGTTACACTTGATCATGTTCCGCCGCCTCTACCTGAAAAGGTCAGTGGCTCGTTTGCCACCATTTAAAAAGGTCATTTTGAAGCGCAGGACCTCTTGAGCAGCGTACAGGGCGAGCTGTCTTTGAGTTGCGCTATATTGCACATCTGGGAGAAATGCAGTGAGTTCGTTTTCACTGACAGATTCTTTGTAAGCAACACCATTACTGCAACCTCACGGATAGCCGGAGGTTCTCTTGCCAACAACTATAAAAATGATGGTCCACGGGGCCATTAATTTCACAGAAATTAAAGAACTCTTTCTCCATTTTGCATGTTAGATTGAATTGCAACAGGATGTCCTTGGGGTCGTTTTCAAGTGTCAGGAAAGCATCCCTTATGAGCGGAAATTAGAGCAAAAGAAGTAAAAGTCATTCGAGGTCTCTTTCTTTTTCTGTGCTGAAGAATTTCTCTCCTAGACTTCCACCTCGACCATCCAAGTTCTTCTCAATTTAACAGCCATCATACATGTCCAGAAATACACCACATACAAGTCCACCATTTTCGGTGACCTTTCATTTTCCTGTCCTTAATTTCATAGAAAATCAAGTTGGCTTAAAACGCGATCCCAGTATGAGCCCACTGGAATCTGAAGTCTGCGTTTGGCAGATTTTGCATTCAATCACAATTATTCGGCTCGTCCGACGGATCCGCTGATGGAAGCCAACGCCTTTTAAATCACCGTTTATTGAGTTAAATGTATGCCATTTCAAAAAAGAGCAGCAGGAGCTCTGACCTGGTTCAAAATGCCCTGTGTCCGAATCCAGTCCTGCTGGGCTGTGGCATCATGCCATTTTGGTTCATTGGCAGGAAAAAGCGGCGTCTCTCAGGTCACTCCAACCTGTCAAAATAAATAACTGGCATTTTAAAAAGGTCCAGACAGTAAAAGTTGACATTCAGTGGACTATCTTCTTTAAGGTTAACTTAAAGGAAAGCAGATAACAGATGCAACCACGAGCACCTTCAAACCTGTGGGAGTAAAATATTAATATCAGTTTTCAAAAGCTTAAGATTCAGCGCTAATGCATCTTACATTTCATGCAAAGGATCAGACACACACATAGCAAAAATCCATTGCCACACACCACACACACACACCACACACACTCCACATAATATATATATCTATATATATGGTATTTTAGATATGAATATACTCATAAGAAGGTCAAGTGTATTCATTTTTTAATTTTTAGAAGCCCATTCATTTGCTTTTTTAACTGTGCATCATTATATGGTTTGTTGCATTGTATTATTTGCATTTAGCATCGTTTTTCATCTGCCCTGCCTGCCTATTTTATTGACTTTAACATGGATGTTCTGCACAAAACATATCCATTGTTTACCCTCTAAGGGCTTTAGCTAAGCAAAGCCATTTGAAAATGAACATATCCATGAGTATTTCATTAAATATATCAAATTGCAGTCCGAGGCTTGATTGTCGTACGATCTCCATTTCATTTTGAAACAAAGAGGTGCAGTGATTGAACTTCACACTGGCCTATGGTGAGTGATGTTGCTTCTCCTCACCGGGCTTTGAAAGATACCACACTCATTTGTCTGCATTTCCAATTGGATGCGTCTAATGGCAGCAGCAGTGCATTGTTGAAGTTTGTTTGGGGCCACTGTGCAGCGGCAGAAATCGATAACCAATTGACTGTGATTTCATAGCCTTTAATTTTGAAAGGTTTAAGGCAAGACTTTAATTCGTATTGTCCTTCCAAACTATACAAAGGGACTGGCGTTGTTTAATATAATATTGTGTTTGGAGTAAATATAATGGAAAAATATGCTGCACACACGCACCTTGTTTATGCATTGCTGTGGAAGTGGAAGTCATTTGCTGCATCTTTAACTCTCTCTCTCTCTCTCTCTCTCTCTCTCTCTCTCTCTCTCTCTCATCTCTCTCTCAGAATCTTTATATACACTTATATAAACGTTTAAATATATTTATATAAATAATTTTATGTAACTTAATTTGATATCATTTATTTTATTTTTATTTAGTGCTTTTTACAATTCATGCTGTTTCAGAGCAGCTTTATAGAAAATTGTGCCTTAATGTCTTAAAGCTCCCTGTGAGCAAGCAAAGGCGACAAAGATTCATCGGCCAACAGGCTCTAAATAGTCCATTTCGGGTCCAATCTCGACGTTGTGCTTCGCTGGGAGTCTGGAATAATTTTGACTGCTGATTGCATTGGTAAAAGCTTCTCGTTGTTTATTAGACATTAAGCCTTCAATCAATATACTGTACTTTTGTCTTAACCGGAAGATGGTTTAAGATTGTCCTAGAGTTTGCCTGGAAAGTGTGGACCTGAAAGTGCTCCAAACTCATCGCAAACCAACTATCAGACAAATCTGGACAGGCTGGAAGATGAGTAAAGATCAGCAAACCATCATACATTCTTAAAATGAAGGTTCTTTATTGGCATTGATGCAAGTTTTGCATACATTCTTAAAAATAAAGGTTATTTTTTGGAATCTATGGTTCCATGAAAAAACTATGCGCACTGAAAAATGAAGGTTCTTTATTGGCATTAATAGTTCCATAAAGAACATTTAACATATATGAAACCTTTACTTTTCACAAAATTTCTGCATGCATTCTTAAAAATAAATGTTCTTTTTTGGAATCTATGTTCCATAAAAAACCTACAGTATGCACTCTGAAAAATGAAGGTTCTTTATTGGAGTTAATGGTTCCATGAAGAACATTTAACATCTATGAAACCTTTACATTTCACAAAAGGTCTGCATACGTTCTTAAAAATAAAGGCACTTTGTTGGAATCCATGGTTCCATGAAAAACCTTTAACATCTATTGCCATTGATGCTTACATGGAAGAACGTTTAATATCCAGGAACCCTTTTCATTGCACAAAGATTCTTTAGTGAAAAAACATTCTTCAAATTAATAAACTTCTTCATACTGAGGAAATAATGGTTCTTTTAAGAGTGTGGAACCATTTCACTAAATGTTCTTTATAGTGGAAAAAAGTGTTCTTTAGATCATTACAATGTTCTTCACAGTAAGAAACAAAAAGGTTCTTTGGGGAACCAAAAATGGATCTTCAACAGCATTGCTGAGAAAACTCCCTTTTAAATACTTAGTTTTTAAGAGTGTGGAACCTTTTGTTGCATAAAAGGTTCCTTGTAGTAAAAAGAAAGTTCTTTAGATCATTAAAAAGTTCTTCACACTAAGAAAAAATTTATTTTAAGAACTATTCACTAAAAGGTTCTTTTGGGAACCCAAAATGATTCTTCTATGGCACTGCTGTGAAAACACCCTTTTGGAGCCTTTATTTTTAAGAGTGTATATTAAAAATTAGTTTGTTGGATTATTAAATAAAGAAAAAAGAAAATTGTTCTTTTAAAAAATTTTCACTGAAAGGTTCTTTGCGGAACCCAAAATAGTTCTTCTATCACTGCAGAAACCCCTTTTTTGGAGTGTTTTAAAGGGGTCATATGATGCGATTTCAAGTTTTCCTTTCTCTTTGGAGTGTTACATGCTCTTGGTGCATAAAGAAGATCTGTAAAGTTGCAAAGACTAAAGCCTCAAATCCAAAGAGATATTCTTTATAAAAGACAAGAGTCAACCACGCCTACCTAAAACAGCTCGTTCTAACACACCCCAACATACCTACGTCGCTCTGTGGGAAGATTTGCATAACGCCGCCCAAATGTTCACGCAAAGAAATAAGGCGTAACTTTTATTCTCACTGTAGTTTTGTTGTTGTTTCCGCCGCACATTTCTAAGACGCTTTGTTTCGTTGTGAAAGCGAAACTACTTTGTTTGGCCGTCCAAAAGAGGACGATATCTGCTTCTCATGCCTGGAGCTGATCGCTGAGGAAATACAACAACTTCACACTGTCAATCGCCGGATCGGCTTTCACCGTCTGTGAGGTAAGCGGAGCCCAGCCCGGAGTCGTCACATGTCCTTCCGGACGCTCCTTCGTCAAAATCGCCGGCCATGCCGTTCTCAAGTCCGCGCCTCTGCTCACTCTAACCCTCCCGCCATTCCTCACGCTAGCCCCCAGCCTCCGCTCACTCTAGCACGCCGTGTGTGACGCTGTGTTTCGTTGTGAAGCTAATGACTCGTTTATAATGGGTTTTCATGTTTTTGAATCATCGCTCCGGCCGGACAGGGCATCATCACAGTATGGTAAGGGGTGTAACATTTCCGTCTCACGCGTGAGGTATTCGGCCAATCACAACGCACTGGATAGCTGGCCAATCACAGCACACCTTGCTTTTTCAGACTGATGAGCTTTGTAAAAATCGACGTGTTTCAGAAAGGCGGGGCATAGAGGAGAAACAATAATGTACAGTATGTGGAAAATAATGTTTTTTTTTTTTACTTTAAACCGCATAAACACATTTCATTACATCAAATACACAAAATACTGTTCTTTTTAGCAGCATTATATGACCCCTTTAAAAGATATTTTTCTGGATGTACACCATGCATTTAGTTAGTTTTAATAGTTTAGAGTTCATAACCTTGTTTCTTGCACCGTAAAACAGTTCTGATCTTGGTCAGTTATGTTCGTTTAGCACTTTCACTGGTTGGTAGAAGTTTGAGAAGGTTGTAGAAGGAACATGAATAAGTGACATCCGTGTTTCTCCTCTCTTGCCACCACTGGTACAGTAGCTCGTGTTTTCATCTCTTCTTTGCATATATGCTCCTCAACCTCTGCGAATTCTCAGGAGAAGCCAGATCGTGAGCTGTCATCTTAATAAGAGACACATTGATAAAAGATCAGCTTTAAAATGCATGGGAAGTTTGGGGGCAACTCAATCATGGCGTTCCATTGTGGTTTTCGTTGAGTAGAGGAGCGACTCGCAGTCGTTCTTCATCACAATCACGAATTCGCCAATTATGCCATATCCAAACGCTCGAAAGCAACATCGTGCCGGCAGATCGCCACAGGCTGCGTGTGAGACTCAAGAAGCATGTTTGCGATTCCCTGACACCATTGCACGATGGAATTGACATACTGTATTTGCCCGATCTCTCACACGCATGCAACCCCTTCCATTCATCCAGTCCATTACCGCTAGCGTTAGTCGCAGTCATAAACATCAGCCAAGTTTATGAGTCATATCTCGCTTTTGTGCCTGTAGAAAAGCAAACAGCCCGTAAACTCTCTAGGGGAGCTATTTGTGTGCCACTTTTCTCTGGCGTGTGCAGCGCTTCACGAGCAAATGCTTCCCGGTGCCCCCCGTCTTTCTTATCAACGCTATCTACAAATGGAGCACGTTTGAAGGTCATAATGAAATTAGAAGTATTTCATCATGCCCTTGCGGAGCGAGTAATGCGCAAGAGAGTGCAATAAATATTTTTGAACGAGGGCAGTGCCCCATCATTTCTTTCCACTCTGTGGGATAGATTATCACTGTAATTTTTTTCCCCTACCTGTGCTGCTGGGAAGATATTACAACATAGATTTTTATGATTCATCAGGGATTCAATCGATGCTGTTTGGGTTCATGCGCTCATATTTGAAGCTTCTGAGAAGCCCCACAATGCACTGTGTCATTAGGTCACTGGCATTACCATAAGAAAGCGTTGAGGGAGAATGTCCTTGACGTTTACTCTTTCACTGTAAGATCACAAAAGCAAAGTTTGCAAGTAATGCCTAATAGAGATGCAAATATCCGGTTGAATGGGCGGACGTCTCTCTCAGATAGTGGCCTCTTGGCGCAAGTATCAGGATTAAAGCTTTCTGGTTTGTGCTTTTAGTAATTCTGGAGTTTTATTCGCTTTTACTAATGTAGCCAATCACCATCAGCAATATACACAACTGTGTTTCTTTAACAGTTGCACTTTAAATTAGCATTTTAACTCTACAATGCATACATTGTAGAATACATTACACAGGATTTGAGCTTTTTAATGGTATTGAAAGAAGGCTGCATTTATTTAATCAAATGTGCAGTAATATTGTAATATATGATTACAATTTAAAGTGATGCTTTCTAATTTAATAGATTTTAAAATGCAATTTATTCCTGTGATGCAAAGCTGAGTTTTAAGCATCATTACTCCAGTCTTCAGTGTCACATGATCCTTCAGAAATCATACTGATTTGCTGATTTTGCTGCTCAAGAAACATTTCCTATTATGATCATATTATTATTATTTTTAAAACAGCTGTGCTGCTTAATATTTTCGTGGAATATTAGGCATGATATATTTGTTTTTGAGATCCTTTGTTGAATAGAAAATCTGAATTTCCAAACAAACAAGCAAAAGCATTTATTTAAAATATTTTTTGTAACATGATATACACCTTTACTTTTAATTTAATGCATCTTTTCTGTAAAAGTACTAATTGAAATAATAATAAATTAAACTATTATTAGTAATGTTTTAGGTATTTTCTAGGTTGTTGCTTACATAAAGTAAATCATTCCTCCTTAGGTTCAAGCACAAGGCATTTCTCTGCTAGTTTCATAGTCTGTCAGGCAAAAATTGTAAGCATAGAATTTGAAAATTTTGTTAATTTTGTATTTAATTACCTTTAAACTGTATAAGTTTATAGAAAAAGGAAGTAAATATACTGCTTTAGAAAAGAGCATAACAAATGCACTATTTACATATTAATATAATGCTCTTTTATGTTTCCAAATCGGTGGCCTAAGGTATTATTTTATATCTTCTCATTCATTGTCTCATCTTTTGTCTTCTGAATCAACAGCCTCCAAGTTTCAGTGTGTTATTATGACAAATACAGGGCTGAGAGAGAAATGTAATTAGTTCTGAACGAATGGCAGCTAATTATTAAAAGAGACTTAGCGTATTTTTATTAAGTATTTGTGTTCGGGTCGAAGTTTTGTCAGAACAAGGTGTTCGTGTGACAATGGAACATTTAATTACATTTCTTTTGCCTTATTTAAAAACTACTAACGAGTCAGAAACCTCGGCTGTTATTGCTACCATTATGAAGGGGCCGATATGAAATGTGTGGCCACTGTCTTGTCTCGGCAGAGCCAGTTCTGTTTCCATTTTTCTCTCTTTTGTCTTCTAAAGAGTCTCTCAGTCGCTGTGCCCTTCAAGAGGCAGGGTGAGGCATCATTACAAGGTAATATTTTCCCGCTTTAGGCGCCGGCATTTTGATTTATTTCTTGTAAGAGAAAAATATTAATATTTATACACTGTGATGGGAGGGAAAACATTTAGGCAGTTGTTTTTATTCAGATCATTTAAATTTGTAATGCGTAGGGTAAAAATACGAATAGAGCTCTGATGTGAGCTGCATATGCCGCTGGTAAATGAGGTGTATGAACAGAGTGGTGGAAGGAGAAGCACTTTTAGCAGCTGAACTTGCAGAATTTTGGAAGCGAAGGCCTCGGTCGAGCTTAAAGGATGTTTCGAATCCTCTTTTGGCTCAGATCACAGCAGGAGTGTTTGGCATGTAGTGTTAATGTACACCAGTGTAAAGCAGTTAGCTGTTTATCCAGAGAGAATGTGTTCAACCTGAACAGGTTTGTGTCGGCAAAACTGTGTTATTTTCGGACAATAATGTTGACTGGTTTAGTGTGAGCAGTGTGTATTGTGAACATGATGAGTATATATGTATACATGTATATATGTTTTTAAAATGAACACTATAACCAAACGTCACATGACAATAAGATTCAATGTCGTGGTGAGTATATGAAATGTTACTCACCAGTTGGTTGGTGACTTTTTTTTAAAATTAATTCTAGCAATGCCTAAGAACGCTATAGTGTGATTGTTAAATAACAAAGATTTGGAAAATGGATTAAAAAAATGCAGCATGCACCAAACATCTTCCCAATCTGTTGTTTACAACAAAGTTTCCGCCAAAATAAAAGCTCTGTTTTAACGTTTGAAAGCAAAAAATGTGTTTTATATTAGTTATATCTATTTATTAGTATTGTTGTAACTGTTGTTTTATATAAAATAATATAATCAATAATATTAAAATAATATTTTTTATTCTAGAATAAATTAGAATTATTATGAAATTACTTTACCGTTCAGTAATCTTATAGTGATTTTCTTTTATTCTTTAATTATATTTTTTTAATAAATAATATAAATACTTTTGCAATCTTAAAATAATATTGCAATTGCAATGCCCTTTTTTTTAAATAAATAATGCACATACAGTTTCATAGCCAGTCAAACAAATATGGCTGGTAAAAATAAATAAATAACATAATATAAAATAAAACAAATATTCTTATTGTAACACAATTGTAACAAAGCACAAACAAGGTCATATTCTACACTTTTGCAGCATTTTTCCATGCAAGTCCATTTTTAATTTTAGGTTTCTTATGCAAAAACAGCTGCTGTTTATTTTTTACATCCATTTTCCACCATCACTTTGGTCTTTGCAATTTAAACAGGCTGTTATTGCTACTGTACCTTTAAGACGACATGTAAATGGCCTGTTATGATTGGCTAACGTCTGTGTATCAGCATAGTTCATTCATTCATGAGGGTGCACTGTTGCGGAATAGCAGTTGATATGTACACATAGGCGGTCATATGGTAATGAGCTCATGATTGTGATGTCACCATCATGACTTCTGCTTAGTTTTCAGAAGGAAGTTTTGATTTTACATAGTCTTCATAGTACAACGAGTTCTCAAAAGAGCAAGGAAAAATTGTTTTCCATGATAAAATGTTTCTGTAGATGAAAAACTTATGTGAATGATCACCAGTTCTCCTGCTCAGTCCTTCAGTGTGTGTGTGTGTGCGTGTGTTTGTGTGTGTTATTTCTATACAAACATGCATTTAGAGAGACCATATGGCTACTTTATCATACACCAAAGTATGAATTCATCTCCCAACCATGATAAATAACCTGCAGGGGAAAGTAATAAGAACAAGAGTAAAAATGGTAATATGAAGTAACGGCAATGTAAGAGTACTACAAAAAACTAAATGGGTAGAAACGGCCGCAGTGTTTTCTGCGATGGCCTTTTACTCCACGGCCCATAATTGGTTTGTAGCTGCATTCTAGTGCGATTGCTCTCTAATGGAGATGCATGCGGCCTCATGACAGGATACGGAGGACACAACCCTCAGAGAATAGCCTGCGAATCTATTCCTCCACCCGGACATTTGTAAGAGTCATTAAGTGCGTTTAAATGAGGTTGTTAAAACTGATGAAATGAGGCAGTATATTTGAGAGTGGACGCAGAGACCATTTTTCAGCGTTACTCACTCGGGGCGATCATCCATCTTCTGCCACGAATGGCAAAAAGTCCCGCGACCGCAGCGCTTAGGGGCAAATGTCAAAGAAATAAAATGCACGTAAGCAGGCCCATTATGTTGCAATAACAAAATGATAGAAATATTTGTTTCAATTAGGTCGCTGCTGCCGCAAACGGGAACATATGACGCTCGCTGAAATGACATGATTTGGTTGCAGACGCATTTCTACAGTCAATTGTGAATTAGTTTCCTTTGTCAACGGAGCATTTGATCAACATACGAAGCGCAGTCATTCGTTTCACAGTTCGGGAGGAAATGAAAGGTTTCTCTGTCGTCCTGCATCAGTGACCCTGCCGTAGCCCGAGGACGTGATAACCCTCGAGGGCCACTCAATCGATGCGAGCTGAAGTGAAGTCAGAGTGGGACAGAAACACACACACACACACACACAGTTGTGTTTCCATGTTTTATGGGGACATTCCATTGGCGTAATAATTTTTATACTGTACAAACTGTATTTTCTATCACCCTACACCTAAACCTACCCCTCACAGGAAACTTTCTGCATTTTTAGATTTTCAAAAAACTTAATTCTGTATGATGTATAAGCTTGTTTCCTCATGGGGACCTAACAAATGTCCCCACAAGGTCAAAATTTACTGGTATTACTATCCTTGAGGAGACATTTGTCCCTAACATATGTAAACCCAGGTATAGCACACACACACACAAATATATACAAACACACACACACACACAATTAAATATTGATAAGCTATTTTACAATATCATTTAGTATTATAATAAATTATTGTACGTATTTATATTTTCACAATATAGCCTTTTTTGATAAATGGCCTCCCTATGTGCGTGTTTATTGAAAATTAACATTTGTTAGTAAATTTTTACATGATTAGTTAAATGTACTATATACGTATGCTCTAATTAATTTAATTTAATATATCCATATATGGTATTTTCTATTGTAATTTTATTGTAATTTATTAGCCAAAATATGCATGTATTTTTGCATTTTTCAGCCAATAAATTCAGGGTTTTTTTGTACTATTATTGTGAAGATCACATCTGTTTGCCATTGACTTTGAACACAGCTATTTTGTTCATTTATTAATATGGCTGCTACTGCTACAACTACGACTACTATTATTATTAATCAGTTACATTATTTACTGAATGTTTTTTAATAGTTGTTTCTGCACACTTCACTGCAAGGCTTCAATTACAGTGTGCCAACTGAAGTCATGGAATATAACACACAAGTTGTATGGACTATACTTCTAATGGGTTTTTTCTTCAGAATATTTATGTAATTTTACTTGTAACATGTCATTACAGCATCTCTGCAGCTCATTTCTATCCGCTCTTCTCTGATCTCAATCTTTACTCACCCGAGCAGATTTCAGGTATTACAAAAGCCTTTAATTAGTCGCTCACTTAAATCAGATAAAGTCTATCTAGACTTAATTACTGTCAGTAAAGGGGTCAACTTGAATAATACAAACAATTAGCTTCAGTGCGCATTAAAAGGACGTCAGTCCCATTCATCAATATGCCAACGTGATGCATGAAGACGTTACACGTTTTGTTATTAAAGTGTAGATTGTCACAGTACGGTGAAACTACTAGTTTTACTAGTGCGGTGTGCATGAAAAGTGCTTTCTATTGAATAAAACAAACTGAATTCAGATGATTCAAGCAGTTTATAGCCACACTTTGAGGTTTGGGTTTTGTTCTGTACAGATTAATCATCAATCAGTTTGGATGTTACTTAGACTTCATTAGTAATTTAGAATTTATGGTCATTGTAAATGGAAATATTCCTAATTTTATGTTCTTTGTGGAGCTGCAGTTTGTTTATAAAGCAGAAACGGTCAGTGTTGAAGCTCAATGTTGATTTTTCATCTTGCTAACGCCTGCAGTGTGAAACGGCATCTTAATTTTGCTGATAGATAAGTGGATGCTAGTTAGAGGGGTATATTTGTAATTGATCTTTCTGCCATCATTTTATTACTTTTGCACTACATCTCATGAACTGAAAACTGTTCTCATTATGTGTGTGTGTGTGTGTGTGTGTGAGTGTGTGTGTGTGTGTGTGTGTGTGTGTGTGTGTGTGTGTGTGTGTGTGTGTGTGTGTGGAGGACAACATAAAGCTTAAACAGCAGATGGGAACTGAACACCTGGCAAGTCTGTGAGAGCAGAGTTTGATCTTTCTGCAGTGCGTCCTGTCTGATGTTTTCAGCGCTGGATTCAGAGCCATTATTTGTCCCAAGAATTAGAAACAACAAGAAAAAAAAGTCTGTGAATGTTCTACCAAGTGAATTTCAATCTATTTTTTGTAAGTGGGATTATTTCTAATCTTGCTGTATGCTGGGCTAGCTTGAGGGCTGGCAGAAAAATACCTTTATTTCTGGGAAATAACACCGGCCCAAGAGGCCCTGGCCATAGGAACACTGGCACTATGACTGGCTGTCAAGCACTTACCTAGAAATTTGGAATATGCATATTTATATTATTATAAAAAAGAAAATCTGCTTATTCACAATGTGGGAAAAAAAAAAAAAAAAAATCTATATTATATATATATATAGTATATAGATATATATATATATATATATTAGTAATTTAACAACACATTGATTACACCTTAATAATGCAAAAATAGATTATTAATTTATTGTTTTAAATATTACATAACTAAATGAAGAAATAAAAGTACAACATTGAAAAAATATGCACATGCAAAATGCACAAAATACTGAAATTATAGCAGAAAAAATTATAGCAGAAATTTGAGTAATATAATTTATAAGTTATTCTATAAAATACTTTAATTGTTGGGTATTAAATACAAAAAACTGCTGAGAAAACAAAGAAATAATTTATTATCATTGCTAATATATAATCATTGACTAATAATATAGTGCTTAGTGTTTTAAAGGGTTAGTTCACCCAAAATTGAAAATTAGCCTGTGTTTTACTCACCTCAAAGCATCTTATGTGTATGTGACTTTCTTCTTTCAGACTAATCCAGTCGTAGTTATATTAAAAATTGTCTTTGATCTGTCAAGCTGTTTAATGCCACTCAGCGGGTGTTGCATGCATCCGTCCAAAAGAAGTTAAATAAAAAGCGCCCATTCATAATAAAAAGTGCCTCACACGGCTCGTTGGGGTGAACAAAGGCCTCCTGTAGCATATCGATGCGTTTTTGTAAGAAAAATATCCGTATTCAAAACGTAATAATCAATTTAATGTAGTTTGCGCTCACTGTTGTACACTGGAAGAAGTTCCGGGCAGATGACGTATGAGTTCAGCGTTGTGCATGCACCGGCAAGTCTCGTGAAAACCAACGTTTGTTAAAAGGAGCAAAGGAAGCAAAGTTTTCCTTACTTTAGCAATGGAAAACCAGTCTCCTCTTGGCTTATTTCGAAATCCTCCGACTTTCTTCTTTACAAATCCTCGTTTTGTACTTCTAATTAGTGACCGTGTTTTGTTTTGATCTCTCTGCTGCGTTTCCACGTTCGTCACTTCTGAGCGGTGCATGCGCAACGCCGACATCTTACATCATCCTCCTGGAGTTGCTTCCGTGTACAACTGTTGGCGCAGCTACATTAAAGTGATTATTACTTTTTAAATATGGATATTTTTCTTACAAAAAAAAAGTCCGATTCGCTTCAGGAGGCCTTTGTTCACCCCCCAGAGCCATGTGTGAGACTTTTTTTTATTTTTATGGATGGGCAATTTTTATTTAACTTCTTTTGGACTGAAGCAATGCAACAACCGCTGAGTGCTATGAAACAGCTTGAAAGATCAAGTATAATTTTTATACTTGATTTTTATAACTCCAACTGGATTCGTCTGAAAGAAGAAAGTCATATACACCTAGGATGACTTGAGGGTGAGTAATTTATGGGCTAATTTTAATTTTTGGGTGAACTAACCCTTTAACCCAAGTGCACACACAGCAGTGAACACACACCCAGGGAGCAGTTGGGGGTTCGTGCCATGCTCAAGGGTCTCACCTCAGTCGTGGTATTGACGGTGTGAGAAGATAGTGCTGGTTATTTACTCCCCCCACCTTACATCCCTGCCGGACCTGAGACTCGAACCGGTGACCTTCGTGTTACAAGTCCAACTCTCTATCCATTATGCCATAGATAGTCGTTTTTTAGTCAATAGATAGTTTTTTAGTCCCAGTCTCTGCTTAGATCAGCTTCTACAAAGGGTGGAATGGATGTAAACTGCAGAGCACAGCTAATGTGAGGAATACAAACACTAATGCAGGTGAGTGCAGGGGTGATCTGAGGACCAGCACATTACAGCTCTCCCAGATCATTCTGGAGAGATCAAAATGTGAGAGCATGAGGACATGCTGAACAAAAGCAAGAGAAGATGACACTCCTCATGGAGATGCAGTCCAAAAACTGCAGCAAATTTCAATTGGGAATGTGAAAAATGAGTATAATGTGTGTCACACAATCTTTGGCTGTCATGACCAAGGTTGGACGAGAATACTGTAGCTGGAATAGTTTAAAGTGAAAAATTGTCAAATATGCTTAGATATTTACTGAAAGACTGAACATTAAAATAAACGCTGCTAGAGAAAACAAACATTTATTGGCACTAATCTTTTCGACTCTTATAATCTATAGACTATAGTTTGTTTGCACTTGTGTCGCATAGAAATATCAGAAATTAAGATCTATTAAAACATTAAAAATTTTTGGCTCCCTAAAAAGATAAAAGTGAAAATCAACAAATGCACTTATATACAGTATGTAAATTTTTTTAAAGGAGATAATTGTTTTGGAGAACAAATCTTGTAATTGGTCAATTTTAAATCATTTATATGAAATAATTCAATGAGTTAATAAGAATGCAATGCTGATAAAGTGTGTACTTTTAAAATGCACAAAAATTAATAATGCTGAAATTATAGCAAGAATTTGAATAATAAAAATCATAAGTTAATGAAAAAATTGAGTTCATTTAAAATACACAATTTAATAATGCTGAAATTATAGCATAAATTTGCATAACAGAAATCAAACGGTTAAAAAGCATTGTAATTTAAGACTAACTATTAAATATTAAGCATTACTCTGAACAGAAAAAACACTGCTACACCTGCTTTTGAATCTTTGCTTAATAGTTTATATATGCGTTTGTGTAGCTTAGCCATGTCAGCAACTGATATATATTAATAATCTAAAAATAAATAAATAAATAAAAATGGGCTCTTCAAGAAGATTAAAGTAAAAATCGACAAATACAGTTAGATATTTACATTTTTTTAATGAAAATGTGTGTGGTTCCCTTGCAAAATGTGTGCATTATGCTAGTGTGTTGCGAATGGCTGCCAAGGCACTGCTGTGCAGTTGCTGTGGTGTTCAGAATGATTTTTAGCATGTGGCTGTGTGGTTGCTAAGGTGTTTTGGGCAGTTGCTAGGGCATTGCTGACTGGCTTTGATATTAGCATCTCATATATCACAGCACTCTTTGTGAGGGTCAGCAGAAGCGCATTGTGATACTCTCAGAAAAACAAAAGTCGGACAGAAGCACATTTACGCCGCGTGTCTTGAGGGTGAATGAAGCATCAGGTGCTGCTTGTGAGCATGAATAAAACCACGTCTCATGCTGCTGTTTCTTTATGGTGTTGTTTGATTTTTCTCTGTGATTGGCAGTCGTGTGGTTGGGGCCGGAGCAGCCAGCTGATGTTTGACAGTCTGCTGGGGTTCCTCCTCCATTTAATGACCCGATTTCCTGCTGATGTGCCTGCATTGACAAAGCCGCGGTGGTCGGGACAGAATCAGGCTATTTCTGCCCACTGGTAATTGGATGGAAAAAGCAAAGAGGTTCCTGAGGAAAATGACATCACTCTGAGGAGGTGTGGAGTGTTATTCTGGGTGCTGGTCAACATCATTTAGATGCACCTGTTTGCCACATTCAGCTTTTCTTTCTTTAAATAAATTCACAGCTTAAGGCGGTGCGGACCAACTACCACGATCCAAAAATAGATGGAAGTGTACTATTTTATTGTGCCTTTGTGTGTGTTTTCTTTTCTTCTGTTTTTATTTCCCCCCACCAAAGTGTAGAAATTATTTGGAAGAAAATTGTAAATAATAATTTTTTTAATGACATAGCAAATTGTAACACACAGAGGTTAGGGCTAGTTACATTTTTTTTAATGTCTTTTCAGGTTTCTTTAGAACAATTCCACCATTATTGCTGAGATCTATTTAAAAAAAACAAACAAATAAAAATAAAATAAAATTATGAAACACTATTGCGGGGCATGTTGTCACAATATATAATGGGTAGGTTTTCACAATGCAATATGTTATTATTAAGTAACATTTTATGCTTTTATGCCAAATTGGAATTATGAAACAAAAAATTATTCATTAAATAGTAAAAATGCAAACACCGCACACACACACGGTGTGTATACGATCTAATAATATATATTTATATATTAATAGGTTATAACCCAACCTTCATATAGCAGTGGGAAAAAATATTATCGCCACCAATTGTGGCAAGTCTCACTACCACTTAAAAGAGGAGAGGCCTGTATTTTTCGTCATAGGCTATCCGTCAACTATGGAGAGACAAATAGAAAAAAAAATCCAGAAATCCCATTGTAGGCTGATTTTAAAGAATTTATTTGCAAATTATGTTGTAAAATAAGTATTTGGTCAATAACAAAGTTTCTTCTCAATACTTTGTTATGTACCCTTTTTTGGCAATGACAGAGGTCAAATGTTTTTTCTGTAAGTCTTCACAAGGTTTTTAACACACTGTTGCTGGTATTTTGGCCCATTCCTCCATGCAGATCTCCTCTAGAGCAGTAATGTTTTGGGGCTGGGCAACACGGATTTTCAACTCCCTCCAAAGATTTTCTATGGGGTTGAGATCTGGAGACTGGCTAGGCCACTCCAGGACCTTGAAATGCTTTTTACGAAGCCACTCCTTCGTTGCCCGTGTGGTGTGTTTGGGATCATTGTCATGTTGAAAGACCCAGCCACGTTTCATCTTCGATGCCCTTGCTGATGGAAGGAGGTTTTCACTCAAAATCTCACGATACATGGCTCCATTCATTCTTTCGTTTATACGGATCAGTTGTTCTGGTCCCTTTGCAGAAAAACAGTCCCAATGCATGATGTTTCCACCCCCATGCTTCACAGTAGGTATGGTGTTCTTTGGATGCAACTCAGTATTCTTTCTCCTCCAAACACGACAAGTTGAGTTTTTACCAAAAAGTTCTATTTTGGTTTCATCTGATATTATGACATTCTCCCAATCCTCTTCTGGTCATCCAAATGCTCTCTAGCAAACTTCAGACGGGCCGGGACATGTACTGGCTTAAGCAGGGGGACAGGTCTGGCACTGCAGGATTTGTGTCCCTGGCGGCGCAGTGTGTTACTGAGGTAGCCTTTGTTACTTTGGTCCCCGCTCTCTCTCTGCAGGTCTTTCACGTAGGTCCCCCGTGTGTGGTTCTGGGATTTTTTTTGCTCACAGTTCTTGTGATCATTGTGACCCCACGGGGTGAGATCTTGCGTGGAGCCCAGATCGAGGGAGATTATCAGTGGTCTTGTATTTCTTCCATTTTCTAATAATTGCTCCACAGTTGATTTCTTCACACCAAGCCGCTTACCTATTGCAGATTCAGTCTTCCCGGCCTGGTGCAGGTCTACAATTGGGTTTTTTGTTTTTGGTTCTTCTGGTGTCCTTTGACAGCTCTTTGGTCTTTGCCATGGTGGAGTTTGGAGTGTGACTGTTTGAGGTTGTTGACAGGTGTCTTTTATACTGATAACGCGTTCAAACAGATGCCATTAATACAGGTAACGAGAGGAGGACAGAGGAGCTTCTTAAAGAAGAAGTTACAGGTCTGTGAGAGCCAGAAATCATGCTTGTTTGTAGGTGACCAAATACTAATTTTACAGAGGAATTTACCAATTAAATCTTTAAAAATCCTACAATGTGATTTACTGGATTTTTTTTCTCATTTTGTCTCTCATAGTTAGATACTAGATAAAATTACGGCCCTCTCTCTCTTTTAAGATGGGAGAACTCCAATTGGTTGGCTGACTAAATACCTTTTTTGCCCCAATGGATCGTATATATATATTATTAGTATATATATATAGATATCTATATATATATATATATATAAATAACTAATACTCTGTATAATAACATTAAAATTTCAAATCCAGATTTTGATTTTCAAAAATGTATTATAAAAACAGATTTTTTTCCCAAAATGCAATAAATCCATTGAATCAATATAAAAAAAATTTTTCAGAGAGTTGACTGTAAAAACATGTACAACAAATAGGTTGATCTAACAGTATCTGAACTTGGTCAATACTAATCTTATTAATAGCTTATGTTTCTTCCCCTCCGCAGAAACCACCACAGGTTCATCAGTGCCGTCAAAATTATTACTTTTTTTTCTAGAGCTTCTGTTACGGGGGCTGACGAGACTTCAAGACTGGCGGATCCATTGTGCAATCTTTATTAAAGCAGAGAGTTCAGAAACACAGGCAACAAATGGCAAACATGATATAGAAATGGGGGACCAAGGACACCTAGTACTAATCGCGTAGTATGGCTAGCGAAGGTCAACACGAAAAAAAGAACATCGAACAGGATCACAAGGGCGAGACTAATGGGATAACTCCAGGAAAACAGGCACAGATCAAAGACCGAGAAAACAAACAAGGCAAGACTAGGCTGGGCTAGGAAGCTAAAGATGGCTCTGTAGAGTAGCTATCACTGCTTGCGATAAGCACATACAATACTCTGCAGTTTGATAGGAGTCAGATTGAGTAATATATAGTGAATGTGTGATTGGATACAGCTGTCTGCAATCAGTGCTGTGTGCAATCAGTAAAATGAATGATGGGATATGTAGTCCGGAGTGATATGCAACAGTGTAGTTCTAGATCCACTGAAGTGGAAATGGTGACCTCTGATGCTATCAACGGAGTTCATGGACCGATACGTAACAGCTCACTAAAAATCGCATGCGCTGTCATAATCATCTCGTCAGTAAAGCCGGTTCTGTGAGTAGTAAATCGCCATCACGTGCTTTCAGATGGAGCACATTTACTACACAGAGCCGTAGATCAATGACAAGCTACGCAAAATCACGTTCAAAATCACAGGCGATTCATTGCCGATTATGAACGCGATATTGCATAGCTTGTCAGTTACTGTTTACAATGTGTGGAATGGTGTGCTGTGATTGGTTGAGTGGATATATTGCATTCTGCAGAGAAGGTAGACTGGCGTTTGTCGCGGTTTGGAAATATAGGGAGAAAACATGACAGAATAACACGGTGGATATCGCATTTTGCAGAAAATTTAAAATTGACTCTGCAGTACTGACCATATCCAATACTGATTTTGGCGGGAACAATTTTTTTTAAAGGGCATTTATAGCATTTTGTTACCAAACTCTTCACATCTAATATATATATTATAATTATAGTATATATATATATATATATCGATGATATATCTATATATAATATAAATAAGTAGAAAATTACCATAGCGAAAGCTGTTACCACCTTGTAAAGTGTGACTGTATTGCATATTGTATGCAGGTTTTTTTTGTTGTTCCTTTAAAAAAATAAAGTAAAATAATAATACTGTGCTTTAGTGATTCTTAATAATAATAGTTATATATAATTTATTACTAATTATAGCATACATTTGATAATACAATTCATAAAAGTCATTCTAATTTAAATTTTAAGTATTGAAATTAACATAAAAATCATAAAAACACTCAATATTTGGACTTTTGACTCAAAATCTAGTTTTTAAAATATATCCCTTGTGACGTCTAGCCCCGTGTCCCCAACAATCTGTAGCCTATAACTTATATATGCGTGTGTGAGGGATAGGAATATCAGCAATTCATATCTACTTAAAAATTTTTTTAAAAAGCACTATTGTCCATCTGTTGTCCTGTATGTGCCGAGTCCTCCAGCCTCAGTGCTGTTGTAATGTCACAGTGTATCTTCTGTCAGTCTATGACATTCTCCTCTCCCTGTGGTCTTTTTGTTGACAAGTGACAGATATTTTGTGACCAAATGAGTGGCCATCAGTGGCATTTATAGGACCCAGCATGAGGCATCTCACTAGCTCTGGTTTGTTCTTGTGACTCGACTTCACGTGAGGGACAGCCACAGTTACATGTCATATTAGCAAGATTTTAAATGCTTAATGTCTGTCACAAAACTTCAGAGCGATCGTAGAGATTAAATGACTCGGAATGAGTCTCGATTAAATTTGAATCAGCTCTGAGTCAGGAGTCCATTATGATCGTGTGTGACTCAAACTCTGATGGCTCACAATGTCTCGCTTTCCCTGAAATATTTTTAGGTGTCAAAGACATTTTTAAACAGTAGACAGCTAAATTATGCTGCCTAGTAAAATTCCTCGTTTTGATCAAAATATAAGGCAGCGTTGTATGAGACGGTCTCAGAATGCATTGCCGTGAGATCAGTGTAGAATTTGCATCCAAGATTGTGATCAAGTTCATTTCGATTTAGAAATATCTGCGTAAATTTGCAGTACGTGCAATATGGATAAATGTAATGAATTGTGCTTATTAGAGTATGCCAAAGACGGTTGTTATTCTAACAGATACACTCTTGTGTACTTCACATAAGAAGTGCTATTTTTGCTGCAGTTGAACTTAATGCGTTTTGTTGTGTTGCAAGACATGAACATTAGCAGAGCTGCTGCGCATGTGGTGCACTTCAGATCAGTCATTTATGAGCTTCCATTTTGTTTAAGATGCCCATATTCATACTGACAGTGACAACGCAACTGGATGTCATTTATTTTCAATGAGAGTTGGTGATTTGAGGCTACAGAGACCCTGAGCATAATGTATCTTAATGCAGATGAGCAGTGATCTGATGCAGTGACTGCTAATAGTGACCAACATTTTATTTCACTGACCTCGGTTCTAGAAGGAATTTTCCACTCATTTTCTCAGGTTGAAACTAGGTTATTGTATACTTAAGACATATTGAACTACAGTTCTGTGAAGAATTGCGCATGACATGGTCGAATCATAAAACAATGGCACAGTATGATATAAAACTATTGACCTATGTTATCAGTGTAAAGTAAATATATATTTATTGATTTAAGTTTTAGGTCATATAATTTTTTTTGGAAAGTAATTAATGCTTCATGCTAGTACTAATATAAATTTTTCAGCAAGGGTGCTTTAAAATTGATCAGTTAACCTTTTTGTTGTAAAAGGTGTATAATTGAAACTTTGTATTTATCAAATATTCATGAAAAAAATTGCAGAATTATTACTAAGCAGCTTTCAACATGGATAATAATAAGAAATGTTTTTGAGCTGCAAATCAGCATATTAGAATGATTTCTGAAGGATCTTGTGACACTGAAGACTGGAGTAATGATGCTGAAAATTCAGCTTTGCATCACAGGAATAAATTATATTTTACAATATGCTAAACTAGAAAACATTTATTTTAATTTGTAATAATATTTCACAATGTTACCACTTTATGTTTTTTTTAAATCAAGTAAATGCAGCTTTAGTGAATAATTATATAATTACATGCAGAATTATGTGCAGAAGCATATACTGTCTTCACTTAAAAGCCTTAGAGATTATCTGCAAATCAGTCTTGAAAGGTTTATATATTAACAGTAAAAATCAATGTCTGTATGATGTACATGAGTGTGATTTTTACTGTTCAATATAAGAGAGTGAAGACAGTGAAGCTCATGTGATCCGTCTTTTCATACAGAAACATCTACAGTGACTCCAGTGGTTTCCAGTGATTTTTTTTTCTTCTTTCCCAGCAGTATTCCATCAGTTCTCAAAGAATGCCGGGAATTCTTTTAAGCCTCATGACAAGTGAATCTTGGCAAGCCGCGTTTGAGAGTTAAAACCATTCTTACCGAGCACTTACATTTCACGCTTGAGATCCGACATATGAAAATGTATAGCAGCTCAGCTAAATACGTCAGAACAGGTCTGACAGATCTGAATTCCAATGTCACACACATTTTCCACTTTGCCCTTTTCCTAGGTGTTTGCACTCCACTCAACATTAATGGTACCGCTTCACGTGATTCAGCACTTTAAAAGGTCTTGTCCAGAACAAATTGCATGCACATTTTGTCCATTGTTTACCAGGTGGTTTAAGAAAAGAGGAAACACTGAAAAAGGGAGTCGTCAAGATGCTTTTTCTGTGGCTCTTTGGGTCAAAATGGTAGTTATGTTCCGTGAATCAGAGCCGCCAGTCTCGGGCCAAGTGAAAATAACATGTCAAAGAAGATGATGTGACGCCTGATGATGGATAGAGCTTTCTTCTTTCTTTCTCTCTCTCCTCTGCCCCGACTGTGCCGCCATATTCTCCTTGGCCACAACATGTTGGAAAAAGAAGATGAAATAAAATCGAAAAACCCATTTCGCCTCCAGTTCGGGTTTGCCAGCAGCATATCCCCCATTTCTGTGTGATCCCTGCAGTCAGGAATTAGTGGAGAGTATTGTTTGTGGCGGGCAGAATCAGTGAACAGGTGGTGTTATTGAAATGGTGATTTTGATTGAATTTGAATGTACACTGACATTCGCTCGAAACGACTTGGACTGTGAAACAGGAGCAAATCATATGATCAATTTGGTTTTAAAAGTTGCATACATGAAAACATCATATGCATTACAACACCCTGATAACCACACAGAACACATCCAAGCATTGTGGATGTGAGTTTATGCACATTTTCTATAATAAATAAAAAATTGGGGAAGCACGATACTAAATTTCTACTTACTAAAATTATTCTGAATGATATTTGCTGATAACGATACCAATAGTTTGGAAATCGCACCCAACTAATCATGTAAACAATACAGGGAACCCTCTCAGTATATTGTACTATATAATAATCACGCTCTCAAAAAAAAAAAAATACATCAAGAAATACTATATATATATATATATATATACAGTGGTAGTACGGAAAGTATTCAACCCCCTTAATGTTTCACTCTTTGTTATTTGCAGCCATTTGCTAAAATCATTTAAGAACATTTTTTTTCCTCATTAATGTACACACAGCACTCCATATTGACAGAAAAATACAGAATTTTTGACATTTTTGCAGATTATTAAAAAAGAAAAACTGAAATAACACATGGTCCTAAGTATTCAGACCCTTTGCTCAGTATTTAGTAGAAGCACCCTGTTAATCTAATACAGCCATGTGTCTTTTTGGGAAAGATGCAACAAGTTTTTCAAACCTGGATTTGGGGTTCCTCTGCCATTCCTCCTTGCAGTTCCTCTCCAGTTCTGTCAGGTTGGTTGGTAAACGTTGGTGGACAGCCATTTTAGGTCTCTCCAAAGATGCTCAACTGGGTTTAAGTCAGGTCTCTGGCTGGGCCATTCAAGAACAGTAACAGAGTTGTTATGAAGCCACTCCTTCATTATTTTAGCTATCTGCTTAGGGTCATTGTCTTGTTGGAAAAGAACCTTCGGCCCAGTCTGAGGTCCTGATCACTCTGGAGAAGGTTTCCGTCCAGGATATCCCTGTACTTGGCCGCATTATCTGCCAATCGATTGCAAACAGGCGTCCGTGTCCCTGCTGCTGAAAAACATCCCCACAGCATGATGCTGCCTCCACCATGCTTCACTGTTGGGACTGTTTTGTACAGGTGATGAGCAGTGCCTGGTTTTTTACACACATACCGCTTAGAATTAAGGACTAAAAGTTCTATCTTGGTCTCATCAGACCAGAGAAACCTTCAGGTGTTTTTTTAGCAAACTCAATGCTGGCTTTCATGTGTCTTGCACTAAGGAGAAGCTTCCATCGGGCCACTCTGCCATAAAACCCAGACTGGTGAAGGGCTGCAGTGATGGTTAACTTTCTACAACTTTCTCCCATCTCCCGACTGCATCTCTGGAGCTCAGCCACAGTGATCTTTGGTTCTTCTTTACCTCTCTCACCAAGAATCTTCTCCCCCAATAGCTCAGTTTGGCTGGACGGCCAGCTCTAGGAAGGGTTATGGTTGTCCCAAACATCTTCCATTTAAGGAATATGGAGGCCACTGTGCTCTTAGGAACCTTAACGTGCAGCTGAAACTTTTGTGGTAACCGTGGCAGATCTGTGGCCTGGCCACAATTTTAGTCTCTAGCTCTTCAGGCAGTTCCGTGACCCTCATGATTCCTCGGTTTGCCTATGATGCACTGTGGCTGTAAGGTCTTAAGAGCCAGTCGGGGCTTTCTAATCAAGTCCAATAAGTATATTAAACACAGCTGGACAAAAATGAAGGTGTAGAACCATCTCAAGGAGGATCAGAAGAAATGGACAGCCCCTGAGTTAAATATATGAGTGTCACAGCAAAAGGTCTAAATACTTAGGACCATGTGATATTTCAGTTTTTCTTTTTCAATAAATCTGCAAAAATGTCAAACAATTCTGTGTTTTTCGGTCAATATGGTGTGCTGTGTGTACATAAATGAGGAAAAAAAAAAAACTTAAATGAATTTAGCAAATGGCTGCAAAATAACAAATAGTGAAAAATTTAAGGGTGTCTGAATACTTTCCATACCCACTGTAGTTATTCGCATCCAAAAATCAAAGTTTTTGTTTGACAATATAAGTGTGTGTGTACTGGCACATGTATTATGTATATATAAATATACATCCACATACAGCCATAGATTTCAAACAATGGACATGGATATATTAATTCATATAATTTATATTATATAGAATATATATTTTACAATATCAACACACTCTTTTTCTTAAATGACTACCATGATGTGTGGTGTATTTAGATATACATAATAAATTAATGGTCACACCACTGTATTATGTAAACAAAAACTTTGATTTAGGATGCGATTAATCACGATTAATCATTTTACAGCACTAATATACTGTGTGTTTTTGTATATATGTGTGTTGTTTTATATATAACTTATTATTATCTTATATATATCTATCATACAAACCCGATTCCAAAAACGTTGGGACACTGTACAAATTGTGAGTAAAAAAAGGAATGTAATAATTTACAAATCTCATAAACTTATATTTATTCACAATAGAATATAGATAACTTATCAAATGTTGAAAGTGAGACATTTAGAAATGTCATGCCAAATATTGACTCATTCTGGATTTCATGAGAGCTACACATTCCAAAAAAAAGTTGGGACAGGTAGCAATAATAGGCCGGAAAAGTTAAATGTACCTATAAGGAACAGCTGGAGGACCAATTTGCAAATTATTAGGTCAATTGGCAACATGATTGGGCATAAAAAGAGCCTCTCAGAGTGGCAGAAGTCTCTCAGAAGTCAAGATGGGCAGAAGATCACCAATTCCCCAAATGCTGCGGCGAAAAATAGTGGAGCAAAATCAGAAAGAGTTTCTCAGAGAAAAATTGCAAAGAGTTGGAAGTTATCATCATCTACAGTGCATAATATCATCCAAAGATTCAGAGAATCTGGAAAAATCTCTGTGCGTAAGGGTCAAGGCCAGAAAAACATACTGGATGCCCGTGATCTTCGGGCCTTAGACGGCACTGCATCACATACAAGAATGCTACTGTAATGGAAATCACAACATGGGCTCAGGAATACTTCCAGGAAACATTGTCGGTGAACACAATCCACAATTCGCCGTTGCCGGCTAAAACTCTATATAGGTCAAAAAAGAAGCCATATCTAAACATGATCCAGAAGCGCAGGCGTTTCTCTGGGCCAAGGCTCATTTAAATGGACTGTGGCAAAGTGGAAAACTGTTCTGTGGTCAGACGAATCACAATTTGAAGTTCTTTTTGGAAAACTGAGACTCCATATCATCCGGACTAAAGAGGACAACCCAAGTTGTTATCAGCGCTCAGTTCAGAAGCCTGCATTCTGATGGTATGGGGTGTCATGAGTGCGTGTGGCATGGGCAGCTTACACTTCTGGAAAGGCACCATCAATGCTGAAATGTATGTCCAAGTTCTAGAACAACATATGCTCCAATCCAGACGCCGTCTTTTTCAGGGAAGACCTTGCATTTTCCAAAATGACAATGCCAGACCACAAACCGCATCAATTACAACATCATGGCTGCGTAGAAGAAGGATACGGGTACTGAAGTGGCCAGCCTGCAGTCCAGATCTTTCACCCATATAAAACATTTGGCGCATCATAAAGAGGTAGATGCGACAAAGAAGACCTAAGACAACTAAGTTGAGCAACTAGAAGCCTGTATTGGACAAGAATGGGACAACATTCCTATTCCTAAACTTGAGCAACTTGTATCCTCAGTCCCCAGACGTTTGCAGACTGTTATAAAAAGCAGAGGGGATGCCACACAGTGGTAAACATGGACTTGTCCCAACTTTTTGAGATGTGTTGATGCCATGAAATTTAAAATAACTTATTTTTCCCTTAAAATGATACATTTCTCAGTTTAAACATTTGATATGTCGTCTATGTTGTATTCTGAATAAAATATTGAAATTTTGAAACTTCCACATCATTGCATTCCGTTTTATTCACAATTTGTACAGTGTCCCAACGTTTTTGAAATCGGGTTTGTATGTAGAGAAGTGGGTACGGAAAGTATTCAGACCCTTAAATTTTTCACTCTTTGGTATATTGCAGCCATTTGCTAAAATAAATTAAGTTAAATTTTTTTCCTCATTAAAGTACACACAGCACACCATATTGACAGAAAAAAACAGAATTATTGACATTTTTGCAGATATATTAAAAAAGAAAAAATGAAATATCACATGGACCTAAGTATTCAGACCCCTTGCTCAGTATTTAGAAGAAGCACCCTTTTGATCTAATACAGACATGAGTCTTTTTGGGAAAGATGCAACAGTTTTTCACACCTGGATTTGGGGATCCTCTGCCATTCCCCCTTGCAGATCCTCTCCAGTTCTGTCAGGTTGGATTGTAATACGTTGGTGGACAGCATTTTTAGGTCTCTCCAGAGATGTCAATTGGGTTTAAGTCAGGGCTCTGGTGGGCCATTCAAGAACAGTCACAGAGTTGTTGTGAAGCCACTTCTTTGTTATTTTAGCTGTGTGCTTAGTGTCATTGTTTTGTTGGAAGGTAAACCTTCGGCCCATTCTGAGGTCCTGAGCACTCTGGAGAATGTTTTCGTCTAGGATATCCCTGTACTTGGCTGCATTCATCTTCCCCTCGATTGCAACCAGTCGTCCTGTCCTGCAGCTGAAAAACACCCCCACAGCATGATGCTGCCAACACCATGCTTCACTGTTGGGACTGTACGGCAGGTGCTGAGCAGTGCCTATGGTTTCGCTCACACATACCGTTAGATTAATGGACAACAGTTTCTATCTTGGTATCCAGACCAGAAATTTTATTTCTCAACAGCTTGGAGTCCTCCATTGCGGGCTTTCATGCGTCTGCACTGAGGAGAGTGCTTACGTTCGGCCACTCTGACATAAAGCCCGAACGGTGGATGGGAATGCGGCCCCCCCCCCCAGGGATGGTTGACTTTCTAAACTTTACTCACATCTCGATGCATCCTCTGGAGTCTCAGCCACAGTGATCTTTGGGTTCTTTTTTACCTCTTTCACCAAGGCTCTTCTCCACCGATAGCTCAGTTTGGCCGGACGGCCAGTTTTAGGAAGGGTTCTGGTCGTCCCAAACGCTTTCCATTTAAGGATTATGGAGGCCACTGTGCGCTTAGGAACCTTAAGTGCAGCAGAAAAATTTTTTGTAACCTTGGCCAGATCTGTGCCTTGCCAACAATTCTGTCTCTGAGCTCTTCAGGCAGTTCCTTTTGACCTCATAATTCTCATTTGCTCTGGCATGCACTGTGAGCTGTAAGGTCTTAGATAGACAGGTGTGTGGCTTTCCTAATAAAAAAAAATCAGTATAATCAAACACAGCTGGACTCAAATGAAAGGTGTAGAACCATCTCAAGGATGATCAGAAGAAATGGACAGCACCTGAATTAAAAATATGAGTGTCACAGCAAAGGGTCTGAAATACTGTCGGACCATGTGATATTTTGTTTTTCTTTTTTAATAAATCTGCAAAAACTGTCAACAATTCTGTGTTTTTCTGTCTAATATGGGGTGCTGTGTGACATTAATGAGGAAAAAAAAATGTACTTAAATGATTTTAACAAATGGCTGAAATATAACAAAGAGAGAAAAATATAAGGGGGTCTGAATACTCTCCGTACACACTGTATATATATACACACACACACAAAACTCTTTGCATATTAGAAGGTTTTCATTAAAAACTGTTTAGACAATTATTCTAATACTCAATTATACTGATGACGTAATTAAGCTCCCTCTAGTGGGTTTTATATAGAACTTCATGGACTCTTACACTTGATAACGTTTGGGTAAATGCAACGTTAAGTGACCTTGTCAAAGCTGTTTAGTTGACATTTTTCTTTCGTTTGAAAGCGATTTGAGTTACGCTATTTAAGGACCATGATACATTTCGGGAACCGTGTACTTGGAGGCTTTAAACATATCTCTCTGTTCATTCATGGTTTAATTTCACGCTATAACTGGTATTAAAGGGGAAGAGATTCACGCTCAGCACTGTTGCTTGCAATTAAATGTCTATAGCGATCTGCGCGAACACATTAAGCGCCAAAATGGCAGGCTATTGTTTGGAAATTTTTCTTTTTTTGTGGTAAAAGGCCTACAGAAATTGAAAGCTGAGACTTTCTTTCTTATCAGAAGTAACAACGCGTTTTTTGCAATTATTGCATGGAACGGCGGATACAAAATCATGTTTGATGAAGGGAAAACGCCAGATCTGGCAACCCTGGTCTCTGGCTTGAACTACAGGTGATTCATGGGTGTAGCAAAAGTCTTGTGTTAATGGCGTGGCGTTAATGTGTTTTTATTGCTTAAACATCATTAAATTAGACAAAAAAACACTTTCTTCATGCAAGTTGCTGTCTGACACATTTTCCCACCCCCTTTTGCTTGGAAAAGCTATAATCGCTGATTTCATCGGCGTTTCCGTAACAAGCTAGTGAGCTAATGCTTTTATCGCGCCCATACTGATTATGAGCTGATCATTGGTGCATCCCTAGAAATCAAAATGTTTGCATGTTGTAAACGTGACAGAAGGCTTTTGTGTTTGGTTGTGATGGGAGCCGATGCAGCAGTGCTGGTAATGGAGTGTAGAGCAGCTTTTTAATGTCTCAATGTCAACTCCCTTATACTGGTAAGAACCAGAGTGATTAACATTTTATTACTGCCCTGTTGCTGACCTGGCACCCTCTTTCTATCTAAATCGCGCTTTAATTCACTCAAGTTTTTCCCCTCTCACTGTCTCTTTCTCCCTCTTGTTCTCTTCTCAGCTTTGGTAAACACACACACACACACACACACGCACACACACTCTCTCTCTCCCCGCGGCTTCCGGGTCCCATTCTTGCAGCATTCCTACATGTCAGTCAGATAACATGTTCTCGAACAGCACGTTTATGGCAGCAGGAGCAGATGTTTCCCGCATGCCCGATCCTGCCGGTCCCGACTGAGTCACTCGCCCACCTTCCCTCCAGCTCTCTCTTTCCCAGGAGTTATCACTCCTTTCATGGGCTGCTGTGAATGAGGATGGACTGCAGGAGATCAGCAGATATATATTAACAAGCTGTATGCATAAGGATGTTTAGAAGGCGTCCTGGCCTGGAATTGTAATATACCTGGTGAGAGCGATCCGTTAGCATTTCCATTCGTCTCCATGGCAGGTCCCCGGCAGCCATAGACGTACATGACCTGAATGCTGCCAGCTACATGGCCATGTGTTTTGAGCCTAATATATATAGGCCTTATATAATATTATATATTAATAATATTATTACGGTATTTTAATGAATTAATTACTTTTTATTAATTTTATTACATCCAGATACATTTTTCTCAGGATTCTTTTATAAATAGAAAGTTTAAAAGAGCATAATTTATTCGAAATAAATCTTTTGTAACATTAATGTCAACATATGCATATATATATTAAAATAAATGTATGAGACCATTGACATACAAAACTGCATAGTCTCCATTAGGGGCAGAATAAAACATTATATGAGTATTTTATCATTAGTATCTGTATTATATCGCCCTAAATGGAGAATATGGCAGTTGGTATGTTGATGGCCTCATTATTTATTTATTTTTTTTTTTATATCTATATGTCTTTCAATTAATTGATGGCGCTAACGTTGCAAACTCTAGCAAATTCATAATTTTGTCCTTAAAAAACACGTGTTTTATAAACCCAGCACCTTGCAAACACAAATTAGTTCTCAGAAGGACTGATAAAAAAACACATGTGTGCTCTTACTTCCAGAAGTTGCTTGAACCAGCCAATCAGATTAGAGCTTATCGGTGTTAAGAAAGTGTGCAGTATTCACCAGACGGTCAGGGAACAGACGGTAGCCAGAGCGATTTGAGCATGCTGCAAACACAATGACAAAGACCGGTTAAAAACAGCAATCCAAATGGATTGGCTGGCTTATTTCTGCACACAAAATACTGTTTTATTATTCCAAAGTAGAGTTTACTGGCAGTGATTCTTTCTACGACACTCTAGATTTTAGTGTGAGAACCTTTCTGCTTTTTCTCCCTCAAAGTCAGAGTAAATTTTTTTTAAATGAGGTTTATTGTAGTTTTTAGTGATATTTTGAATTGTTTTTAATTTGTATACTTTACATTTTCATTTCAAATGTAGAGGTTTAGCATTTTGTTAGTTTTAAATAAGTCTATAATTTTTTTAAATAAAATTAAAAAATGCTAGTTTTATAAAAAGAATATAATAATTTATAAAATGTATATGTAAGATGTATTATGTATATGTGTGTATATATATATAGATACTATAATTCTATATATAATATATTATTATTAGTATTCAGTTAGTTATTTTAGTACAGGTAACCTCAAACAAATTATGAAATGTTGCCTTGCCAACTCAAATAAGTATCTATTTTATGTCAGTTAATCTTTGTTTTATTTCAAGTAATGAATATGTTTATGGTTCAGATTTATGGTGCAGTCATTTATGGGTTTTCCCATGCATATTTCACTCACAACCAAGTTGGTCGCGTGAATTCGTTGCGCTGACAGAATCTGCTGGGTTTAAAAGTAACTTCTTTGTGAGCAGCACTTTATGCATTACAAAATTTTCTGAATGTTGACCGTACCTTTACCCAACAATAAATATGAAAAAACTGCACTGTATTTAGTCTCTTTATATGAGGAGTCGATGGTCTAAGTGAGCAGTTCCTGGTCAGAATAAGCTTGCAAAGTGAACGTGACCGTGCTCATTGATGTCTGTCTCTGGTAGGGCTGTGTTTAATGCTCCACAGATGCCGTCAGGTAGCTCATTGTGTGCGCAGCCCTTTAAAACAAACAGTAGCTCTCCTTGCGACTGAACTGAATGGGTTCTTCAAGTGCTCGACGTTGCTATTCATCTTGGCTTGCGTTTGATCAAGAGTCTTTAGGTTACCCAAGGCAGTAGAACAATAGAGGCGTAAAGAAGCCCTCGGGCCCCCCGTTGGACAGAGGGCCATTGTCTGCTGTCCTCCTGCTGTTGATGTGTGGTGTGCTTTGGTGCGTCGGACAGGACGGTGGAGTGGAAGGAGATCCACGGCCCCTCTGTTTGTTTGAAAAAAGAGCCTGTGTTCGCCGAGCTCAACGCTTGTATTCTTCATGTCGGCTGGCATGCGTGGTGAGCCTCGCCGTAACATGAGAGCTTTGCAGGACGTACAAAATCAGGGGGTTTGTGAAGAGGGGCTTGAATTGCATTCATTATTTCTTCCAACTCTAAAAGAAGCTCTTTGTTGTGATGTGAAAAACATGATAGGCTCGCAATGGCCTATTTCGTCAGTTACGCTGTATCAACCCATCCCCTATTGCTTTTCGAGTTTGTTTAATTTCTATTCTATAATTTCTCTTTTTTTTTTTTCTTAATTGATCTTTACGTGTAAAATCTCGCCTAGCTTTTAAAAACATCCCATAGGAATGAATTGGACATAGTGAAAGTAGTAAAAATTGATTGAAAATTATGATGTCGGATGTAAGAGATTCAAAGCTTTCTTCATTGGCCATATATATAATTTTACAACTTAAAAATGTTTTTGTTCGTTTTAACAGAATATTTGTATATATTGTTTTTGTTCTTTATATTATGTACAAATATATCGTGTATATAAAAGAACAAAACAAAAATGTGTGTGTGTTGTGTGTGTGTTATATATATCTATAGTATTATTATTGTTGTGTTATTATTTTATTTTGTAAAAGAAACCATGATTGCTCCTTTTTGAAAGTACCTTATTGAGATTGTATAAACAATCATTTCATTGTATGTATTTTTTATTAGAATTTTTTATTTATGAGTATTGACGCGTCACAAAACTCTGCTTATTGTTTTTTTACTCTATTTTTTTTTACTTTATAATTTTAGTATATTTACTTTAGTTTGGTTTGTTATTATCTGAACTTACTAAACTGATTTCCATTTTATTTTTAATTTATTAAATTTAAGGGTATAGAGCCTATAATTATCTAATATATATGTATTTCAGGTAAATGGGTGCTATTATTTATTCATTTTAATTTATTTATCATTTTATATTATTATATCCAAGTATGTCTTTCTCCATGGTAAATAACATGCTGGGTTTTGTGATGAAATAGCATTCAGTGAAGCTCTTTGTTGTGATGTGAAAACATGAGCGGCTTGCACTGGTGAAGTCTGTGCAATGACTGTAACTTCTAGTATTTTCTGGCTTTGTTCCTCTGTGAATGTATGTATCTTTCAGCTAAGCGTACTGTATGTTGAGGCGGTGCAGAATGGTGCGGGATTACCGTATGCATGCTGGCCTGCTATAAAGAGAGCTAGTTCACCGCCGTGCCGTACGGGAAGCGGGTAACCATGGTGATATTTACCTCAGCTCCATGCTTGGCTGCGGCGCTCTCAGATAAGGTCCTGTTGGAATCGTTTCTGGCCAATCTGCCAGAGTGAGACACGTCCCCCGGACCTCATTTGTGCACCTGTTTGAGGAAAATCATAGTGATTACATTCTTCAAATGGCCGAGGAGTGATTAACCCGTTATAAGTGCCATACAGCCAGGCGACCTGCTCATGCATTAAAAATGACATTTAAGAGATTACATTGTAGAAGTTGTAGTCTTTGTAATGTGCTGCAGTGAATATGTTTAATGGAGGAAACTCTTGAGTGATGTGACACCATTAGCCTAATAAAAAATGATTTGTATTGAGTTCATTTTGTCTGAGAGCATCTTTGCTTGCATTTGACTTCACTAAGAATGAATTGACCCGTCACTAAAGGCCATACCCTTTGGTTTCTACTGCCAACTCAGACTGGCTTTACAGCAATGAACTGGACATTTTAAATATTTATATTTGTATTATAAATACAACTTTATAAGGTCAGTTATTTTAGTTAGATATTTAGTTTTTTCCTTATTTTATTTTAAGAAATAAAACGAAACTATTTATTTTAAGGGTCAATTGTTTTTTAGTTAGCTATTAATTTTTACCTTATTTTATTTTGTAAGTTGTGGATTTTCAGGGTATTTGTAAATTATTTTAATGATGTAGGTGGGGTTTATTTTATTTAAAAAATATTTAGGAATTAATTGACCCTTCATAAATTCTCTTCCAGTTTTTATTTGATTTAAAACTGCAGAGACTTATGTGATTCATAAACCAATTGCACAAAAATGATTTAACTGTCTATTAGAAAAGGAAAAGCCTCGTTGAAAGTGATTGCTAATGTTAGTGCAACGTTTTTTTTACAATCATTCACTATGAGACCCCATTAGTGCTAGATTGATATAAATTAAACATTTAAAATAATAAACTGTATCTTTGTTCTTCCAGTTTAATATACATTTTTCTTATTTTACAAGAAACACATAAATATGAAAGGTATTTTTAAGAAACAGTGCTACTTAATAAGTATTGTATATTGTATAAAAATTTAATATTCAGTTCTAGATTTAATTAATTTAATTGAATATTTGAAACCTTCACTAAACTACCGGTTACTATCCTGCTATATGTATATAAACATCTTATGAAATTAAATAAATGTATAATTTATTTTAAATTAAATAATTAAATTATTGTATTTTATTTTATTTTACCCTTCACTAAAAACTCCTGCATATATTAATTTATTTAGATAATATTTGAACCTCACTAACTCTAAAACGTGTATGTCATTAAAAAAATCCATATGTATTTATTTTAAATTATTGTTTATTATTATTACTTTTATTTTTTGTATTATATTTTATTAATTTATTTATTAGGTATTTGTAACTTAGGGGTAAATTAGGCAATTGATTGATTAATTGATTTATACATACATACCTAGATACTGTGTTTATTATTACTATCCAAGCATTCTAATCTCTGTTGGTTGGTGACTAGTGAATAAGTGAAAGAGCGTGCACTGAACTGTTTAGTGAGTTGGGTCTGTGTTGTTTGTCTTGCATCATGAGCGTGTCGTGTGCTCACTGTGTCCTTCACTCCCCATGGACTAGAAAAACAGTCCTCTCTGTAACTAGATGCTCGCTACAGAAAAATCCCAGGCCTCTAAACCTGAGTGCATTTATTTATTTATTCATTTATTTTTGGCTGCTTGGTTTTGCATAGGACACACACACACACACACTATCCCAGGCTGTTTTCTGTTGAGTCAGGGAAGCCATCTGCCACACAGTGATAATGGCCCGCCAGGGACGCGCGGCCTGGTACAACCAGAGATGAATTAAAACGCGAGAAAATAACGAATGCTTGGCTCCTCTCGAGTCTTACCACGTTTTACAGTGTCTGTCATCACCCGCCCCCACTGATGTCAGCAGATGCCCGTAAAAAGTCTGAAATGCGCATTTTATGCGTTTCTCACCAGGACTGCGGGAAAATTTTATATGCAATATTGTGTTTTGATACAATCGTGCTTATAAAAAGCCGAGCCGGGTGAGGAAGATTTAACATTTCGTGACAGCTGGTCGTAGGAAATGCATAGGATTATTACAGCGGAAAATACCACGTCATAAATGATGCATTTTTACGAGGATTAGAAAACGCTTGGGAGATGAACAGGGCAAAAAATGGAAAAAACGAGAGGCTGTGAAGAATTATTAGGCTTTATAACATGTCGAGGAGCGTGTTGCGATCATGAAACAAGGTTACTGTCGGTCAACGTAAGGCAGAAATCAATCCTGAGACAACTAAAGCTTTGTTTAGTCTCCGGCCTTTTATGTGTTCAGTTGTTCATGCGAAGTTTGTCAGGTTTTGTGAACTAGGACAAAGTTGAGGTAGGTGGGCTTCGAAAGTCTGGAGGGACAGAGAGTCTAATAGGTTCTTTTTTGTCTCCCTGGATCTCTCGGAGGAAAGTAGACTTTGTTTGGGTATTGCTTAGGGTTAGAGTGTCTCTATGTGCTGCTTCCGTTAATTAGGTTTAAATTTGTGGTTTAAAGATATGATAGCTATGCCATACTGTATGATGTCATCTTGCTTTCCGCATAAGAAATTGAACAAATATGTGCCTTATTTAAGACATTGTGTTTCTTTTGCTTTATTTTATTTTAGTTTGTGATTATTTATTTGCTTTGTTTGATTTGTGGTTTTGTTTGGTTTTGTTTTTCCGTGTATTTTATTTATTTTTATTTTTATTTATTTATTTTGATGTTTATTTTTATTTTATTTTATTTTATTTAGGTTATTTTATTTTTATTTTATTTTGTTTGTTGTTTGTTTGTTTTGTTTGGTTTGTTTGTTTGTTTTACTTTTAGGTAATTAAAACAGTGGTAACTGGTAAACTATTCATTCATTCATTCATTAATATAAGTAATTAGGCATCTTTCATTATTATATCTTTGTTTATATAAACCCATGATACGATTAAGTCAATTGATGATAGTTGTTTTTTTCTTTTTAACATTGGGAGGTCAAAGGAAATGACTAGAAATTGAAAGGAATACTTCGAAAGCCTATATAGTTCTTTCATATATAATGAATATTTTATTTGAGTATATCACTGTATCATTGGTGATAATATTTGAATTATTAAAAACCAGTTCTACAGTATTTTTATAGAATTTTGAGTTTCTTTTTTAATTTTATTGAAAGTTTTAGCAATTTTGTTGTGTATCATTTGCTATTTTTAATGGTTTTCATTTGCTTAAATACATCTATATAGATTTTATTAATTATTATTTTAGGTTAAGGTTTAGTTATTTTAATACATCAAGTTAAACTAAATTAAAATGACAACCTATATCTATTGATTTGAAGTTGTCCACTAGAATACCGTTTTAAATGGTTTCATTTGTAGTTTCAGTAGATTTAGTTAGATATAATAACCCTGATTCTGAAAATGTTGTTTTTCCAGTTCTGTGGCTTGTGTTGTCCCAGAACTCTAGAATTAGTACGGTTTTGAAATGTATCGATCAAGCTGGAAAGGTTTTTGCAGCACTTACCGTCTGGAGGTCGGCCCTCTGCATGCGCACGCACCAGTCATGATGAGATGTTTCGATTGTTGATGATGTCAACGTGCAGCATAACCCCACAACAAATTGGCTTTGGGCCGAGGTGACAGAGATGCATGATGGGTAAATTGATGAAGTAAAGCGCAGGTCAGGGAGGATAATGGAAGAGAGGAAAACACGGCGGCCGGAGCAGAGGGTTGATGACGGGGTCTTTTCCATTAACTCAGGGGTTTTGGGAGTGATGCAGGGTTAACTGGTCTCTCTCGGGCCGGATCACTCCGTCTGCCTGTTTGACACCGCATCTCAACTCAATAAAAGTTGAGCAAAGAAAAGCAAGTGAAGCAAAGTCTCTAAACTTCCTCTGCTGTTAATCTTAACTCGAGTCGGAATGTCGTGCCTTTTTCTTGTTTATTTTACAGGTTTTTTGAGCACTTCGTTCTCCCACTCGTCATGCAAGTAATAGCAATAGTCCATTTATTAGCTGGCTGTTTTTATGAATACAGTGCGCTTTTGTGCCTCAGTGCACAAATTCCTTGTTTTTCATAGATAGTGCACTATAAATGCTAAGAAAATGCTTGTATAACAGCTTCATTTGGAGTAAATGTGCAACCCTGGTTTTATTTTATTTTATTAATTGGCCATTTAATGTTTATGGTTAATTGCTAGAAAATGGCAGCTTAATTTGCACTTTAATATTTATATTTATTTTTTTCTATATTTTCTATTTTATTATTTTATTTTATTTGTTATTGTGATGGTTTTATTCTTATAAATTGGCTGTTTGAAGGTAATTATGATTAGATAGAAATGACGCTGAATTTGCACTTTAAGGATTTTTATATTATTTTTTTCTGAGATTTTATATTTTAGTTTATTTTATTTGTATTGTGATGGTTTACTTTATTAAATTGGCTGTTTAAGGTTAATTATGAATTGCTAGAAAATGACAGCTTAATTTAAACTTTAATATTTTTTTTTATATTATTTATTGTTCTATATTTTATATTTTATTTATTGGTTATTAGTGATGGTTCTATGTGATGAATGCTGTTTAAGGTTAATTATGAATGCTAGAAAATGACAGCTAATGTGCAATTTAATAATTTTTATATTATTTTATTTGTATATATTGTAGTATTTTATTTGTTATGGTGATGGTTTATTTTATAAATGGGCTGTTTAAGGTTAATTATGAACTTGCTAAAAAATGACAGCTAATTAATAATATTTTTTGATATATTTTATTTGTCTATATTTTATATTTGAGTTTATTGTTATTGTGATGGTTTTTCTAAATTGGCTCTGTTTCAGGTTAAAATTATGAGTTGCTAGAAAATTACGCTAATTTGAACTTTAATTTTTTTTATTTATGATTTTCTATATTTATAGTTTATTATTTTATTTTATTTGTTATGTGATGGTTTTATTTGATCAATGCTCTGTTTAGGTTAATGTAATTGCTAGAAAATTGCAGCTAAGTTGCACTTTAAAGTATCTTTTATATTATTATTTTTCTATATTTATCTTTCTTTTATTTGTTTTGTGATGGTTTTATTTTTAGAATTGGTTTCTGTTTAAGGTTAATATGAATGCTAGAAAATGACAGCTTAATTTGAAAAGTAGTAAATCGTTGTATGAGCTATTTTATTGATTTTAACTTTAGTGTATTTTAGTATTTTATTTGTAAATAGGGCAGTTTACAGATGAATGTTATAAAATGAGTTAATTAAACTTAAATGTACATCTATTTTATTTATTATTTTATTTATTTGAAATGTTATTTTATGAAATAAACAAAAATAAGACAAATGTCATAAATGTTTTTAACAGGGTTGCAAAAGTTACAAATCTCATATAATAAATAAATGCAAAATAAAACAACTTGTAAAACATTTAATTAGACCTCCTGAGGTCGATCCAAATATAAAACACTCCGCGATTATGCTTTTTGATGAAGCCTTTTAATCTTTCTAATATTTTGGCCTGGGTTTAAATCTCATTTTATGGTACATTGTAAATGGAGGAATTTTAATGAAGGCATTTAATAACTGTCTCCACGACACTTCTAGTTTTCTTGCTCTTATGCTAAATAATTAATCACCAATCCTAGTCTGACATGAGTGCTTCTAAGAACTTGAGAAATACTGATTATAAGAGCCAGACTCCTTCACAATGTGTAATTAGAGCCTCATAATTTCAGCCATGCAGAAAACGCAGAGGAAATCGCAAAAACCAAACGTAAAAGCAGAAGAAACATTTGTGTGTCATTTACATATTTGAATTACAGTTATTCAAATTTATATTAGGGTAGAATATTAGTTGTTTTTTATCGTGAATAGAATGTAATCAGAAACTGGAATTGGTATGAAGTAAAATTGAATTTGTAACAATATAAAATATGACCCATTAAATCCAGGGTTTATGAAGCCATGTAATTGGCTCTGCTTTTCCTAATTTATTTAGCGGTTTCTCTTTGATTCGCTATGTTTTAAGGTGGTTTCACACTAGAGTATTTGTCCTTTTGATTCCCACGGTCTGTTGGTTTGGTCGGTGTGATTGAGTGAAAAGTGTTTTGAGTCATATAGTCTGATCTCAGTCGTATGTATTGTGTCTTCACAGGCGGCGGGTCTTTCTCCCAGTGAGACGCAGACTCAGAGTCTCCTGTTGGCTCCTGGAGTGAGATGGGGCCAGACCCCCATCAACCAGTCCACCCCGTGGGAGACCGACGAGCCTCCCACCAAGCAGCACAGAGAGAGCGACACCACAGGTACGCCAGCACCTGTCTTCACCTGTGCCTTCAGATCAGGACAACAGACAGGAAACAGTATGTTTGCCTTGGATGAGTTGCTCGTGTTGTTGTATTCTTCATTTGAAAGTCACTTTGGATGAAAACTGCAATACAAATCATAGCATTTTTATAAATGAGTTCATCACGGGTTTTGAAAAACAATCTTGGGATTTGGTAAGAATTTTTTGTTTTAAAATGTCAATTTATTGGCTCAAAACTACAGTAAAAAATTGTAATATTCTGAAATACTCAAATTACAATTTAAAATGATTGTTTTCTATTTATTCCTGTGATGCAAAGATGAATTTTCAGCATCATTACTCCAGTCTTCAGTGTCACATGATCCTTCAGAAATCATTCTAATATTTTATAATTACATATATTGACCATTTTTTTTACAATATATTTTAAATTAAAAAAAATTTCTTTTTTTTTTTTTTTTTTTTTTTTTGTCTACTACTACGATAATAATAGTATTAATTTATTGTTGTTATTATATATTATTATTGTTGTTTGTTGTTGTGTTTCCGGTAAAGAAACATTCTAAGTAGGTGCTAAGTAAGGAATAAACTGCAGTGTGCAAGTCCCGTTCTAGTAATGCTTTGTATATTTTATATATATATATATATAATATATATTTATTTTTGGTTTTTTCATATGTATTTTTCTTTTATTAATTGGCTGTTTGAAGTAATTGTGAAGTGCTAGCAAACGACAGCTTAATTGGATTACCTTTCCATCACTTTTGATTTTATTATTTTCATTTGTGTGTAATATTCTTTTAGCATTTATTTTTTGAATATCTATTAAGGTTAATTGTAATAAGTATTTGACGTAAAATTTGCATCCCTTTTATTTTATTGTACTATTTTATTATTAAGATTGTGGTTTTTTATATTTATTTATTTATTTTATATTTAAGATTTGTAATTTTATTATTGTGTATTCCGTTTGTGGTTGCGGATTGTTCAATTGCTTGTGGTAGAGGTGTGTCTTCAGACATAAGGGAATGCCCTCTTGACCAATCAGCATCCAGAACTAGAACTGGTCTCAGATTCACGAAATTACCATATTGACATGAACCTAGTTATGACGTTTCCCTGCTCAAATGAGCTTACATGGGGTCATTTGTGTTGACTTTTTAGATATTGCTTTGAAATTCATCATGTCGTAGCATCAAACACATGAAATTGAGGTAGTAATGAGGGGCCGACCAAAGTAATGAACGTTACACGAACGTTTGGCCGCATCAAATCTGAATGATCTGTTAATGAAGATGGACTGCTGGCCTTGGCCTCTCCTGAGTGATTATACGTGGGAAATTGGACATCGCTGTTGAAGAGAAGAGGACAGTTGCATGTGTTTTGTAGGGGTTTCTCTCAAGCCCCCCGGGACCTCCACAGGGGCCCCCCGCTGAGGCGTTTAAGCAGGAACCGAAGTCTCGCAGAGGGAGGGAGCGTTAGCATTGTATTGCGCTCTACAGGGTCCCGCTTCCGGCACCTTCCCCGAAACACAAAGTGAGATGTCACTCAACTTCCCCTCGTTCGACAGCGCTCGGTGTAATATGACATATCTGGAGCCCAGATCTGCGTCCCATTAGCTCAGAGACAAAAAAGCTACATAACGACTCTGCGGGAATTAATTAATCATAATGGTTAGCAGTGCGCGGTGAGGAAGTCATTTCAGAAGAAAAACTTTTCCCAAACTTTCACAAAAACTCGGCTCTTGCATGACGTCGATTTGCATTTTAATTTAAATTCAGCAAAAAAAGACGCTTGTAATAATTAGCGGTTGATTTAACTTGAGAAAAAGAGATCTAGACTCTTCCGAAAGGACAAAGCGCTCTTATGAAACAACTATTTTATCCCTATGCGCATTGTAATTATATGAGCAATCAACGCTAGGATCCATACTGCTAATTTCATTAGCTTTTCAGCGCTGCAGCCAGGGTTATAATTGAGTTTCATTCTTATTTATTTATTTCTTTAATAATCTAATGAGAGATTTTTCGTCAAAAGACTTGATTGCAGTGCCCAAATCTGCAGAAAACGCATAAATACTCTGGGAATTATGTTTTTGGTTAATAGCACTTTTGTGTCTAATAGACTAGGAAATATTGGACTTTCTTTTGTTAGCGTGTCCGTGGCGGTTGAAATTGAGTGCAGCTATCCTTTAGTTTGTTCTGAATTATGCACAGACCTCATTCAGGCTGCGGTGAATCTATTCCCGCTAGTATATTTCCGTCTCTTCAGACTGTAGTGCGGTGAAGGCCAATGTCATGATTAATGTTTTTTAATCTTTTTCCCACCTGGTGTATTTTGTGTTATGGACCATCATTGTTGAGGAGCTATTTTTGCAGCAGAGGAGGAAGGGCACAGGGCCACAAGAGCACATATTCATGTAAAAAAAAAAAAAAGCCATGTTGCATTGTGAGTAAACTGTATGGCAATCTGGTTTCGATCCTGTGACCTCGTGTTCAAAAGACCAAATCTGGGACTTAAACGGATAGTTCAAAATTGTGTCATTATTTACTCGCCATTATGTCATTCCAAACCCATACATGCTTTCTGTGGAACACAAAAGAAGATATCTTGAAGAATGTGTAAAGAATGTGTTTTTTGTTTGTTTTGTTTCTTCAAAATATCTTCTGTTTTGCAGAATATCATCAGTTTTGGAACGGCATGAGGGTGAAGTTCGCTTAGCATTCAAAATTTCATTTTTAACACCCAACCTAAAGATATCAAACATAAGGTATAAGGATATGATCACAACCTGAACAGCTTTTGTGATGTGTATTATGTGAACTTACCAAACGTCCGAAAACAATGCTGTGTGCTTGACTGAATGTGTGTACCAGGGGCATTTCCTCCGAGGAGGCATGGGAGGCAGTGCCTCCTCAAAACGTTCATAGTTCACAGTACAAAAAATGCAAATATTACAAAATATGACGATAAAAAGTGTATAAATCATAACAGCGACACCAGCTTGTAAATTTACAGTGGGAGTCCGTGTCTCTCTTGCCTCCCCTGAGCCCACTGAGTTTTAATTCAATTCAAGTTTATTTGTACAGCGCTTTTCACGATACAAATCATTGCAAAGCAACTTTACAGCAAATTAAGTTTCTACAATATTTAGTGGTAGCTTATCAGTGGTGACTGTCAGTTAATGTACGTATGGCAGAAATGTACGGAAAAATCAACTAAAGACGTAATCAAACAGACGATGAACACTATTAACAGCAATTATTATATGATGCAATCAAACTTATAGCAAAATATGGTAGTTCTGTATGTTGTTTCAGGGTTGGCATCATCTGAGGTCCTCTGAGGGGTTGCCATCATCTCTTCTCAGGTGTTCTGGATCCAGACTGAAGCTTGTGTAAATCCTAGCTACAAACAGAGAAACAAATAGAGACATAATTAGAGTAGCTGCTGTTCCAACCAAGCAAAATGTATTTGTTTAACCCAAACTAAAGAATAATAATGTGCATTTGATCAGATATAACTGCAGTACAAGATTATGATATGCATTATTTGAATGCTTGGCTAAATAGATGTGTCTTTAATTTAGATTTAAACGGAGAGAGTGTGTCTGAACCCCGAACGTTATCAGGAAGGCTATTCCAGAGTTTGGGAGCCAAATGCGAAAAAGCTCTACCTCCTTTAGTGGACTTTGCTATCCTAGGTACTACCAAAAGTCCAGAGTTTTGCGACCTTAGAGAGCGTGATTGATTGTAGCGTGGTAGAAGACTAGTTAGGTATGCAGGAGCTAACCCATTAAGGGCCTTATAGGCAAGTAATAATATTTTGTAACTGATACGGAACTTAATATGTAGCCAGTGCAGAGACTGTAGAATTGGGGTAATATGATCATATTTTCTTGACCTGGTAAGGACTCTAGCTGCTGCATTTTGGACTACCTGTAGCTTGTTTATTGAAGATGCAGGCCAACCACCTAGCAGTGCATTACAATAGTCCAGTCTAGAGGTCATGAATGCATGAACTAGCTTTTCTGCATCAGAAACAGGTAACATGTTTCGTAACTTGGCAGTGTTTCTAAGATGGAAGAATTCTGTTTTTGTAACATGGGAAATATGATTTTCAAAAGACAAGTTGCTATCTAATATAACACCCAGATTTTTTACTGTAGAGGAAGTAACAGTACATCCGTCTAGTTGCAAATTGTAATCCAAGAGATTCTGTGTACTGTCTTTGGTCCAATAAGTAATATCTCTGTCTTATCCGAATTTAATAGGAGAAATTATCTTGGGTCATACCATCTTTTACATTTTTAGCACACTCTGTTTGCTTAGATAATTTAGAAGTTTCATCTGGTCTTGTTGAGATATATAGTTGAGTATCATCGGCGTAACAGTGGAAACTAATCCCGTATTTTTTAATAATATTACCAAGGGGCAACATGTATATCGAAAATAGCAGAGGACCTAGGACAGATCCTTGTGGCACTCCATATTTTACTGGTGATAATTGAGATGACTCCCCATTTAAATAAACAAAGTGGTAGCGATCGGACAGGTAGGATCTAAACCATCTTAAAGCCTGCCCTTGAATACCTGTATAGTTTTGTAATCGATCTATGAGTATGTCATGATCTATAGTGTCGAACGCAGCACTAAGATCAAGTAAAACTAGCAATGAGATACAGCCTTGGTCTGACGCAAGAAGCAAGTCATTTGTAATTTTAACAAGTGCAGTTTCTGTGCTATGGTGGGGCCTGAAACCTGACTGAAATTCTTCATAGAGATAATTTTTTTGCAGGAAGGAGCACAATTGAGCAGACACAACTTTTTCTAAAATTTTAGACATAAAAGGAAGATTTGAGATGGGTCTGTAATTTGCCAGTTCACTAGGATCTAGTTGTGGTTTCTGAATAAGAGGCTTAATAACCGCCAGCTTGAAGGTTTTTGGGACGTGACCTAAAGACAAACGACGAGTTAATAATATTGAGAAGTGGTTCTTCTGCTACAGGTATCAACTCTTTTAGTAATTTAGTGGGTAGAGGATCTAACAGGCATGTTGTTGGTTTAGATGCAGTGATAAGTTTATTTTGCTCTTCCTGTCCTATAGTTGTAAAGCACTGCAGTTTATCTTTTGGTGCGATGAATGAAGCTGAAGTATTATACGCTGTAGAATCTACATTTGTTATTGTATTTCTGATGTTATCTATTTTATCAGTGAAGGAATTCATAGTCATTACTTTTAAACTGTGAGGGAATATTTAGATCGGTGGCGTCTGGTTATTTGTTAATCTAACCACTGTGCTAAATAAAAACCTAGGAATGTTTTGGTTATTTTCTATGAGTTTGAGAAGAATCTGCTCGGCCCTGGCAGTTTTTAGAGCCTGTCTATAGCTCGACATACTGTTTTTCCAACTGTCATGCTGGATGCAACAGGGAACCAGGACGACTGATCCGTGTTAAACGAAAGAATGAATGGGCGTGTTCGGTGGATTTTGAGTGAAAACCTCGTTTCCATCAGCAAGGGCATTGAAGTTGAAACGTGGCTGGGTCTTTCAGCATTGACAATGATCCCAAAC
>JADLZN010001868.1:0-52500 GCA_018155175.1 Sinocyclocheilus anophthalmus | reverse complement strand
GGTTTCTCTAGTGTGTAAGCACCAGTAGGATCTGCTATCATAACTCTGTCTGTCTTTGAAATGATAGTTATAGTGTTGGGATGAATGTAAACAGTAAGAGGAAGTTTTTGCTTCTTGCGTACACTCGTGTTGTAACCTTGGTGCATTACTGCATTGGCGAATGACTCTGATGTGACCCTCAAAAGATGAATAATGCATAAAAAAATAATTGTTTTCCAGTGGATGCCCTTGTCACAGCGGAAAATGGAGCTGTTATGACTAAATCCCACATCCAGAACCAAACCCTAGTTCTGGGTTGACTCAAACATCGACACCATTAGGTCACTGCTGGAAAATGAGAAAATCTGAGAAGAGTCAGACCTCTATGTGCCTCTGAAGAATTTACATCACATTACGAGACCACCTATTAGACAGTGCACTTCATCTGTGCTCTCTTCTTGAAAAATGGAGAAAAAATATTGATGACTTGATGTTTTTTGTACAGGCAGATGCTGTTTAAATGCCAATGTCTGCTAATAGCTTCTACTGTACTTCTGAATAGCAATAGTGGATAGGAAATCTTGGTTCACTGCATTGAATTTACCATGGATAGTGGTAATAAATTAACGTCAACAATATATCAAAATTGACTCCATTTGCTTTATTATTACACTACTGTTCAAAAGTTAAGGGTTGGAATTTTCCACTGAATTGTCAGCATGATTACTCCAGTCTTCAGTGTAACATGATCCTTCAGAAATCATTCTAAAATGCTAATTTGCTGCTCAAGAAAATGCTTTATTATCAATGCAGATGTGTTGGTTAATTTTTTGTGAAACTGTTCAAAAAAAGTTCAAAAGGACAGCATTTATTAGAAATAGAAATCTACTGTAACATTATAAATATCCTTACTGGCACTTTTGATTAATTTAATGTGCCCTTGCTAAATAAAATCATTAATTTATTTTTAAAAAGTGACCCAAAGGCTTTTGAATTGTAGTGTATACTTTTCTGGTCTTTTTTTTTTGGAATGGTTAATCAGACTGTGTTATTCTTTAGGGCATTGCAGGTTATTGGCAACCAAATGCCTATTGCATATCTTACATTTTGTTTTGTTTGTTTCTCATTGAATATCCTGTTTCACTTGAAAACGGTCTCATTACTAGAGGTAATATCAACAGCAATTCACATTCACTTTAAATGAAGCTCCTCCAAATAATATCCAAAAGTTTCTTCTTTGGTTATTTAGCAAACAGCTTCTTACCCAAGGTGCATATATGCCATAAAACAATAATTGAGTTTCACAGTTTCCCCCAGATGGAGTGTATGGCTGAATGTCAAATGTGATGTTGATTGTTCTGACTGAACTTCGGTTTTTTTGCCGTTTTTCATGCTCCTCAGGGCCCCCATGGGTGCCTCCAGTGGTGGCGGCCAGTCAGCCCAGCCTATTGGCCCATTCGTATGGGATGCCTCAGCCGCCTGCTTACAGCCAAGGAGTGTCCGTCCAGTCTCCCGTCATCGGAGTGACCCCGGCCATCCAGACCCCCATCCCACCGCACCATCCGCTCATGACCGCCCACTTCCAGCTTCCTCCCCTCTCCTCCCAACCGCCTGGCAGCCTGGTCCTCAACCTACAGAACCAGTCACCCTACGCCACCAGCCAGCCGCCAATCACCCCATCGCCCCTCACGGGCGGCCAGGTAGTTCACCCCGCCCCTCAGAACGTGGTGGGAAACGGTCACATGACGCACCCGCTCATACAGCCGCCCGCTTTGCCTTCCGCTGCGCTGCCGCTAACGAACGGCCAGGCGATGACTCAGCCGGCCTCAGCCAATCAGGAAAGTCCGAACAGGCTTCAGATGCTCCGTACAGTCGGAATGGGGAAGTACGAGTTCACGGACCCTAGTCATCCGAAAGGTAAGCGGTTCCCTTAGCTTGTGCGTTTGCGACTAACCAATGTGTCTGAGGATGTCTTGATGTATCTTTTCCAGGGAAATGACCACAAACATGTCAGCGAGACGTTGTTATAAAACCTGCCGAGTAGCAGCCGGCGGTGTAAAAGCATCTCCAAGGTCGTGGATTCAGTCCTGAAACAACTGTCACATAAGCAGACCTATTCCCCGCAAACATTTACGCCAGTTCCTGAGAGTCTCCTGCTGTGAATTCTTGATGGTTTTCAAGGCTGTAAATCGTTGTTTGTACAAGATAACCTTGGACGAGACTCTGTCAGTCCAGAAACAGATGTTACGTATTCCCTGAGCAATTTTCACATTTAATGAAGCTTTTAATCTAGGTTTAGATTGGCTTTCTAAGCTCATTTGATTTTTTTTATGCGCTCTATAAAATGAGTGCAATTTACTTTCCACATCGATGCAACTTGCAATTGTCTCTTAAGATGCAAAAGAGCCAATTACATTAGACTTGCATGCATTTTTGTAATGTAACTGCACAGTTAAAGCAGTGGCATTGAAGCAGGTTTGGCTCTCTTATTGTGAAAACTAAAGTAGACTAATGTGCCGAGTGAAAGGCTCCGCTTACATAATAATGCAACCCAAATGGTTTATTTCTCTATAAATTAAATCTTATTCATGTCAGTCATAGCAAATGTTTATTTTTATAGTCTTCCCTGTCGAAAAACAACAGCAACTTAAGATGATTTGTTGGTCTAAGCTGGTTTAAGTTGGTCTAGCCATAGGGCTGCACATTAATCGAATTTCTAATCGCGATTACAATTATGGATGCCACAATTACGTAATCGTTCAAAGCGGCAATTAATCGTTCAAAGTCCACTTATGTTATTCTGTGTGCTTAAGATGCTTTTTTTTCTTTCTACAGGTTAGCTTAAGGGTTTTGTCCATTGTTTGAATTTTATTTTTTAGTATAACATTATAATACCATTTATATTTTTACTTTTTTTTTATAATTTAAAGAAGAAACCAATCCGATGTATTTGACATTTGAGGCTTAATACTAAAGCACTAAAGGTTTTTCAGTTAGAGTGTTTTCAGCTTGTTTATTTTCATATAAAAATATGGCATGCAGTTGCTTCAAACATAATTCAATGTAAATTGTGATAATCGTTATAATCGCAATTACAATTTCAAGGGACTAATCGACAATTATGATTTTTGTCATAATCGTGCAGCCCTACTCTCCATCTTTCACAGACGACCAGCCTACCAAAACTGGCCAAAAAAACTGCGATAACCATCATGTTAGACCATCCTACTAAGACCAGCAAGCTGCTAAGCCAGATTTCCGCTGTTTTTGTAAACACTGTTTTTTTTTCTGGTACAATCATAATTGATGTAGTTGATTGAGTGTGTTTGTTGCAATATTGCTTGGACTTCTGGTCTGTTTAGTATTTGTATTATTTTGTCAACATATTCCTTTGCTATGCTACATTTTATTAAATGAAGAGCAGTCTGTAAAATAAGTGTTTATTCTAGTAACATGTCCTAAAAGTGGTCTAGCACACGTTAAAAACTAAAAATAAAAATTCATCAGTAACATTGAAATTAAGTTAATTGTTCTTTAAAATTCGAAGTAAATCAAAGAGTTGCAAGCTATAACTCATAACTATAGTTACTGGGCACTTTATGCTGCGTGGGGGCTAAAACAGCTTGGAAAGTGGTGTCGATCAAACGGGGTAAAACACAGTGTGCGGTGCCTGAAGTCGAGTGAGGCGCCACACAGAGGACAGAGACCTAGGCTTAGATACTGATGTTTAAGTGTAGGTGATCCCAGAGATTGTTGCTGGGCATTCATTTTAAGTTGTGCCTTAGAGCAGATGAATAAAGCAGACGTGGCTCGCCACGGGCGAGCGACGGAACACCCCTGGAGGGGATCTGCACGTGCGCGCCGATGACATCCTCTTTTTTCCTCACATTGCGGCGTTTGTTAGGCTTTACAAGGGACGAATAGTGGCATACACTCCCCTCACTTTGGGGCGTAAGTCTGCTTTAATTTGTCAAATATGTAAAACAGTATATTATTACATTTAAAAATAAGAATATTTTCTATGTGAATATATTTTAAATTGTAATTTATTCCTGTGATGCAAAGCTGAATTTTCAGCATCATTACTCCAGTCTTCAGTGTCACATGATCCTCAGAATCGTTCAATTGCCTGAAGTTCTGCTCGAGAAACATTTATTGTTATTATCAGTGTTGAATAGTTAAGTGCTGCATTTTTGTGGAAATGGTGATACATTTTTTCAGGATTCTTTGATGAATTGAAAGTTTAAAAGAACAGCATTTATTTGAATAGAAATCTTTTGTAGCATTATAATTGTCATTGATTTAATGGATCCTTGCATAATAAAAGTGTTTTAAAAAGATCTTACTGACCCCAAACCTAGAACGGCATTGTATGACTTTGGTGGTTATCCGTTTCCCAGCTCAATTAATTCCCTTCGCTTCTTAATTAGCTAAAAACGGTCTGGTTCTCTCGACTTTGATGGTTGGCTGATTTATTCACTCACGTTTCACCTTGTTGACCAAATTAGCACATCGACTTTAGATCTAAGATCTGGTTGACAGAGAACTTGGGTTCCCTGGCGTTTTTAGCTCTGTTTCCTGCTGCTACATCCCTTTAAAGAAGCGCAGATCCTTCAAGGGTCAGCGCACACCAGCAGCAGTGTGAAGAGTGTGGCCTTCTCTCTTAATACAGCTGCATTGTGCTTAAGTGCAGTGGGCAAAGTTAGCAGCAGCGTGAGAGCGCTCCCGGTCTGGCCTCGATCTGCGCTAACATGGGTCTAGAGGTCCTTCTTTGTGCTCTTGGCTGTTTTTAGAGATGGAACAGGTTCCTGTCAAGTAATGCTGAGCGTGGATTGCTTTCTAGGAACACTTTGGACAGTCTGTTCCTCCCGATGGATCATACGGGTTCATTTGACCAATTTGGGTTGATTTGGGTTTGTTTGGCTGTTGTCCAGTTGGGAAACTGTCTCAGCTTCAGCCTGTTCACTGACCATCTTTGTGCATGGTGCTCCAGTTCACCTGAAAATGATTTGAAATAATGGAATTCATTTAGGGCTATGCGATTAATTGAAATCGTCATAAAATCGCGATTTGAGCGTGCGCGATTTTTAAATCACTTTATAGCACGATTTTCCGTGCCCCCGACTTCCCGCAGTATGCTATCCGAACCAATCAGAATGCAGTGCGCCTAAATGGAGCACGAGAACAGAACAGACCGGGCGGGCATACAAACGTAACGCCAAGTTCACGCACTCCATCTGTGGTGCGTATTTTTTTCCGCGCCCATGTTAACGGATCAGAGCGTTCACACTGCACGCGATTGCGGTCCGGCAGTGCGCTTCAGGAGCGGTGCGTCTGCAGCAGTCATGCTGCGATCGTTTCCGCACGGAGTCTATTTCTGCTGTGCTGCACGCGCTGAATTAAAGTGACAGCGCATTATTCGCAGAAAAAAATATTAAAAAATAACATGGATTGGCAAGTAAATTTTGTAATTACACCATAAGTGCATATAATTAAAGTCTACTGTTTCAGAGTCAAGTCATGGCTTTTTGGCTAGATTTAAAACCAGGAAAAGTGCACTTTTAGATAAACAAGGCAATAATAGATGGCACTCGTGGTGGTAGTTAAGCAAAGTTATATTTATTGTGTTTAAACGTGAATATGTCTATGAAAGATTGCATTACTGTACTGTGTAAAATAAAGAATTGCAATGCTTAAAAAGCATTTCCAGTGACAATGTTTGGAATCAAAATAATGGATATATGTTGTGTTTGTGGTAAACAGCCGCTGATCAGGAGCGGATTGCAAACGCGTCCTGCGCGAAATCAAAATGAGTCCGTGCTGCTTCTGCAACCACATACACATACTGTATACGCCCTGCAGACGGATTAAGTGTGAACTTGGTCCGCAATAAATCTCGTTCAAGCATCCTGGAGCACTTAACGCCAACAGGAGCTCTTTGAACCCAATGCAAGGGTGCAAAAAAAAAAAAATCCCTGGACACGGGATTTTTTTTTTTTTTTCTGCCATATGTCTATTCAAGAGACATTTTGTTACACCTTTGCTTAGTGATTATTTTGCCTTATGTCTGTTCTGAGACATGTTACAGCTTTTTGATAAAGCTCTTATTGGTTTTCTTTTGGAAATATGTTTTTGAATTCACACTGAATGCATTAATGACTAAAGCATGTCTGCGTGTGTCGAAATCGTGATTAAAATCGAAATCGCATCGGAATTTATCAAAGAAATCGTGATAGGTTTTTTTTGTCCATATCGCACAGCCCTAAATTAAATCTTTTAAAAATATTACATATAATATCCTCCAGCAGAACTCTATATTTTGCTTCGTTTTCTAAACTTTCTGTAAAATAATCCCCCCCCTGGTTTAAAAAAAAACACTTATTGCTTTTTAAGAAAAATTACTTTCTGATTGTATTAAGTAATTATCAGGGGGGTGGACTCAAGTCACTTTGCTCGAAAGTCAAAGGACTTGACTCGGAACCATCGGTCCCAAATTTGATGACTTGCGACTCGACTTAGACTTTGACAGCAAGGACTCGAGACTTGACTTTGACTTGAGCCCTGTGACTCGGAAAGATAAGCCAGAGACTGCGTTCAGGGAGCGCTGGATGCATATTATATGCTAGTATAAATTAATTGAGTAATAGCATAACTTACGACAAAAGAACAGAGATAATAAAAATAAAAATAACAAATTACATGATTGGTCTAGTAGCGATCTCCGCTCGTGAAAAACGCTGCCCTGTCCGTTTGATTGCTGCCCAGCAGACACATGGAGCGGGCATGAGAAACGAGATGCGCAGCCGCGATCACTTCATTGGTGCTCGCCTCATCATCACCGTGACCACTGCTGTTAAATATTCTTCACTTCTTTTGTTTGTCCGACACCGAGGCACACCGTGAGTGACGGATCCGCATCCCGCCACGACCATCGCACTCTGCCAACTCAGTGTGCTTTCGTTTTAATTTTTATTTGTAATAAATACCTCTCTGAGACCTGTTTTTGTCAGACCTCCACAGTTTTTGTTCGATCAGTTACATATTTTAATTGCATGTGCATTTTATTTTATTTTATTTAAACCTCCATTAACCCGTAAATGAATGAATGTTTCGCCAATCATTATTACATATTCGGGTCTTTAGCGACTCTGACCTATATGTCCAGCACGGATGGACATCTAACTGCTGCAATAGCAAAAAATTATTTTGATATTTTAAGAACAATTACAGAATAAAATCAAGCATATTTCGTTACCTTTTGAAACTTAGAAGGGTTCAATTTGAGCAGATGATTTTACCGTCGCTGTCATCGTCAGAGCGCACTTCTACAGTACATTCAGCATCTGCCTCATATTCGCGATCTCAGCCATATTCTCAAAACTATCATTTTCAATGACTTCATATTCAATATTTTGATCACTGGCAGCTTATTCACCACATCCAGCATCAAATGACAGTGACATTTCTATTTCATTGCTAGTATAGTAATTGCTCTGCAGTAAAGCTTCCCACCACTTCACATTTCTGCTGAAATGATATTCGGTTGTTTTTATGCCTGCGGTAATTATGAGTGAAAATGTCACGTCATCATTGTGTATCAAACAATGCCACCTTGAGGAAAAAAGATGCATTGCAAATATTGAGTCATCAGATATGTAAATATTGTTATATTCCTCGAATTATCACCTCCTGGGATAGTTGCGCAGGAAAAAGTACTTACACATTTACATATCTCGGGTCTCTAGCGACCCTATACACTTTTTTACAAAAAATTTATCAGAAAACTGGCATTCTTTTATATTTCACTATTTTTTTCTTATATTGTTTATGATTAATAGATTTAGGAATACTAAGAAAGTTGATGTCTAACTTTAAAAAATGAAGGAGGGAGAGGGTAGAGAATGATGTCCCGAGGTATGCATTTAAGGGTTAAGCTTAAAGTTAATCCATAATTGAGATTTAAATCTGAGTTTAAAGTTATGTGCAACAGGATTAAAGTTAATCTTAAATATAACTTAAATCCGATCAAAATGATGGGTTAAAAATGTAAACCTGCTTATTTTTAAAGGTTTGAAGTTTGGTGGAACAGAATTATTAGATAAACCTTGATTTAATCTAGATTTAAAATTAATCATTGCAAAGCATTTAGCTATAATTTGAAGAAGAAAAATGCACATTAGGCCTTATGTCTGAAGTGAGCAAGCGGCAATAGGCCTAATGATAATTTAAAATATAATTTGAAGAAGTGTTTCTTTCAAAAAATGAGTATTGTGTATATATAACTATAAAATATAGGCTACTCAATTTTTCTCCCTCTTGCAGGCACTCATGTCACTTCCATTTCTTTCAGGATAAATTAATGAATTCACGTGTTGTAAATCAGTCTGTAGGCCAATAGCACACACAGCCCCTAAATTTAAACTATGCATATTGTAAACTTAACATTTAACATACAACATTTTTTTTCTATTAAATTATTTTTGTCTTTGTTGCTCTTAGTTATAAAAGATGGTATAGCACAGCATTTTTGAATGATTGTCTTCATGAGTTTGTCTGCATCCAAATTGCATGTTTCCTCTCACTTGCAAAGTATGCTTGCAGTTATTTCTTCTAGTTTTTTCAAAGCAGTTCTTTCTGCGTTTCCGCTCACATATTTTAAAATCTGTTTCATTGAGGTTCCAAATAATGGCTCATTGGCTTAGATACAGTGGGTACGGAAAGTATTCAGAACCCCTTAAATTTTTCACTATTTGTTATTTTGCAGCCATTTGCTAAATTCATTTAAGTTTTTTTTTTTTCCTCAATGTACACACAGCACCCCATAATTGACAGAAAAACACAGAATTGTTAAAATTTTTGCAGATTTATTAAAAAAGAAAAAACTGAAATATCACAAATGGTCCTGAGTATTCAGACCCTTTGCTGTGACACTCATATTTTTAATTCAGGTGCTGTCCATTTCTTCTGATCAGCCTTGAGATGGTTCTACACCTTCATTTGAGTCCAGGCTGTGTTTGATTATACTGATTGGACTTGATTAGGAAAGCCACACACCTGTCTTTATAAGACTTTACAGCTCACAGTGCATGTCAGAGCAATGAGAATCATGAGGTCAAAGGAACTGCATGAAGAGCTCAGAGACAGAATTGTGTCAAGGCACAGATCTGGCCAAGGTTACAAAAAAAAAAAATTCTGCTGCACTTAAGGTTCCTAAAAGCACAGTGGCCTCCATATTCCTTAAATGGAAGACGTTTGGGATGACCAGATCCCTTCCTAGAGCTGGCCGTCTGGCCTAACTGAGCTATCGGGGGAGAAAAGCCTTGGTGAGAGAGGTAAAGAAGAAACCCAAAGGTCACTGTGGCTGAGCTCCAGAGATGCAGTCGGGAGATGGGGGGAAGTTGTAGAAAGTCAACCATCACTGCAGCCCTTCACCAGTCTGGGTTTTATGGCAGAGTGGCCCGATGGAAGCTTCTCCTTAGTGCAAGACACATGAAAGCCTGCATTGGAGTTTGCTAAAAAACACCTGAAGACTCCAAGATGGTGAGAAATAAGATTCTCTGGTCTTATGAGACCAAGATAGAACTTTTTGGCCTTTATTCTAAGCGGTATGTGTGGAGAAAAACAGGCACTGCTCATCACCTGTCCAATGCAGTCCCAACAGTGAAGCATGTTGGTGGCAGCATCATGCTGTGGGGGTGGTTTTCAGCAGCAGGGACAGGACGACTGGTTGCAATAGAAGGAAAGATGAATGCGGCCAAGTACAGAAATCCTGGACGAAAACCTTCTCCAGAGTGATCAGGACCTTAGACTGGGCCGAAGGTTTACCTTCCACAAGACAATGACCCTAAGCACACAGCAAAAATAACGAAGGAGTGGCTTCACAACAACTCTTTTTGTGACTGTTCTTGAATGGCCCAGCCCGAGCCCTGACTTAAACCCAATTGAGCATCTCTGGAGAGACCTAAAAAAATGGCTGTCCACCAACGGTTACCATCCAACCTGACAGAACTGGAGAGTATCTGCAAGGAGGAATGGCAGAGTATCCCCAAATCCAGGTGTGAAAAACTGGTTGCATCTTTCCCAAAAAGACTCATGGCTGTATTAGATCAAAAGGGTGCTTCTACTAAATACTGAGCAAAGGGTCTTAATACTTAGGACCATGTGATATTTCATTATTTTTTTTTTTTAAAATAAATCTGCAAAAATGTCAACATTCTGTGTTTTTCTGTCAATATGGGTTGCTGTGTTTACATTAATGAGGAAAAAAATTAACTTGATTAATGATTTTAGCAAATGGCTGCTATATATCAAAGAGTGAAAAATTTAAGGGGGTCGAATACTTTCCGTACCCCCGGTATAACACCTAGCAGCATATTTCTTTATGCACACATGCAAAGTATGTTGCAGCTGTTATTTTTATGAAATTATGTTGTCTTTGCTATTCTGTTACTAATAAAATAGTTTTTTTCACTTCATTTTGGCACAATCCCTAAATTGAACTTGAGTAATTTTACTAAGGGCACCCATCTCACATGAAATTGAACTATGTCAAACATATTCTAACTGCCTTCCTGATACAAATTACTATGAATTTGATATGGTAATTAATACTGAGACACTTATTTGGGCAAAAAGCACTAATGACTTGTTTAAGACTTGAATCTTAAAGCTGAGGACTTGCAACTCGACTTGGACTTGCCTGTCTTGACTCGGGACTTGACTTGGGACTTGTCTGTCTTGACTCGAGACTTACTTGTGACTTGCAAAACAATGAGTATTATTATTATTTTATTCTATGCAGCTAGTCACAGATCAGCGCTGTGCCGCTTTTTGAATGACTTTCTTTTTTCTTTGATAGTCTATTTTTATTTTCATTCTATTTTTTTTATCTCATTTAACTTTATTACTTTTTATATTTATTCATTTATTGTTTGTTTTGACATTTATGTATTTGTTTTGACATTTAAGATAAACCCACTTTTAAACCGCACATAAAAACAAACAAACAAACAAAAAATACTGTGGTTGGTCAGGCTACTTTTACTTTTATTTAATTTTAAATGTTATGAACTGTTATCATTCATAGTATTTATTTGTTTATTAACTCTTATGACTGTTATGAATACTTATGACTCCAGAAATCTGTTTTTGAAAGATTTGTTTGCAAAATGTACTGCTTAGTGTTTTCACTATTGACTTAGATTAACCTTCTGTGCAAAGCACTTTGCATTTAGTAGAATATAAGCTTATATGCAGAAGGTGCTCAGTGGTATTAAAGGAAGGGCAGTGCTGTTATATCCATTGACAAATGAGTGATGCTACATTTTATCATTAGTTAACATCCATTTAATCTATGGCACAAAAATAAAATCCACATTAAAGTCTGGCAGAGAAGGAATCATTAGTGTAATATGCAGTATGCACTTCTATCTTCTATGTGACTTTTTCATAAGAGCAGATTTTCTCTAGGTCATACAGCATTTCTCATTTCATCTGAAAGGTGATCAAATGTCTCTGGCCATGAATCTGTTTCTGCATCGTTTCTGATTGAAAACTCAGAATTTGTCATTGTAGTTTAATGATTGGTTGGAATCTTTAACATATTCTTCATCAAAAGTGATGAAATGAAACTTCAAGTCAGGAAATTCAAGGCTGTCCAGGGGTTGTTTCAGAGCCATTGAGCTGATTTATATTGTTCCGAGTGTCTTATCAGCATAAAAATACGGCTTTGAGATTGCAATGGGGGTGTAAAGTCTTTGCCAGTGACATGTGGTGTTTAAGGCCGACAGCTGTTTTCGGGAAAGACGCCAGTGGCGCTGCTCTGTCACACTCAGAAGGGAAGACACGCTTCAGAAATATATTGTTTCTCAATGAGCAGTTGCCTAAAAACACTATATTTAGCAACAGAACAAGACAGATTGAAGACTGAGCCCATATTTTTAGACTTGCGAGACGTTGGCCCCGATTGGCACCAAAACCGACCTGAATATCTCATCTGATCAAGGAGAGCTGGTTCCTTGGTGCCAACATGTTGGCGGCAGTTTTCTCAAACACTTGAGATGGGAACCTCTGTAAAATTCAGTGCACAGAAGAGGGTTTTTGGGGAGGGATTTTTGCCAGTGACAGAATTCAGAAGTAAAAGGATTATGTTGTATCACAGGCACATACAGTACAATCGCATAAACATTCACACACAAACAGATTTGACTCACCTGTTGGGTTTCAAATGTTAATTTATCATCACATTGCATCGTGAAATCATCTGCAGAGTGTAGGTGTGTGTATTCAGTGTGTTTGGGAAGTGTGTATTCAGAATTGACTAGTCAGTGGGTTGTCTGAATGACTAGTCGGTCTTAATTAAACTAGTTTATCAGTCATTTACCCAATGAGTCATATTTTTGGAGGCAATATATTATACAAAACCTGCTCTTGTGTTAAAAATAGTTAAATGGAGCCTTTAAAAAAAAAATTAAACCGACACTTCTGTTGTTGAAGCAATGGATTATGAACCTTTCTTCCATCAATATTGCAGTGGCGTTTTAAAGAGTAGGAATTTAAAGAATATTTTTGATAATAATAATAATAATAATTAGGGATGTAACGATTCACTTAACTCACGATTTTGGATTTCGATCCCGATTTGCTTTTCTCACATTTTCTTTTTTTTAACAAAATGAGATTGAAGACAAATTATACAGTAGATGAAAAGGCTGTTGCTGCACGTTTCTTTGTTAAACTGAAATCTAACAAAACTAACTTAAAATTTTAAAACAAATCCCAAATCAAATAATTAAATAATACAAATAAAAGAAATCTCTTAATATAACCAAACTAAGGCTTTGTCTGTGCTCTTTCCATTTAAAAATTAGAGGCAACCACTGCATTTGAATAATGATCCAAACAAAGATGCAGCGAGCAGTTTTGAAATCTAAATTAGACTTATACTTTCAGAAATCTGACGGCAAAAACAGAATGGGTCTGTGACGTTAGCTTTGGAAAACTATACGTACACATATCTTAGCACGAAACAGCATACGAGCTGATGAGACGTAAGTGTCACCCTGCCAGTCAGGTGGGCGCGTATTGACCAGAATGATGACTTTTTTCCTGGGTTAGCGCTGTCAACAAACAGAGATAATAATAACTGATAATAATATAATAATATAAAATAATATTATAGTAATTTTTGTTTATCATCATCATCTATCAAATTATTTTTATATCTTATATTTGATATTAATTGTATTTAATTTTTTGCCTATTGCTGCAACTTTTAATCGAACTATTAATAGAAGATGAATTGTATGTTTATAATGACGATCCTTGATTCCAGTGACATTCCTTCCTTTAGCTTCCAATGCTCTCATACCCAGTTCACTCTGAGAGATGAGTTCACCGCATAATCCATAATGCAACATGATTTATAAGTTTATATAAAGTTGATCCCTTCTCCTTTGAAGAGTACTTCAAAGCGTCATAAAAGTGTTGGGAATGAGTACAAATAAAATTAATTATTGAAAAACAACGGTACTTTTCTATAATCTCTGTCAGTTACGGAAGCTTCCAGCTGTTGGTGCCTCCGCTCTCTCTCTCTCTTTTCCTCTTTTCTCTTCCGTCCTCTCTCCTCAGTTCTCTCTCTCTCTCTCTCTCTATTATATATATACATTCATACAATTTCAAAACCTGATATGGTTTAATATTATTGATAATGACGTCGACTGTTCAAGTTGTGCGTTTTTTTGAGTGTGTTTGTCTGAATTACAGTTCGGAACGCTCATCCAGCAGTCCCAGCAATGCCATGTTCCACATCACGTGACCACTCCTACACGCACTTGGATCGTTTTATGCTTGGAAGACAGGTTCTGTTATCCGCGCGATTCATACTCCCCGTGAGTCCCATCTCGGGTCATGAGTCGAGACAACTGCTGGGCCGTTGACATGAGGCAAACACAGGATCCTCTAGCGGCGTCCTCCTTGTCTCATTAAGACAGAGAGGCCTCCGGGCCATGGCGTCATAACGCCCTGCTCACGTCCGACCACCACGTGGATAAATGCGCTGAGCGCGCTTCTTCTCCTCGCAATTATAAATGACCGCTCATCATGTTATGAGCATGGACTTGAGAATGTGCCGTAGCTCTGCTGGGATAATTCGAAAATACGCATGTTGAATATCTATCCAGAAGTAGCGTAATGTTCTCTTGTATGTGCTTCACAAAATCCCCACATCTCTTAACGCAATACCGGAAATTTTTTCTTCAGAGATAGAGCTTAACCGTCGGGTTCTGGAGTAAAATCAAGCGTAAGCGTTAGTTCTGGCAGGTCACGTTTGTCAAGCTTGCATCAGCTGACTCTAAGCTGATCCATGTCTACCTATAGGGATACGACACCTACCAAAGTATCCATATATATGGTCCTTCAGTATTATCAGCAGCTTTCGTGTTGCCCAGTAGCTAATTACACTCCTCCATCCCCAACTCCTCCTTTGTCAGTCAGGAATCAGCCTTCTGATTATTTTTTGAATCAGACTAATTCTAAAATGTGTGCATACAATTATTGAACTTTAACAATATATGCAATACATTTATGTTGGTTCTGTTCTGTTTACCCTGGGGGGGTTATTGCTGCTCTCCCTGCTCTCATCCATGCTAGGCTGCATGGATGCACAGGGAGTTCTTGCCCACGCAAATCCAAACTGTATGCTAATTGTCAGTCATTTTTGACGATAGTGGTCCTGACAGAAATGCCATAGGGAAATTAATTTTCAACAATAACTGAAAAACCTTTACAGACAGACCTTTTGTGAGCTCTGAGGTTAATACTCAGTGGTATATGCTTTGTTTAAGCCATCTGTTTGCATAAATTTAATGTATTTTTATAATAAAGGTAATAAAATATTACATTTAAAATAATTTAGTAGCGGAATTCATTTTGAAAACGACATTATCCATGATGCTGTATAAAAATTCCACCAATCAGTTGCACCAAAAAAGACACTTTACCAATCTTTGCCGCTATCCTTCAAACCAATAAGTTTTACCCATTTGATCAGCAAGACGTTTTTAATCATTTAAAATGTAATACAATTTAGTAGGATCACTCTTTCTTTTATATATTTTAATAAGTACAGGTCAGAATAAGTAGTTGTTTAATTTTTACATAATATATCTGTATATGCTAATGTCTTTCACCCATACTTTGAAATTAAGTTATTTGAAATATTAAAATAGACACTTTACTTGCATTTAATATGCTTTCTATGTTTCTATGTGTAAATTTAATTTGATATTGACACAAAAATGGGACGTCTCATATTTGAAATATAATAAATAAGTACATACATACATACTGTACATACATACATAAATATGGCAAATAAACTTTAAAAAAAAAAGTTAAAATATATATTTCCTATAAATAGAATCAACATGTTAAAATGAATATTGTTATATTTTTCCATCATTTTTAATTTATGTAAAATGCTTTATGTACTACTTTTCTTCACTAAAGCAGGTTAGTGTCTTTTTGTCCAATTTTCATATATTTTTTGCTTCAAATAAAAGTTTGTAATGTTGTGATTCCCCTGATTGGCTTGGTTGATAGTTTATATCACTTTAACAGAGTTTTTAAATCCCAATGGGAAAAAAGAATGGGGAAAATACTGGAATTATGTAATGCAGTCCGTCTCCCTACGCTATGAAAATGATTAAGTATTTGTGTATGTAAATGATTAGTTATATATTTTTCTATCATTTTTCATTTGATTGTCATTTGCAGTGCATCATGGGATTGTAGTCCTCACTAAAGCCACTAAATTCAGTCTTGTACCTTTGTCTTTTTGTCTTTTCATATACTTTTTTGGTTTCATATAAACATTTTTGTAATGTTATGATTCACCAGGAAATTCATGGATTCATGTTATGATTCATGGGAGAAATATTTCTGGAACCAGTGCCGCTCAAAAAATGGGCGGGCACTAAAGCACTCCATTGTGTCTAGATGAAAGTATAGATATGTAAAACGAGCCCTGTGTGCACAAACACCTCCAGGAGGGTTCGGTGCTCTACAGTACACCAAATCCCATGATGCATCATTGTAAAGAGCCTGTGGTTTTAAAGCAGAGCCACAGCTGCGGAGCTCACAAGGGCTCGGGATTGTTGTAGAAAACAGCTCGAGAGTGTTGGAGCAGCGTTCCCCTGCCGTTCCAGACAAATGACCTAGAATGGCACGGCTAGTTTTGGCTGTTCAATTAGGAAACTAAGCAGTTTAGACAGATGATTAACACTGCGATACAAGGGCCACCCCTGGAGCGTCCCGCTTTGACACAGGCTCTGCTGCTGCTGCCTCTGTCTTTTGCATATACACTTGTGCATTTGTGTGCATTTATTAAAATATTGCTGTCATTGTGTCTTCTAATTACAAGCTTATCTGGAAGCCGTGCTGCAAGTTTCAGACATTTTAATGAGCGTGTTTATTTGTGTCCTTAATAGCTGTTTTTTACTGTGCAGTCTTAACTGATAATCTGGAATAATAAGGTTGGTTCAAGCGTTGCGTTTATCTGAAACAAATGCTGGTGCCAGTGAAATTAGGAACCTTATTAGTTTTATATACTCATGTTATTTTCACATACATTTATATACAGTGTCTTCTAAAACTATTTGGATGCTTAAGACATAGAAATCTTTAAATGGCATTGCATTAGATAATGTCAAACTATGATAGCAAATATTCAATGCCTTATTAAAGATATAATAATATGTATAATATCATAATAATCTAATAATAATAATAATTTATTATTATTACTATTATTATTGTTATTATTATTACTACCTTATTTTCATTTTAGTTTCATATGCTTGTATTTTAATTTATATTTTAAAGTTATATCTACTTTTATTTTATTTGATATGATATATTTATTTTTCTGTTTTTAATAAACACAATTTTTATATTGACGCCAAAAACAGACCAGTCCACTGCTTTTTAGTTTTATATAATAAAAAACTAAACAATTAATTTATAGTATTTTATTTATCAATAAGCCCTTAAATGCTAAATATTATCACAAAGTTTGGGGAAAAAAATGTCTCATTTTATTTTTAGGCCCTATAAAGGTATATGTTGTTATTATTATGTTATTTATTATGTTATTTATGCATACAGTTATGCATAGTTATACATGTGTTCATAATTATACATAATTATAATTAATAAATGTTAATTATGTATACTTCAAAAAGTATTTGGATACTTAAGAGACTTAATGTTTGAATGTTAATGCATTAGCAATAACAACAGATCAAAATAAGATGTTTTGTTTCGTTTCGTGATTTTGACAAGAAAAAGAGAGCCCAGCTCACTGCTTTTGAGTTTTCTGTGTAATAAAAAAAATACAATTCATATAAAGTAAAATAAAGTATATAATAATATTGTCAAGAAGCCTTTGAGAGCTGAATATTATCACAAAATTTAAGAGATGTCTCCTTTTAATTATAGGCCTACTTGAGAGTCAGACTTAGTCGGGTAGTATTAATGCTGACCTATCATACAGTATCTAATAATCATTCAGCGGAAGCACTTGTGTGTAATTCTCTTTTTACCCCTAATATTTTTTTCCTTAACCTGTTGTCATGGTAACCTGTGTGAGCCAGGTGAATTTGTGCTGAACCGTGTGAAATTACAAGAAAGGTCCTACCGCTTTAAGATGCCAACTTTAAAATGTGACAGCAAATTAAGACTGTTTCTGTCTGACTGTAGCTAAAAGCATATTTTTCTCTCATATCATCCCACAGGCCAGATTGGACTCCCCCAATTGCTGTATTCCACCCGTGGGCTGTAGTTTTGAATATTTGCATGTCGGCTGACTGCACTAGTAAATCTGTGTGACTGTACAGCGAAATACTGCTGCTGCATTTGGCCTCAAGAACATTTATTTCTATTCATGGAATCCGGAAGCCTTTTCCAGCAAACCCGTGGTGTTTAGGAGGATGAATGTGCTCTTTAAAATGTGAAGACGTCTGTTGTGGCTGCATCGTTATTCAGATATCCCTCCAAAAAAGATTGCAGACGCATCTTGCTGGTGTGTCATGATGGGGAAACATTCATATTTATCACATTTAAATTTTGCACGTTTCAGTAGCAAATTGCACACCTGTTTGTGAATGCCAAGCGGGTTGTTTAAAAGTGCAATGTTTGGGTCTAGTCGTCTGACTGGTGAATGCAGGAAGCAATTTTGACTTTTTGCAATCTGTCAATGGACGGAAATATCTGGTTTGTGATTATCTAGTGGTGTTGTTACTCCTTTGGCATTGGGTTAGCATGTGATGGTGTATGGGGGTCTGTGCTCACGTTATTAATTTTGCAAAAAACTTTATTGCATGTGAATGGGGGCGTTTGGATGGAGGAAGGAGCGGATACTATTTACCTACTTCCCTGATCAACATCGGTAGAAGGGGGAATGAAGATGAGATGGTTAATTGCAATTTCTGTGCTGTCTGCTGGTGGAGGCTGTGCTCGGATATCCATATCAAAATTTATTACTAAAGATTTCATGTCAAGGCTAAAATGAAGAAGTATTTCATGAGGTTTAATAGAAAGTCGAACAGCCTCAAATATTTCAGCTAGCGAGTGTATTTCGAAGATGGTGTGTCCGTTAATTTGGGCATGAGGTTATACAATATAATTTGTGTTAACATTGTTTTTTTATATGATCGAATAAAATAAACTTTCAAGTTTGGACACATTCTTAATTATGATAATCTTACATATTAGTAATGTCATTATTTTTGGTAAGATATAGTATGTTATATATAATATATATAGTAAATTAAATAAATATTTTTAAAATCCTACAAATTTTATATATAAAATGATTAATATATAACATTTGTAGATTAAAAAAATTTTTTTTTTAACTGTTTGTCAAGAAGTCACATGACAAAAGTCACAGGAAAGACATTTACATGGTTGCAAATGGGGATTTCTAGTTTCAATTAAATCATTTGAACTTTCTATTTAATCAATTGTTTCCACAAAAATATAAAGCAGTACAAATGTTTTCAACGTTGATAATGATAAGGAGCCTTTCTTGATCAGCAAAGGTCATATAAATTGATTTCTGAAGATCAATGCACTGATGCGCAAATTCCCCTGGTGCGTCACAGGAATAAATGACATTTTACAATATATTCACATAGACAACAGTTATTTTAAATTGTAATAATATTTCACAATTTTCACTCTATTTTTGATCAAATAAATGCAGCCTCGGTGAGCATAAAAGACTTCTTTTAAAAACATTTGACTGGTATTGTATAAAATATAAAGCAACCCCTGCTAAAAGGGCAAATATGCTGGTTAAAACGAGTTAGTGTTGGTTTAGTACTAGACTAGCTGAACAAAAGTCAGTTGGGCGGGTAAATGATGACAGAAATGTGAAAAGCCTGCTGGGAAGCTTCACCCAAAATAGCGCACATATATTTTGCTGTATTTATTTCAGTAGTTACCGTTGTTGCGGGCATAACTTGTGTGACTATTGTGCCTGGACTGAATCATCTCTTTTGATGAAACTAGTTCATTTGCTATCTCAAACAGGAGTGCATAAAGTGGATTATGGGAGGATTTCGTGCGGACTCATCCCTGTTCTATATTGTAGATACTAGAATAAAGAACAAAGACGAGCCCACGCCAAATCCTCCGATAATCCGGCTGCTTGTTATCGTCGTTTCTGAAAGCAGGGTGTAAATGCGAGCATGTCTACCGCCGCAGAGGAGCAAAGAGTCAACGCTAGATAATTATTTTGCCATCATCCATTAAGATGTATTTGGAGCTGGAGTGGAGGTTGGTGTGAGTCTCTTCCTGTTATGGTTCTTAAGAAGGGAGCAGCCCTCTGTGAGCCATACATTACGTCCCCTGCAGTTAATATGCAGTCGGCAGGAGAGCTCATTAAGATTGATCATTCGCCGACCGCCTCCTCCGTACCCAAACTCTGCTCTGCCTTCATTAATCACTCGCCTTTCAAGATAACGCACTGCGTCGCCTGACAGGTTCTCTCTCTCTCGGTTGTTGGAAACTCGCGGCATGTCCACAAACTGTCACCAACTCCTCTCAGATTTGCTTTCTTTCTCACTTTGCATCTTTATCTTTCTCCTTCTCTGTTTGTTTGTCTTTCGTTCGTTGTCTGTCTTGATGTTTTATCAAACACTTTATAGTCTGCTGTGTGCTTTTGTAAATCATTGTAACGTTTTGTTATTTATACTAGTTTCTTATTGTTGCAGCTTTAAAGACCAATGTATAATTAAAACACATAATAAAGACCGAATATCATTTAATGTTAGAATGTGTTTAACTTTTTGGATTTGAAAATTTGAAAAATTCTAACCTGAAGTATAACTGTTTGTGAACGATGAGAGCTCAAAACTGCGCTTATTAGGAAGGATGAGCTTATTAGTTTATGAAAAAAATATATATATATATATATTTTTTTCCGGGAACCAATCAGCATATTAGAATGATTTCAGAAGGAGCATGTGACACTGAAGACTGAAATAATGGTTGCTAAAAATTCTGCTTTGCATCACATGAATAAGTTACATTTTAAAATATCTAAAAATAGAAAACGGTTCATTTAAATGTAATATAATTTCAGAATATTACTGATTTTACTGTATTTTTGATCAAATAAATGCAGCCATGGTGAGAATCTTTTTTCAACAACTAAAAAATCTTCAATGTAAGTTTTTAATAAATTTTTATTATGTCATTAATGTAAATGTAAAAGATCTTACTAATGTACATAGCACCCTTTAATATATATATTTTTTTTTATAAAACATAATGATGACAAAATATTATATTTCAGATTTTTTTGTAAAGATGTGTATATGTATGTATATATACATATTTCATTGTTCTGTGTATTTCTGAAGCCTGTCATGCACGTCATTTATTTAAAAATCTGTTTAAAGCAGGGTGCTTTGCCGATTAGAAGTCTGACGGGGGCTTGTCAGGGAAGATGAGATTAGCCTCTGGAAAACAAGACTCTAGGTTTTCCTGTGACATTTGGGCGCGAAACCGCCTTTCCCAAACCAACCTCTGCTCTCGGTTGCATCAGACGGCTTTTTTAAAAAGTTCACACTTGAGTACCGCTGACGTGTGTCCAGCCCTCGCGCTCTCATTATCAGAAGGGTAAGAATCGAGGTCAGAGAAAATTGATGCCAAACTAGTTCCTTTCATTCTCACCCGGAGACAAAGTGACATTCAGACTAAGGCTCGCAATCAGAGGTGCCTCGTTTGCATATACACCGGAGGGACATTTTTTGTAACCAATCAAATCAGGCCTCTCCTTCCTGTGGGAGCGCTCACATCAGGGTGCAGACGGAAGCCAGTGGGGTGAACCCGCCCTCTTCTCAGCAGGAAGTCTTGGAGGAAGTACAGTGTGGAGATGGAGGATGGGCTGCGCCGCTCATTATACAGCAGCAGTTATTCAGGACAGCCTCGTGCTCTGAAACACAATAATTTCAAGGGATTCTGGCTCTGTTTCCCAGCACACATAGACTGTTTGCGTCCTAATCGATTTGATTGGAGGTGTAAGGTGAGCAGGAGGTGTTTTGTCAGGGAGTTGTAATGCTAGAGAACTAATTGGCAGAGGTGAGGTGTGTGTGTGTGTGTGTGTGTGTGTGTGTGTGGTGTTGTGGTGGATCAGGGTCACTGCTGTTTTGCAGAACCTTTTGAGCTCTGTAACGTTAAAAATATTGAAAATGCTTGTGCTGTAATTTTAGGGAATATTGCTATATCACAGGATGAAAATAAAGAGCTAAAGAGTTAGCTGACATTAGGGTGTCTGCCTGAAGTGATTTATTCATTATTTTGATCTTTTTTTAAATGGTTCAAATTAGCGTACTGATTCCTATGAAATCCAAATCCTAAATAATTGTGATTTTTTTTTTTAAATCTCAGAATTCAGATGTTTTTTCCTCATATTTAATTTTCTTAATTTAGCTTTGTTCTTGCCATGAATATAGTCCAAATTGCGAGATATAAACACTGAATTCAGATTATTTTCACAATTCTGAGTTTACATATCACCATTTTGAGCTTAAATCTTGTAATTCTGGCTCTTTTTTTCAGAATCCCAAGTTTACATTTCGTATATATATTTTTTCCGACCATTTAATAAAAACATAAAAAAAATAATAATAATGATCTCACAATTCTGACTTTATTTCTCATTTTTCTGACTTTTCTTCTCAGAACTGTGAGTTTATATCTCACATTTTGGACATTTATATGTAGCAAGTCTGATTTTATACCTCACAGTAAACAAGAATTAAGTCAGAATTGTGAGAATAAGCATTCATATTCCTGCAATCTTAATGAGCTCCAGTCAAACACGATGGAGTAACACAAACCCTAATACTCAGAATTAATCAACACTTATATTTTTGTTAGTTTTGTTGTTTTCCTGCTGGAAATTGTCACTTGCTGGAGATGGAAATAATGTTAGTTAGATTCTTTATGACTTTATGACAATTTCAAGTTGGTTTGTGCTGCACTAACTTCTAGCATAAAAAAAAAACTTGTTCATCAAAACAATGTTCCAGTTGCTTCTTTATTTTGTTTTGTCTCTCGACTGAAAAAGTTTTAATTAAATGTTTTCTTGCAAATATTGCTTTAATTGCTGATTAATTGTTCAACTAACAAGAGCCCAGTTGCAGTCCCCTTTAAGAAAATTGTATAACTGTGTGATTGTCACTAAGGTGTTTATTTTAACTTAAAGAGTTTGTTGCAATCATCTGCAGTTCCTTAAAGGGACAGTTCACCCAAAAATGAAAATCCTGTCTTTACCTACCCTCAAGTCATTTTGTTTTGAAACTTTCTGATTACAAAAAGATACAAGAAATATTGGTTTACAAATTTTATCCTGTTAGACAAAAAGCAAAAGTGACAATATCTGCTCAAACCACAGCAAATTCTCTTCTGTGTTCACTTAACAGTGATGGCAATGTGTAAGAAACTAACTGATGTGATTTCCATCTTTCATCCATAACACAATGTGTTCAGACACGTATGATGGGCTCATGAAACTGCATAACTCCTGCATAACAGTGATGATCCAGGTATATAATAGAGTGCAATATATTATCGATGAATCTGTCTGTAACAGGAGCAGATGCTGGCACACAGAGTGCCAATGACGCGTGCATTTCTCCACTAATGAGAGCGCACGTAATTAGGGATCGAGAAACAAAGGCGAGCGAATGGCAGAGTAATGCAAGTATGAATCACACATGCTCATTTATAGACGACGACCTTAAACATGCATGAAGACTTCAATCTGTCATTCCATAGTTTAGAAAAGCTTTGCATGATGCATGCAGTTCAATAGCAGTGGAAATCTTTCCTGATCGTTCATGTTGTGTTTGTTATGCGAATAGCATGGACTCCAGACGTGCTAAAATACATATTGGAAAAAAGAAAATGCTTTATTGCTTAAATATACATATTTCCGCAGCATAAAATGTTTCATATTGGTATTAGGCTCAAATATTGTAGAGCTTTTACGCTTGCATGGTAGAAATAAATTGATCCCCTTGTGCTTTTCAAAGATAATCCATAATTGCCATCACCGGCGGTTCATTAGTAGTGTGGCTACAGCGAACACGTTCAGATAATAACTATGTTTGTTGTGGCTTCTCCGGTAACTGTGCAAAGCAAAATCCCTGGGGTTAAATCAAAGTTTCAGCGGCTATAGAGATTTTGCCTGGAAATGACTCTCCACGCAAAGACATGAGCCGCTAAAGCACGGCATTTCTCAGAAATGTGGACAGAAAGCATTTTCCCAGCATTATCATTGCTCAATTTGAATGCATCTGTTGAAATAAGGCAAAGCATAGGTGTGAAATATGCTTGCTTTGACATATTTTATGATGCAGAAGCTGGAGTCAGCACTATGTTTGTAGAAGTGAGCTCTACGATGTGTAACGGTACATGAAATGAAAGGCAATGATGTGCAGATTCCAAATTCTTGTTGGCTAAAGTGTAATAAAATAACTCTGGTAGTAAATGGACATGATGGTGTGCATAGGCGGAGAGTGAACCAACTCTAGGGTAAGGCTAAAAGCAGCCAAATGTATCCTATTAAACATCATAAACCCGTCTTTTTAGACAAGAACAAGACATGGGTGTCATGTAGGCTAAAAAAAAAAAAAAAGTTTAGTGGGACTGAATTTGTATTTAACGTGATTGCAATTTAATAAAAACGTTAGAAATTGATAAGTATATAACGTTTCCTTTCCACGGTTATTCAAACAGCGAATAAATTATATATAGAAAGTGACATTATCACTAAAATTGATCTATCGCGAGTTTAAGGACTCTCAAAAAAAAAAAAACTACAGTTATAATCACTGAAGCTGTGATTGGCCATTTGTGATTGGCCTCTGATTGGCCATTGCATTCCTAAGTTCAACAGAATTGTGTGTGATTGGTTAAAATGCGCAACACCGTAAAAATGCCTAAAATGAAATACGGAGCAACATGAGCAGATCTGAATTTTTATGCCGCAATCGACACTGTCTATTCACATTCATTTTGTTAGCAACAGACGTAATAGATTTAATTTGTTTGTGCAGGGGCATTTTTGTCCAATTTAGTGGCATTTTTGCCCCAAGTCCCCAGGCCAGGCGAAAGCTAAGCCTTACCCAGCCTTACACACGCTTTGCCTATGATGGTGTGACGGATTTCGATGGATGCTCTAGATTTTAAGGCACAGATGCTTTGCATTCAGATCAAGTGTGTTGAGTCATTTCAGTACTCTTGTGCTGTGCTGAAAATCGTTTGCCTGATTTGGTGTTCACAGTCGTATGTGACCAGTGTTGAGGGTAACGCATTACAAGTAAAGCGAGTTACATAATCAAATTACTTTTTTAAGTAACTAAAGTAACACATTACTTTCAAATTTACAAAAAAATATCTGAGTTACTTTTCAAATAATGCAAGTTACTTTGTTTTCCCATTTAATCACTGACACATCTCCTGTCCTCGTGTTGAGAGAAATCAGAAGATGTTACTGTAGTTCTAAAATAAATATGAATATGCATTAATTCATCTCACTCAAAAAAACAAAACAAAAAACACAGATTCAGTATTCCTCATAATGAATAAAAATAATGCAACTCAGAATATGACACAAACCTGCAATAATTAAATATGTTAAAAAACACAAATATCCTTTATGTATTTAATCCATTATATAACAATATCTTGCTTCTGGCTGCAGATGATAAGTTTCAACCGTTAATATAAGCAAAATCAGCACTCTAGACAACATTTGTGCGTCTTTTTTTCAGTGCCTGTAAGTGTGTTGAACTTTCTTCTCCTGCATCCTCTACTGTACAGATGTGAATTTACGTTTCCTTCAGCCTGAGGGTTGTTCATTTCACTTTTGGTGTGAAAGGCTTTTATATTTGCCAAAAATATAACTTTTTTATTTTAAAAACAAACAAGCAAGCCCTGTCCAGATTTAAAAAGTAACGCAAAAGTAACGTAACACATTACTTTTTCCATAAAAAGTAACTAAGTAACGTAATTAGTTACTTTTTATGGAGTAACGCAATATTGTAATGCATAACTTTTAAAAGTAACTTGACCCGACATGTTATGTGACCCTGGACCACAAAACCAGTCATTAGGGTCAATTTTATGAATAAAGTAGCTTTCCATGGCTGTATGGTTTGTTTGGATTGGACAATATTTGGCCGAGATGCAACTATTTGAATATCCGGAATCTGAGGGTGCAAAAAAATCCAAAATATTGAGAAAATCGCCTTTAAATTTGTCCAAATTAAGTTCTTAGCAATACATAATACTAATCAAAAATTAAGTTTTAATATATTTACAGTAGGACATTTACAAAATATCTTCATGGAACATGATCTTTACTTAATATCCTAATGATTTTTGGCATAAAAGAAAAATCAATCATTTTGACCCATACAATGTATTTTTGGCTATTGCTACAAATATACCCCCGCGACTTAAGACTGGTTTTGTGCTCCAGGGTCACATTTTAAAAAAATGCTTGTAAATCTCTCATTATACTATATTATTGCAAAATCTTCTTTTCTTTCAATTAGGACACGTTTTGTATTTCTTTTTGAAACTGATTGATTGTAGCCCTCATTGATCTGAGCCAAAAACCTCCATTTTTGAATGAAAAGTGTTATTTTTTGATCATTTTGCCAAATTTCATTCAAAAACGGAGGTTTCAAATAAGCTCAAATCAGTGAGGCGTTTGATCAATCAGCTCTAAAAAGAAACACAAAACCTGTGCTAAGTGAAAGAAAACAAGTTGCTAAAAAGATTGAATCTATAGTATTTGTTAATAATATAGCATAATGAGACATTTATAAGCAGTTTTTTGTAGGCTGGTCATTTTTGATCAGGAACACCACAAGTGTAACAAGGTAGCACATATTGATTAACTAAAAAAAGACACAGGATTTTTTAAAAATTTTATCTCCGAATATTCAAAATACTCTGTTCACTGCTAATATTGCAAATACTTTCTTTTCTGATCCTTTTTGGTGTATGCGCTCACACACACACACACACACACACACACACAATTTCTATATGTGAGTGTGACTCATGCAATACAGTGCAGTGGATATAGAATATATTCAGTATATTTGTAGTATATTATGTGGGGAGCCCAAGGGTTTTGAAAAGGTCATTGTTTATATGGATGTCTTCGATTTTCCTCCATACGAACTAAATGAAAGCAGGCTGTAGCTGTAAATGGTCAAAAGAATATGTTGAGCATTCCCCCGAATGCTAATCTAATATCTTTATTGAAAATTATGAGAATTATTTATTTATTTCAGGAGCTCTATTGTTACAAAGCAATAAGATACAGTTGTGAGAGCAAGATTAGAAGTAATTAGAAGTGCCATGGTTTCAGTGATAGCTAGTTGCAGTGATCTCCAAAAGCAGGTTTTGTTTTGGGCAGACCCAGGGGTCACCAGTAAATGATTTCACAGCACAATACCAACAGATTTATTCTCTGAGATTTGAAATTAAGCACTGGCATGTGATCTTGATATCTGTGCCACCTGCTGAAACTGCTGATTGAAAGTTCAAGCATTTTCTTTATAATTAGACAATAATTACATGTATGCACATACATACATATGATTATTTTGTAGTTCTAAAAAATGCTTAAATATATCTCCATGCCTATGTGCATTTATTTGAAATTTTTGTTTTCATTATTTCTTTATTTCTTTATTCATTTATTGTTTGTTTGTAACAGTGAAAAGCCTTTATTGTATGGTGACTTGTTTCTTTTATGGGGTTAAAATAAATAACTAAATAAATAAATGTATCTCTTTATATCACAATTCTGAGAAAAAGTGAGAATTGTGAGATATAAAATCAGAATTGTAAAAAAAAATGCTATTCTGACAAAAAAAAATTACAGGAAATAAACTCAGAATTCTGACATCTCACAATTCTTTTTTTTTTTTTTTTGTCCTCCACAAAATTAAAAAGGCTAATTGCTACCTTTTATTTCTTATCATTTTTTATTATTATAATTTTTTTCTCACAGTTTATATCTCACAATTTGGACTTTTCTTCTCAGAATTGCAAGTTTATATTCTGGTTTATATCTCGCAATTCTGGCTCTTTTTTTGTCTGAATTTTGAGAAGAAATTCAGAATCATGAGAGAGAAAAAAATCCCAATTAGGCCTACCTTTTTTTATTTGGTCTTCTATTTTACTATCTATACTGCACTATTTTGAAATTATTGGTTATGTTATGTTGTTTGTTTTTAGTTGTTGTTTTAAATATATTGTCTAAATTTAAAAACAGTTGTTTTCTATTGATTTGTTCGGTTAATTGCTCTCAATTAACATTATAAATTGACAGCAGTATAGTTTTGATTTGAAAATGATTTAGATAAACACATTTATAACATCATATACTGTCGAAAACTAGTTTGACCCGTTTGAAATCAAATATTGCTGTGTTTTGTTGGTTAATTCACACTTTGGATCAAACTGTCATTTAAAGCAGAATCAATTTAAATGTATATTTGAAACATTTAGTAAACATTTTTGCAAAATCATCGTACAATATCCCAGCATCAGGATTGACATATAATGAGAAAATTGCTTTGAATTAAAAAAAAAAAAAAAGCAGAGTGCACCCTTTTTTATGGATTACATTTAGATGCAGTCTCAGGTTGAAAAGGAGGATTTTTACTTTCTTTTCTTTGTTTTTTTTTTAATATCTATTGTCTCCCATAAACCTTTTCTGGCAAAAATATAATAAAATATAATATAATAAAATTATAATAATATAAGTGAAGGGAGTGGCATGTGTATGTTGTAATTTATTTCTATATATATATACTAGATATATATTTTTTTTTTTTTATTATTATGATTTTTTTTTTTCTCGTCTTTCTGGCATAATGTGACAAGTACCCCAGAAACCGATGTTTCTTCCAGCATACTTGCGGTGGATTATATTGTTTTTTTTTAATTACAGGGGAAGGAAAAAGGATCGAGAGAAAATTAGCATACTGTACTGCTGCTGCTTTGTTCTGAACTGAGATGCAAACATATTCAACACTGAACCTAAAGACCAGCCCATCAAATATAATTTAACAATTTAAACGGATCTGGGTCTGTGTGTGTGTGTATTTGTACATCGGTAAGTTGTGGCCATGTGCTGAAAATAATTGCTTATTCCATGAGCTAATTGCTGCGATTAATTCAGTTAATGAGTTCCTGAATTAGTCAGATAAATGCATTTGCGTGAGTTCGAGTGTGTGTGTGTGTGTGTGTGTGTGTGTGTGTGGGTGTGTGTTGTGTGTGTCATGCTTTGCTTGTCAATTATGAATTTTCTTCACGAGTAGCCTCTACCTCAACCTAGATGAATCTGTATTGGAACATAACGTTACCTTGTAAACGAGTTTATTTTTTTAATTTACAGGGTGCTCAACCAAAAGAGGGCCAAGAGCACTAATGAGAAATACATGCACACTTTAAGATGTTTTATTTGGAGTTCTTGTGTCACGCATTTTCACATTAGCGAGCCAATCCGTTCATTCTCTATTCACTTACATTATTTAGCTGGTTTTGACACATTATTAAGTGCATGTTTTTTGCTTGTGTAAAAGTGTCAGTGGGATTTTTATAGTAGGAGAATTTTTTCATATTTTTGAAAACTGAAATATGAAACTTCTTCAAACTATGCTTCATCTATGTTGAAACATTTATCACCTGTCCTGGAGTAAATATCTGATGGTCTCATGGCCTTGATCAACACTCTAGTGGATTTGTCTAGAGTCTGTCATTAGAGAGGATGATTTTTGTGAGTGATGGTAATGACATTTCTCACTTTTTGGATAATGGATAAAACTTGGGCTTGCTTATGTTGCTCATGTTAGCAAGTGTCAAAGAATGTGGAATTAACCATTAAAAAAAGATGGATTGCTACTTAATTTAATACATTTGTTTTCCTAAATATTTGTGATGTTATTGGGCGGGTCAACATTTCAAGTCAAGTCTGCTTTATTGTCAATTCTTCCACATGTACAGCACATACACACAGAGAATTGAAATTGCGTTACTCTCAGACCCTTGGTGCATACAGATAACACTAAACACTAACGATAGAATGTAAAAATACAAATAAATACAGAAAATGTAAGAACAGATAAAGTAGCACAAGGCACATAGCAGATAGAGTGCAAACCAGTGAAGTAACAACAGTGCAGATATAATGATTTGTAGTGCAAAGAGCTTATTTAGACTGATTAAAGTGACCGTGTGTCTGTGTATTAGAGAGGGGGGGAGTGGGGAGAGTCGTCAGGGGTCAGAGTCAGTGAGTGAGTGGGGCCAAGAGGGGGGGGGGGGGGGGCAAGGTCGGGAGGGAGTTTAGTTTCCTGACAGCCTGATGGATGAAGCTGTTTTTCAGTCTGCTGGTCCTGGCCTGGAGTCTCCGCAGTCTCCTCCCTGATGGCAGAAGACTGAAGAAGCTGTGTGTGGGGTGGGTGGGATCACCTGCAATGCAGAGGGCTTTGCGGGTGAGACGGGTGTTGTAGATGTCCTGAAGGGCGGGGAGAGAGGCACCAACGATCTTCTAAGCTGCTCTCACTATGCGTTATAGAGTCTTGCTGCAGGATGCGTTGCAGGCACCATACCACACAGTGATGCAGCTCGTCAGAATGCTCTCGATGGTGCCTATGTAGAAGGTGCACATGATGGGGGCCGGGGATCTGGCTCTTCTCAGTTTGCGGAGGAAATAGAGACGCTGCTGTGCTTTCTTGGCAAGTGCTGCGGTGTTGTCAGTCCAGGAAAGATCCTCTGTGATGTGCACACCCAGGAACACCCAGGTGCTGCTCACCCTCTCCACAGTCACACCATTGACGGACAGAGGATTTCTTTGTATTAAATTATAAAATAATATCCGTCTATATAATTTTTAAAACAAATTTTTTTTATTATGATTATTTTCTTGTCACTTTTTTATTTCTCTAATAGATAAAATGGACTAACTATGTAATGGCCCTGACGTAACAATTATAAAAAAGATTTTACTATATAACAATAAATTATAAAATGTGGAATAAACCAATTAAAAAACAAATTGATTGATCTTAATTTAATACATTTGTTTCCTAAATATTTGGGATGTATTGGGGGGGGGGGGTCAACATTCGTTGTATGAATATTAAAGAATATCATCTATATAATTTTATTTATATTTTATTTTTTTGTCACTTGTTTTATTTTGCTAAATAGACGAGAATGAAAAAATAGTATTGGCCCGGACGTAACCCTTAGTATCAGCATGGTTTCATTAAATGGTTCAGGTCATACTTAGTAGGGAGAGGTTATTATGTGAGTATAGCAGAGCATAAGTCTAAGTGGACTTAGTGGAGTCCCACAAGGTTCAATTCTTGCACCGCTCTTGTTTAGACTGTATATGCTCCCACTAAGTCAAATAAAGAGAAAGAACCAAATTGCCTATCACAACTATGCAGATGATACCCAGATTTACCAAGCCTTATCTCCAAATGACTACAGCCCCATTGACTCCCTATGCCAATGCATTGATGAAATTAACAGATGGATGTGCCAAAACTTTCTTCAGTTAAAAGAGGAGAAAACTGAAGTCATTGCATTTAAAAACAAAGATGAAGTTATCGAGGTGAATGCATACCTTGATTCTAGGAGTCTAACAACTAAAAATCAAGTCAAGAATCTTGTGTGTGGTGTGATTCTGGAGACAGACCGTAGTTTCAGTAGTCATGTCAAAGCTGTAACTAATCAGCATACTATCATCTCAAAAACATTTCAAGAATTAGATTTTTTGTTTCCAGTCAAGATTTGGAGAAACTTGTTCATGGCTTTATCTCCAGCAGGGTGGACTTTTGTAATGGTCTCCTCACCGGCCTTCCTAAAAAGACCATTAGACAGCTGCAGCTCATCCAGAAAGCTGCTGCCAGAATTCTGACTAGAACCAGAAAATCTGAGCATATTAAACCAGTCCTCAGGTCCTTACATTGGCTTCCAGTTACATTTAGGATTGATTCTAAAGTACTTTTACTCGTTTATAAATCACACAATGGCCTAGGACTAAAATATATAGCAGATATGTTCACTGATTATAAACCTAACAGACCACTCAGATCGTTAGGATCGAGTCAGTTCGAAATACCGAGGGTTCACACAAAACAAGGGGAATGAGCTTTTAGTTATTATGCCACCCGCAGATGGAATCAGCTTCCAGAAGAGATCAGAAGTGCTAAAACATTAGTCACATTTAAAAGCAGACTCAAAACTCATCTGTTTAGCTGTGAATTTACTGAATGAGCACTGTGCGATGTCCAAACTGATTGCACTATATTATATGTATAATCGTGTTCTTAAATTCATTTTAAACCTCTTAAAAATCATTTTTTTTTAAATAATTTTCAAAGTTTTTACATTCCTTGTTTTATTGTTGTGATTATTGTTTTTTATTTTATTTTATGTAAAGCACATTGAATTACCATTGTGTACGAAATGTACTATATAAATAAACTTGCCTTGCCTTGCCTTATAAAAAAAGATTTTTGAAATATATCAATAAATCTAATAAACTAAGGTAAAGTACAGTAAAATAAATAGGGACGTTATTTTCGGTATTTACCATTTAAAATCATTCTTAAATATATATTTTTGTACATTTCAGTTTGAGTGGATACACCAAAAATAAAGAAACTCTGGAAAATTATATTTTTTCTCTTTGGTATTATGAAAACCAATTAAACAAACAAAAAAAACCTTAAAATTTATACTTAAAAATCTCAAGCTCTTAAAATGCCTGTCCATTAAATCTTATTTATTTCTTTATTTATTTCTGAGGACAGAGAAAGGCCACTAATTAAAGAATCATCCATTAGTACAATATTAATGTATCACAAAAGTTAACCAGAGTCACCAACATGAAGTGAAAATGAAGGCATGAGTATTTTGAGAGTGTCTTCGGAGCTCATAAGCTCACAGTGAGGAACACATGCTGGTGATCTGCTGTTATCAGCCTGAGACTCTTTCTGCCGCTGTGTAGTACAGTCATCACTAACTGTGTTTTGTCACAATCTATAAAGTTTAATCCGGCAGGAAAAGCAGATCAGCTGTGACAGATGGAAATAACCCCATTTAAATGAGATGAATTCAAACGAGATTGCTGAAGCGTTTTAAATTGTACCCAGCAGGCCTCTTGCATTTGTGGTTTCAGTAATTTTCCAATGCCAGACATTCTTCTTGTTTTAATATCGGTTGATTAGATAATATTTGACTTAAGTATATTGAGTGCTTCTATTTATCTGTAAAGACGAAACGTAATAAAATGTGGTTCGGGTTCAGCCTGGAGTTCTGGTTCATTTATTTTATAAACTGGGTTTTACCAGAGTATATTTATTTATTATGTCCATGGCTGTATTTATGGAGGTTGTAGCTTTAGAAGGAGTTTGTCATTATTCTGAGCAGTCAGGGAATATATTTCACATTACAGCTCTGCGAGTCAGAGTTAGTATATCAGATCGTGATCTTTGAACTCAAACTGACAACCCTGCTGCTGCCACAGTAACCTTGATGGATTTTATTGGTGGCCTTTACCACCTCAGTTCTGTTAGCCCACTGGAGATCTGTTTTTGTAAGGCCATCTGTGTGTGTGTGTGTGTGTGTTGTTGTGTCCGTATGACAGCATGGAAGGACACGTGTGGTCTGGACTCTGGGTTTTGGAGACGAGAGCAAAGACGCCTGACAGGCATCTCTCCTGTATAAGACGAGGCCAAGATCATTTGCCATGGGATTACAGCACAGAGTCACTGCCTCAGTATCGCTGGTAACATGTCCCTGGATAGTCAACTGGAAAGAAACAGGAGTAGTCCACTCAGCTGATTGAATCTGCCGCTATTCAAAGGTAAAAGCAAATAGGGATTTCAAATGTACTGTCACAGGATTGTTTTGTTTTGTTTTGTTTTGTTTTTCTCTAATTAAATTTTACATTGCGTAAGTTAAAACTAGGCAATTATCATCATGTTAATTTAGAGCATTAACTTGTTTTATTTTATTTTATTTTTATTTTTTATGAAACTTAAGCTTAGTGCACGTACTGATAATTTAGTTGGTGTACAATATATGCTTCATAAAACAGCAAACGTTACAATCTTTACACTTTACATTACATTAAAATTGTACTAATCTTATGTTCAAAAATAATGACAGATATTTTACTGTTATATTCAAAAGCAAATCACAGACATTTTACAGATATTATATTCAAAAGCAAATCACATGTATTTTACAGATATATTCAAAAGCAAATCACTGGTATTTTACAGATATTATATTCAAAAGCAAATCACAGACATTTTACAGATATTATATTCAAAAGCAAATCACAGATATTTTACAGATATTGTATTCAAAAGCAAATCACAGATATTTTACAGATATTGTATTCAAAAGCAAATCACAGATATTTTACTAATGTTATATTCAAAAGCAAATCACAGATATTTTACAGATATATTCAAAAGCAAATCACTGGTATTTTACAGATATTATATTCAAACGTAAGTCACAGATATTTTACTAATGTTATATTCAAAAGCAAATCACAGACATTTTACAGATATTATATTCAAAAGCAAATCACATGTATTTTACAGATATATTCAAAAGCAAATCACTGGTATTTTACAGATATTATATTCAAAAGCAAATCACATGTATTTTACAGATATATTCAAAAGCAAATCACTGGTATTTTACAGATATTATATTCAAAAGCAAATCACATGTATTTTACAGATATATTCAAAAGCAAATCACTGGTATTTTACAGATATTATATTCAAAAGCAAATCACAGACATTTTACAGATATTATATTCAAAAGCAAATCACAGACATTTTACAGATATTATATTCAAAAGCAAATCACAGATATTTTACTAATGTTATATTCAAAAGCAAATCACAGATATTTTACAGATATTATATTCAAAAGCAAATCACAGGTATTTTACAGATATTATATTCAAAAGCAAATCACATGTATTTTACAGATATATTCAAAAGCAAATCACTGGTATTTTACAGATATTATATTCAAAAGCAAATCACATGTATTTTACAGATATATTCAAAAGCAAATCACTGGTATTTTACAGATATTATATTCAAAAGCAAATCACATGTATTTTACAGATATATTCAAAAGCAAATCACTGGTATTTTACAGATATTATATTCAAAAGCAAATCACATGTATTTTACAGATATATTCAAAAGCAAATCACAGGTATTTTACAGATATTATATTCAAAAGCAAATCACAGGTATTTTACAGATATTATATTCAGAAGCAAATCACAGATATTTTACTAATGTTATATTCAAAAGTAAATCACAGATATTTTGCTGATGTTATATTCAAAAGTAAATCACAGATATTTTGCTGATGTTATATTCAAAACACAGATATTTTGCTGATGTTATATTCAAAACACAGATATTTTGCTGATGTTTTATTCAAAAGTAAATCACAGATATTTTCTCCAGGCTTGCTTTCAGTAGGATTATTTTGCAGTGCTTCATAAATCGTCCTCCCCTCCCATGCATTCGCAAATGGACTCTTCCCCAAATGTTGTTGTTTTTGTATTACTTGTAATGGTGACACACTTTACTGGCTTCTGATTGGATGTCATTTTTTTTATTCACTCCCTCTGTTGCTGCCATAGAAATGGCTCTGACATGCCCTATTACACCGTGGATAACAGGAATAAATGTTTACCTATTGCTTTCACGTCATTTTTATCCTCCTTACACACACCCCCGCGGGGACGCTTGGATCGGTCCATTGTACCGATATAACGAGTCCATCCGCGTGTTTAGCAGCTGCCATTTTGGAAAACATGAGCTGCCCAGTGAACCTTACGATAGTTCAATAATGCAGCTGAAAAACTCATCAAAAGGTTGTTGTAGGGCCATTTCACATCCATCTTTCCAATGCACTTAAATGGCCATTATATTATTTCCCCCTTTCATCTTGCCCATTCATCGTCTAGTTGAATTGAATTGAATGTGTTTGCGCTGGAGAGTCTTTGTGTCAGTGAAAGCTGTACAGTAAGCTCTCTCTCCCGTCTCGGCCTTGCAATTTGTCCGCTCTCACATTCTGAACTCTTGAAGCCTGAAAGGAAAGACTTGGAGGATCTCTTCTTTTGATACAAAAGATTCTGTGCTTTCTGCATTTCTAAAAATTAATCACAGTTAAAATCAATGTTATCCATTTTGTTTTGGAGATGTATTGAGTTCTAGATCTTTACTTTGTCCATACCATTTCCAAACTGCACTTATTATAATATCAGATCATGGTAATTAAAATCAGTTTGAAGATTTATTTAGCACATAAAATGACACTAAATGTGTTTAATTATGAAATGAATGCAATTCATTTTTCAGTGTAGTTTTATTCATATTGTAGCTTTTTTATATAAATAAGATACTATCTTAAATTTTGCACACTTTATAATCTTCTGGACTACTGAAAAGATTAGTAAATAAACATCAAGAAATTAAATGTGGATTTAGATTTGGATTTTTTTATGAAGAGGCATACATTTATTAATAAATTATGTTGATTTGGTGCTTCGTAAACGTTATTATTAACATTTGTGCTGATTACTATTTTTGTGGAAACCGTGATACACTACCATTTTTTATGAATATGTATTTTATAATATGACTGAAAATTTACCATGAACATTGCTCGGAAGGACATTAAAAACATTTATAATGTTGCAAAAGATTTTAATTAAATAAATGTGTTTTGTATAAGGAAATTTTTTTTTTTTAAAAAAAGCATAAATAGTGCTTAAACATTGATAATAATAACCATGATTAATAACTTAGTGCCAGCGATAATGAATTTCAGACAAATCAGCAAATTAGAATAAAATAAATACATAAGAAATAGAAGAAGAAAAATTATTAATAGTATCTTATTACTCGTTTAGTTTGAAACTGTGATACACTATGTTTTTTTTTATAAATACTTATTTTATGAATACTATTATTCACCAGTGATGCAAAATAATAATAATAATTATTATTCTTTTGTGGTGTTTGATTATTTTTGCGTATATGATATTCATTATTATCATCATTATTTTATTTGTTATTTCTTTCTAAACAATTGGGGCGTATTTATCAAAGCAGTGAACAGACAGACATCCCAATGAATGGATGGCTCAGAGTCTGTGTTTTTCTCCACAGTGCATTATTGGATTATTGAACTTCCTCTGTTTATTTGTGGTTAATGGACTGAAACCTGCTGATTGGCTGTTTAAGTCCGCTGAGAGGCCAATCAGGTGAGAGGTGACCTGCGAGTGAGACATGCCTGACCATGAACCCTATACATTTATGAGACGTGTTAATGTTGTCTCTCAGGATTGTTTTTCATGCTACATTAGTTTCCTCCTCCCTCCACATGACCGCCGCATGCTGCAGGAGACACACACCTACAGGAACATCCACATGTGGGCTGGATGGAGACTGTAGCATTAGTTCAGCACCAACAAAGAAATTAGGTTGCTGTTGCACCATTTCATGCAAGACAGCCAATTATTTTCCCATTACATGCACAACACACTCTGTAATTTCCAGCGTGTGTTCAAACCATCAAATCACACGTAATCTACTCCACTACCTCTGTGTCCCTCTCAGGTTGGGCAGAGGAGCTCAGAATTCACCTGTCATGTGATGTTTGGTGGCCCGTGCTAATGATCGCTGTTCGTCGGTGAGCCTTGACCCCGGGCCGCACAGCATAATTAGCTTTTCCATCAGCTTTTCTGCCGCGTCCAGCGACCTTGCGGGTGAACCATTGTTTACTGACAACTGTAGGTGGTCCTGTCTAGCTCTTTCACTGTCGTTCTTTGGTGAATTGGGTGTCATGTGCAGAGCAGGAGATTGGAGGTGAAAGCCATGCCGTTCAACGTTGATTCACAAAGCGTTGCTGCGGCGCATTTCTATCGCAATCCCCATATATACACACAAACATCTTCTAAATAAAACCTGTGTAATATGGAGCACATGCAGTTACATTATTCAAAGCTGCTGTCAGCTTTGGCATAGCTAATTAGCAGAGGAAGGTTTTAGCACTTGATTTTGCTGTTGTTTACAACATTTCATAATACATCTATGTTTATATCGTATTAAAAGTCTCATTTTGTGTTTTTTTGAATGCACAGAAAATCCAGCTATTAATTTAATTTTGTAAAAAATAAATGTAGTGCATAATATAGTATATATTTCTATGTATGTTCATCAATTAATTCTGATCCGTTAATGTGTGATGTGAATTTGTTTGTCAAAATGTAAATAGTTACATTTACATCTTTGCAGGTTTGCATTAAGTTTTAGCATTGTTATTTGCTTAAATCATCAGATAAATACAGACAAATGTGCTAAGTATATTATGAAATGTTTTGCATGTCATATGTGACCCTGGAGCACAAAACCAGTCTTAAGTAGCACAAGCACATTTTCAGCAATAGCCAAAAATACATTGTATGTGTCCAAATTATCGATTTTTCTTTTATGCCAAAAATCATTAGGATATTAAAGATCATGTTCCTTGAAGATATTTTGTAAATTTCCTACCGTAAATATACCAAAACTTAATTTTTGATTAGTAATTTGCATTGCTAAGGACTTCATTTGGACAACTTTAAAGGTGATTTTCTCAATATTGTTTTTTTTTTTTTGCACCCTCAGATTCCAGATTTTCAAATAGTTGCATCTCGGCCAAATTTGGTCCTATCCTAACAAACCATACATCAACGGAAAGCTTATTCATTCAGCTTTCAGATTTTGTATAAATCTCAATTTCAAAAAATTGACCCTTATGACTGGTTTTGTGTTCCAGGGTCACATATATAATTCACACTGTAAAATACTATGGGTTTTTAATAGCTTTTTAGTGATGAATATTCCATTTAGCTGTTTTTTCTTTGTTCATCAATTCATTTTGATCTGTAAACAACTGTTTTATAAAATGTTATAATGGTTATATCTTATGAAAAAATCTCCTTTTTGTGTGTTTAAAAGCACAACAAAAAAATTTTTTTCAGAATAATATTCAGAAAATATAAAAATATTGTAATGCAATCTGTAATTATATACATCTATAAAATATAAATTATATAGTGTAAATTATATAGTATATATATGTGTGTGTGTGTGTGTGTGTGTGTGTGTGTGGTGTATGTATATATATTGCCATTTATTATTTGTTATATTTATGCATTTTAGTTAATAGCTTAAATTGTCAGATAAATCCCCTGAGAAATTGCAAATTGTTCAAGAATGTCTTTATTTATGAAATGTGTTGGGCATGTCAACTATATTGCAGACTGTAATATACTGTGGGCTTTTAATTGCTTTTTAGCAATTAAAATTCCTTTTAACACATTTAAAAAATATTATATTTATTCTTTATTTATTGATTCATTCTGAACCGTAAACAGCAACCAGGCCTCAGTGTTGGAGCTTCAGTAAATCAGCTGCTTTCTTTGTAATTTCAGCGTAATTTTAGACGGCCCTGAGATTCATTGTGTTTGGTTTTGTTTTGCTGAAGTGGCCGCTGTGGCTCAAGGCTCTCATTATTGTGTGTGTGTGTGCATTTGTGTGCATGCTGCGTTAATGTAGTTGTTCATTTCGGTGATGTGTTTACAATGCTGTTCCATTTGCTTTAGAGCTGCAGATCAAATTGATTTCTGAAATAGCACATTGTTTCTAATAATTTGATTTGGTTCTCCCTGCTGTCGGATCTTCACAGTTGTCCTGTGATTTTATGAGTAATTCAGATAAGTAGTTAACGAATATGAATTATATCATGTCCATATACTGTAGAACATGGCTTTGTTTAGTAAAAATGCTTTAAATTGTTTAAATTGATGCTTGCTGCTTTCATGGTCTATATCAGAAACGTTAGGATGAAAATTGAGGTAATTTTCTATATTTACAGAACGTCTCCACCAGCCTTTGTTCCCAAACCATGACTACATGATGCACTTTGACTACAATCTCGCTTTGCCAGATCAAATAAACGGCTTGTATAGGCTGTAAAATCAACCAAGAGACACATTCACTCAGTATGAGCTGTTATTCATAAAAATATCACAGATTTGGACCATTAGGCTGTGGAAATAAACAGTCGGCAGTGCTGAGGAAGTGGCGTGAATTAGCCGATGGTGAATCACAATAACACATTGCATAAGGACACACTGTCCATACAGTGTGTCAAACCGCGGAATATTTTGGGATTGTAATTAACAGCTGAAATATGTTGTAGCTGTCACGAATTGTGAAACCGAATGCCGCTGGTTTTGAGAGAGCGTGTTGGATAAAGATGGCTGCGGTTGTGCTGCCGTGTTCGGCTGTCTGAAGCCGTTGAGCTTACGCTGGCTCTCTGTTGGAGTTGCTTTGCGAGGTCCGCTTGTCAGAATCGCTTTATAGATCCTCATTAAAGGGGCTCGTTTCCGTTGCTGGTCTCCTTGGACTTCTGCCTCAGTATCTGTCTTTTTACATATGCGTCCACATCTACATCTGCTGCTTGTTTTCTCTCGTTTCGGTCTTGATTGCGCGTGAATATTCCCATGATTCTGGTAAACATGTCAAATAGAGATCTGCTGGAATATTAATTTAATACTTGCAAATCTTTATATACTGTACATATGTTTTGCACTTTATTTGTATAAACGTTTTACACTATTTATTTAATTTCAATCTCTCTCTCTCTCTCTCTATATATATATATATATGTATATATATATATATTTAATTATATTGGTATAGAATATTTATCCTATATCCTTTTTCATCAATGCAATGTTTTGCACGATTTCAAACAAGCTTTTCTTTAGTTTTCTTGTTTTTGATAATGAAGATCAGAGAACACTTTTTTTGGAGGAATTTAATGTATTGATGAAACTATTTGTGAATTTCAAGTATTTTGCACTGTGTGTGCTGAGGTTTGTCTCTCTCTCTCTTTGAAGCTTTCTGTGTGTTTACAAGATGTTTGGCCTGTTATGCTGATATTATGATTTTATGGTCTTAAACTTTCAGTGCCGGTGTCTGTCAATGAATACAAACTGTATTTATTTGGAATGAAATACCGTATGGCAGTATTTAAAATCATGTTTTAGACATCACATTTGTTTTCCTTTCTTGTAATATAGAAATCAAATAGCAGTTCTGTTGCTTCCAGGCTGTTGAATAGAAAATGTAATATATTCTAAAATACAAAGAATGATCCAGTTAGGTTTTTGACACACATTAATCATCATTTCTGCTAGCTCTGCTTTTTTTTCTTTGTCCTGTAACAATATGGTTCTCCTATACAGTATTGTAAAAGCCACCGTACCCCGAGGAATATGATAATAAATCAATAGTTTGGGCAGGAAATGTATTTAAAATTTTTGCCAGTATTGTGCACACTGATTCTGGCCCATATAGGTCAGTCAGTTCCTCTCCAGATCATGTCTGGGTATTTTTATTCATTCTAAAACTGTGAAATATGGCCTTGTGTGTTTGCATCTTCTTATCGGAGATAATTTCTGCTTGATGTCTAATGTGCATTGTTTATTTTGCTTCTAATTTTGATCTATGCCACTGTGGTGATATTTGCCACTGTCTGCTTTTGTTGTTGCATCTGTTCCAAAAAAAAACTGAATTCTAAACACGTGTTTGGCATTGTCTGTTTCTTCTTTGTTCTACAGAGATGTTGAAGGAGTTGAACCAGCAGCGCAGAGAGAAAGAGTTTACAGACCTGAAAATTATAGTTGAAGGCAAAGAGTTTGAAGTCCACCAAAATGTTCTAGCTTCCTGCAGCTTGTATTTCAAGGACATGGTGAAAAGGTTTGCCTTCCTCCCTTCCCACCAGCCGTTGATCCAATCTGTTCTTTTCGTAGGGTGCATTTGTGTCATTTTCTTCCCTCCCTCTGTTTCTCTCTTGCAGGTTTGTAGGAAGACTTTGGTTTCTATCACAGGGCCAGCAGCCATTCACCGTTACGCTCAAATGAATGTATCTTAAATTGGGAAAAAGGTCAACCCTTTTTATTTTATTTATTTATTTTTTTTTTACCTTTTCTTCTCCCCTTTTTAGAACACATTAACATTAATTTTCCATTTTTAAAAGCAGAGAATGTGTTCCATGATTGAGGGATCTTAAAAAAGAAATCACAATAGACATTCAAATCATCCCCCAAAAATGCCATGTTGTGCATTCTGGAAAGTGTGCTCCAAAAGCAATGTGGTATCTGTCGTTTTGACTATGGGATGAGCTTTGTCAGCCATTTTATCAGTAAGCGTATGGTCTTCATAGGGCATAAAAGTTTCCCATTCATATGTTAAACACTCACGGTGGGCGCATTGAATGGTAGGAGCCGCATTCAGAGTCGCAAACAATGAGACAACTTTCTCTCGAATCGTTACCTTCACAGGTCAAAGCCATTTACTGTATTTACTCTCTACGAGCGGCTGCGCTTTTCCAAATTACACTCTTCTACATCCATTGCCAGATAATTTTTTGAGATTTTTTATTATTAAAATATTTTTGGCAGCATTGCAGATAGATTTATGTGTGTGTGTGTGTGTGTTGTGTGTGTGTGTGTGTGTGTGTGTGGTGTGTTTGTGTGTGTGTGTTGTGTGGTGGTGTGTGTGTGTGTGTGTGTGTGTGGTGTGTGTGTGTGTTTTTGCATGCATTTTTTCGGACACATCCTGTTCTCATTTTCATTGTTTCGTGTGTGTTTTGAATCTCATTTTCATTGTTGGTGAAGCTATAAACAGTCTACTCTTTATTTAAAGAGCCCACGAAATTTTGACTCTTTTGACATATTTGAAAATTATTAGAGAGTTCGTGGTTTTGCTAAAATAGTAAACGTAGTTGTCACTGAACAGCTTTTTCTAAAAATCTTTGCAGTGCCAGACATCTTATATACATATATATATATATAGATATAGAAGAGAGAGAGAGAGAAGAGAGAGAGAAAGACATTTCTCTGAGAGAGACGGAGAAATTATAGAAACACAATGTCATCCACATTTTTTTTCCAGTAAAACATGAAGCATGGTATTTTATTTTTTTAAAAGCTGTTTTGGTAACAACATGGATTACGAAAGCGTTTGATGATTATGATAATGATAATAAATGTTTCTTATAGCCGAAAATCATCACATTAGAATGATTTCTGAAGCATCATGTGAAACTGAAATTTGTAGTTGCTGAAAATTCAGCTTTGGCATCACAGAAATAAATAAAAAAAATCTTAATAATATACAAGTTTATACAGTTATTTAAAATGTAAGTTTATATTTCACACTATTAATGCTTTTATTTATTTCATTAAAACATTTTTCCATGGACCACATAACAACACACACACACACAGACTATATATACATATATATATATATATATATAATATATATATGTGTGTGTGTGTATATAAATATATATGTGAATGGTCTGTTTGTTTTAATTTGCTTCAATGTATATATGTATTTATTTGTGTGTGTGTGTGTGTGTGTGTGTGTGTGTGTGTGGTGTGTGTGTGTGGTTTGTGTGTGTGTGTGTGTGTGTGTGTTGTGTGTGTATATATATATATATAATACAATTGAGCAACTAAATGTAAGCAATAACACTCAAACAGACCTAATTTATACAGCTGAGTTAAAGAAAATGTATTAACAGTAGCATTTTTCTGTATTTATTTTACTGCAGAAAAGATGTTAAATGTATTTGGACAAAATCTAACCAATCTCATTTGATTAGCTTTCTGTTCTTAGATAAAACAGTGTAGCATAAATACAACAGTTATCCAAAATATAGCTTAGTACAAAATATAGCTTAGCTTAGCACAATTACCTCCAAAATAGTTACTACAAAACAGAACTTTTTGTAAGCCTTTGCACAGCTGTCACAATATTGAGAAATGTTAGGTTACTTTATTCATACCTGCAGGTAAATGTAGTTAGTAGCTTGGCGTGCTAGTAGTTTTTAAGCGTGCTAGTCTCCCTGACACTCACTATACATTAGCTAGTCTGAGCTGTGAGTGACTGTCCTCAGATGCCCTTCGCTCTTCTTGGCACAGTTGCTAGTTTTTCACATTCACAATTCATAAGCTCAGTCCGGTGGGCAGGACTCGTCGTCCCTGCACTTTGTCTCAAAGTCGCCTGTCTCCTTCTATTCCACTGAATGCAGAAACTCTCGCGCAGGTACTCTGGATAGACTCCAGTCGCCTTACAGAAAAACCTGAGCAGCCAACTCATCAGAACGCTTATAAGGACTCTAGATGACAGAGGAGCTCGCTGCTTAGGGAAAGATACGATTGTCCTCGTAAACATCAGACCTGTGTAGTCGTGTGCACACAAGCGTCCCTTTAAGATCCGGCTGTCACTGACCTTGCGTTTGACAGAGGTGATTGTTTGGTGATATCAGACTGAAGGAGACATGTTTTGGCAGGCGATGTGCACAGATTAGCCTCTCCGGCGCTGAAATTCATAGAGGATTTCATTGCTTCACAAAATCACATGCTGCTTTTTGTTGTAGCTCAGCTTAGGGGACCTGCACTGAAAATTTTATTGTTTCTGTAACTTACATACATGAATAGTCAGTGTTTATCAGTGTTTTTTGCCATTTCACAGATGCATTTCATCCAAACCATGCTAATGGCAAGAACAGTTTCCCTGAAGCATCCTTGGGTTAAGTGCCTTGCTCTAGGGCAAAGTAGTAAAAGAGCAGATTTGTGATCTCAGTACGTCTCCAGGATCTGGGTCACCCTCACCTGAGCATGAACCCGTCGAGTTTAAAGCCAAATTCCTTAAGGTCAACATATGGCGTATTTCCAAAGGAAAAAGACTGAAAATGTGGCCTGGGAATTGTTTGGATTGGCAAAAGATGTTTCTTAATGATAGGTGGTGAAAGGGAAGGGTTTGAAAAATGTGAAAAGATACAGTTTTTAGTACTATTTTATAGTAGCTTTGAGGTTTCTATTGCGTGTATTGAATCAAGAGTTTAGTCTGTGACAGTTAGATTTTCTATTAGTTAGTTTTGAAATATAATAATTACAGGTCAAAGTTCAAGGTTAAAATAATTACAGGCCAAAGTTCATCAAACATTGTCAATATGAAATGTTTCTGAACACGTTTTCATTCTCCCATGTTAGCTTGCATATGAATGGAAATGAAAGGACACAAAGTCTAGTGTGAGCAAAATGTTCGATAATAAAGTCCAGGCCGACCTTAAGTTTCATTATGCAATGTGTGAAGGTTAAAGAATTCAAATAAATTGAAATTCAGATACATTTAATCTGTGATTTTTAAATACGTAGGAAAGCAAAAGTTATCAAGGATGGATAGATAGATAGATCCTGATAGATAGGAGATTAGATATGATAGATAGACCATCAAACTTCTCAATTCTCTTCCTCGCTGACAGTTTGTTGCATTACTTCCCAGAAAATCTTCTTGTCATACAATAATAACATAATTTGAATGACAATTGTATAAGTACATAAATTAATCAAATATCAAAATGTATTCTATTCGAATGAAATTAAGTTAATGACTGAAATGCTAATTAAAGTTAAATAATACTTATTGCTTCAGCCTGCTCATCCTCAAACATGTGTTCGATGAGATAACGAGCCACTCTAAATAGCATTTTCTTGTAAACATGCACTAATAATGTTTTATTGGACCTTAAAAAAGTCACTGTTAAACGTGTAGATATCTCCTAAATTCACTGCCTTCATACTCAATTCCGGCTCCTGTAGGAGTGTGGCCAATTCAGTTCAATTTCAGATCACCATATTATGCTCAAACTGGTTGTCAGTGGGATAGTTACATTAGGCTGATTTTTGGTTGACCAGATTCTAAATCATATTTACACAATTTGATATAAGCATCTAGTCTATCGTATCGCATGAGTGTCGCCCAGCTGTTATTACGGGTTTGAACAACGATATACCTTTTCTGTGTCTATCCTTTTCTTGGCTGAAAAATTGCGCCTCGCTATTGCCTGAGCCACATGCTATTTTTACGCTCGCGCATTAAGCTAATCTGAGGGGTGCAGGAGAGAACATGCCACCTGAAGGATATAATGCACCTCCTAAATGTGCACACACGCTTCCCCTCGGCCACAGGAAAAAAGCCATTACCCTCCCCTTTAGCGTCTGCCGCGTGGAGCGCAGAGACGGATTGCCCTCAGTAATTCCATTTTCCCCTCTGGATTTTCAATAAGTATGCTCGGTGCCACTTTAATTTATGGGTAGTGCAACTGTGGCAAGCCGTCAGCATATGTGCGTAATGTGAAACCTGGCTAGCTTAAAGTAGCTTTGACACCGCGCTCTGATTTATTTATTTATATAAGACCGCGCAGTTGTTTTACAGTAGATGTGGCGTTACAAGTGCGAGGAAGTAGCAAGGTTTCATTCGGAAAACAGTGGGAGATCATTAATCCCGTGGAATGTGACAGTCGACTTCTATGAAGGCACAATTACCTCCTGCACTAGAGGAAAGTCACTTTCTGGCTGTTTTTGCGTGGAGGGTTGAAGTTTATATACAGTAATGAAGTTCCACAGTGTGCTCCTTCATTCATATTTCATGCTGTAATGATTCGGTGGCACTATTTTCTCTCCAAACCTCTAAAAAGGCTTTTTAAAAAAAAATTGTATTCCCTTTTCCCGTCATGCTTTTCGTCATATCTGTAGATTTTTCTTCCAGACTGAATCAGTATTACGCCGAAATAGGAGAGAGTGGGGTAAGCTGTATCATTTTTTAGTTGTCCTGTAGGCAAGCAGAAATGGGATGAAATGAGGTCTAACTAATACTCCTAATTATATTGCAGGATGTTTGCTGTCAGCTGAAATGATCTGTAACGCACAGCCAGAGAAATCTGAATTAGATTTCCTTACGATCAAATCCCGAATCTTAAGTCTTGAAGTCTTATTTTGCTGCAAATTTATGCAGGTCTTAACAATATGTATATAATTGCAAAACATATTATAAAATGATATATATTTTTAATATAGTTGTAATAGTTATTGTAATTCTATAAGTTCGACATAATTATTCGTTTAAATGTAATAACTCAAATGCGGACTTAAAATACTGTGCTTTCAATATAAAGTGTAAATATAATAAAATGGTGCTATAATATGCGTATATATAGATATATATATATACTATATTAATATATATATATATATATATATCATATTATTCTATTGTTTTAATAATTTTGTTTATTATTAGTATTGAATACCAGCAACCGCTTTGCGTGAAAGTTGATGTTTACCTGCTTATAGAAAATGAATTTTGACATGCAAAAAAATGTGACAAAAATAATGCACAGTGTACTTTATTAAGTGAACTTACCCCACTCCTCTATACCTCGGATGCCAACATGATGCTGTAGCCATTTCTGTTTGGAAACATGAATGAGGATAATTATGGTCAATCAAGCATGCTTTTTATTTTCATGTTTAATCATGCCTTACTGGCAACGGACAGAGAAAATGAGCTCCAGATATTTTTTATGTATTTTTTCCGTGTGTGTGTGTGTGTGTTTGAATGTTAAGAGTCAACAGTGGCCAGCGTTTTTTTTGACGTTCCAGCTTAGCATTCTCATTAATCTACGCATTAGTTCACACACGCTCATCCATGGGGCCAACTCCCATCATCCCATCCAGCATGTCGTCTTGCTAATGGCTGAAAAAAAAAGATGGCACGTTAAGTGAGAAAAAGAATAGATGCTCATTTTTATAAACACTTTCTCTGCTCTATCTCTCACAGACATGCTCTCAGGCCACGCCAATATTTATTATGTACCTCTCCTCTCGTATCTCTCTCCACCTTCATCTCTCGATCCCGTCTAATCACCGTCTTTGTTCTCTGCCTTCCTTGCTGTCTCCTCGCTCTCACTCAATCGGTAGTCTGAAAACACAAGGCCTGGAAGCAATTCAGCGAGCTCAAAAGTGTCCGCCTCCCCTGTGTCCTGACTTTCCAAAGCTCAGATGATTTCCATAATAAAAGGGCTCCGACAAAGCAAAATGCTACTCCAGCCGATCAGAACTTGCACTAATTGTACCTGGTATTGATGAACATGCTTTTTGTTTTATTTCTATTGCGCTCGGTCTGCCGTCGTATTGCCCCCCTTTCTCTTCGCTTCACCTCCATAGCTTTAAACCCCGCTACATCCCTTCTATTTCTCGTAAAACTACCGCCAAGCATTAGGAGGACAAAACAACAAACTCTGGCTTTTCATTTGCTATTATTCAGGAGGGAGGGGCAGTCTCTTCTATAATCTATTTCAGCTGTATGTTCCAAGGGCGAATGTGCACATATGTCCCAACTGGAGTTGTCCTTCTCCCCCCTTCCAGTTCTCAACATCGCGGCAACTTAATGACACCTCTGATACAGACTCATCTCCCTATGTCTCTTTCCCCGGCCAACAAGGGGGACTTTGTTAGTTTTGTGTGGTACTGTCTCAAAATCCTCCAGGGGCCCTAAGAATTCTTGCTGGCTAATCCTGTGGCATATACGTAACGTCCACCTTGTCTCACCTTTTGCTTCTGCTCGCTCTCGTGACTCTGTCTTCTTCACCCAACCTCCTCGCCACGGCGTCTCACACGTTGTCCCTCAGCGCCGTCCGTTATCTCCTCTGAGTCGACTTCAGACATGGTATGGTGCCGTCGAAACCATGGTTGCCAAATAGGATGTTTAAAAACCACGCACTTCCGGTCTTTCTCGTGAAACCAACATGGAAGTGACTACAACTGCAATTCATCGACTGGCCGCTAGAGCTGGGGCTCCAAATGGTAGTCAATCCCTAGACAGAAAATTTTTTTTTTACAGCCTGTACACAAAAGGTTTTGGTCTGATATAGCAAATTTTGCCTTCATGACAACGGAATGGGGTGAAGGTGTTTATAAATCTCGTTTTTAGTCTTCATATTAAAAGCTTAAATTCTGCATAAGTAAGGGGTCGGTGGCCAGCTTGGAAGTGACAGGTAGGATTGCCCTGCTGTCACACCGCGGCTAGGTGGTGGTGGTTTCAGAACTCAACCAGCTCCGCCTCTTTGCCCATTATTCGATACCGGAGTGACCGCCGCACGTATGCACGGCCGCTCCGCCCTACTTTTACGAGCGTCAAAACCGGCTCTTCAAAAACCTAGGTGGTGACTCACGCCACTACTCCCTGTTTTTTATACACGTCTATGGTAAAACGCTGCCTTAGATGCAAGACGATGATATCCTCTCAGATGCACTTTCGAGACGTAGTCTGCTCGTTGGACCCCCTCCATGGATCTCAGCTCGTAATGCGAGTCGGGCTGCTGGGCAAAACGCGAGCGTGGTTCACAGGAACTTGGTGTCCGGCGCAGGGGAAAGGGGATGATTTAAACGGCCCAAGGCTCTGTGAAAGCTGCTCCATTCGACCCTGCACTATATGACAATCTTCCGAAACATGCAGTAGTTTTCTGACGAGAAACGACCGAATCTTTGTGTCAATAGCATTATGTTGTAGTTTTACATTGGCGATATTGAAAATGACTAACGTGACAAATGAGTTGTGAGGCTCCCGGCAGCAGTTTTGGTGCTGGTTCATCACAAAACTATAAGGTAGCCTTCACAAGGCTCGGAAAAACTTGTGCAGCAGTCGTATGAACTACTTTTATGCTGTTAGACCTTGCATTTGGAGCAATGGTAGAAATCATTATCCGTTTCTATTTGCTATGGATACAAGAGACTCGCCTTTCTCCTATATGTTTAATAAAAAAGGAAAATAATGTACTGGTGGAACACCATAAATGATATCTTTTTAGGATACTTTATATAAGTTTTTTGGATTGGGCCATCTGAACATGGTAGTTTTGCAAGATGTACTCAAGAACTTAGATCACTATAGAACCTTATCTGATGACTCTGGTAGTACCAACAATATCTTGCCGGTATATTTTTTATATATAAGAACATGGAATCTCTTATTTAGTGTATGTATGTTGACAGTGGGATGTACTAAATAGCTGAAGTTGGTTTGCATCATATTTAGGAAATCTAACTATGTCTTACTTTATGAATTTCCTAAAAAATTATTTGATTCACATACATATTTGATCTCACACAGCCTCTAAAAACATAAGCTGGGTTAAAAAAGGACAAACCCAGCTATTGGGTGTTTTGACCCAGCGGTTGGGTTTTTTGAACAAACTTTTTAACCTTAAAGTTTTTTTGGGGTACCCTTTTAACCCAGCGCTGGATTATATTTAAACGCACACATCAGGCATTTTTTAGATTGTTGCTATTATCTGATATGTATAATTATACTGTAGTACTTACACGAAGTGCATCTCAATAATGAATGTTGTGGAAAAGTTCATGTACCTTTCAGATAAATTCAACTCAAATGGTGAAACGATCGTATATAATACAATCAATTAGTCACCACAAGCTAGTAGTTGATAAGTCTTTGGTTCTTTTAATTGGAGAAGTTTGCTCAGTTTTAACAAAAACCCATCCAATGAATCACTATCTCAACAATTAAATATGGAATGACAATTCCCCATCAGCACTAATCACTGCAAATCAATGCAAACGTTTTCCTGACACTCTCATATGGTCTACTCAGTAGTGGATTGCGTGCTAGCTCTATCACATTGACAAAAACAATCATGCGGAATTCTGCTGATCTGACAGTTGTCCAGAAGTCAATCATTGACACCCTTCACAAGGAGTTTAAGCCACAAACATTCATTGCCAAATTAGCTGGCTGTTCACAGAGTGCTGTATGTTTACAGAAAGTTGAGTGGAAGGAAAAAGCGTGGAAGAAAAAGATGCCAACCAACCGAGAGAACCGCAGCCTTAGGAGGATTGTCAAGCAAAATCGATTCAAGAATTTTGAGTGAACTTCACAAGGAATGGATTGAGGCTGGTGTCAAGGCATCAAGAGCCACTACACACAGTTGTGTCAAGGAATTTGGCTACAGTTGTACAGTTATTCCTCTTGTTAAGCCACTCCTGATCCACAGACAACATCAGAGGCGTCTTATCTGGGTTAAGGAGAAGAAGAACTGGACTGTTGCCCCGTGGTCCAAAGTCCTCTTTTCAGATAAAAAATAGGTTTTGCATTTCATTTGAAAATCAAGGTCTGGAGTCTGGAGGAAGGGTGGAGAAGCTCCAAAAAAGCGAACCATGTTGCTTTAAGTCCAGTGTTAAGTTTCCACAGTCTGTGATTATTTGGGGTTCAATGTCATCTGCTGGTGTTGGTCCAGTTTGTTTTTTGAAAACCAAAGTCACTGCAACCATTTACCAAGAAATTTTGGAGCACCTCATGCCTCCTTCTGCTGACCAGCTTTCTGAAGATGCTGATTTCATTTTCCAGCGGGACTTGGCACCTGCCCACACTGCCAAAAAAAACAAAAGCTGGTTCAATGACCATGGTGTCGGTGTGCTTGACTGACCAGCAAACTCACCAGACCTGAACCCCATAGAGAATCTATTGGGTATTGTCAAGAGGAAAATGAGAAACAGAGACCAAAAAATGCAGATGAGCTGAAGGCCACTGTCAAAGAAACCTGGGCTTCATACCATCTCAGCATTGCCACAAACTGATCACCTCCATGCCATACCGAATTGAGGCAGTAATTAAAGCAAAAGTATAATTTTCAGTTTCCCCTACCAAGTATTGATTACATGTACAGTAAATGAACATACTTCCAGAAGGCCAACAATTCACTAAATTTTTATTTTTTTATTGGTCTTATGAAGTACTCTATGAGGAATTTGGGAGTGAGATAGTGAAGAATGCGGCTGGTTTTGGTAAATGGGAGCCAAAATCATCACATTAAAATAACCAAAGATCTTAAACTACTCAGTCTGATGTGACCATAGTGAAATTTAATTGTTAATCTTCCAGCAGAGGATCTGCCGAGTTCAACAATGGAGTGAGGGGAGATTACTGAAGTAAATTAACTTTCCACCATTCTAGATTTATGGATATCCCTGATATTGGTTATGGAGTAATATAGTTTATCAGGAATTTCATTAGTATAGTATATATTCCCTCTAGGTCAACCAAACAATACATAATCAGGTAAGTTGTCCTTAATATTTCACATTAATTATATTACGATTATATTATTATTAATCAACAAAGTAGCTAGACAGTATAGCTATATAAAGTAAATTGTACCTTTCTGTTAGATTATGGCTATAGTGAAGTTGTGTTTGATTTTTAAATCTTTAAATCTATACTGGTTTTGATATGAGGCAAAATCCAGAAGCTGTAGACACACGAATGTGGATTTACAGAAGTAAACAGTCTACTAAAAATGTTCAAATTAAGTCATTAGTACTTAGTATTAGCAGTTTTATTCAGATGCTGTGTCTTAATATGCACTGCATTCAGCTGCTTACTAAAATGCCAGTTTATCCAGAAAAGGTTTTCTGTTCAAGAACCATGTAAGAAGGTGAAAATGTGATGAAATGTTTCGCTTTCCAACACACCGGCATTCCCGTCTGCTTGTTTTGAATGCTGTAGCATTTAGACACTTGATGTTTTTCAGCATTGCATCACTTTACAGACAGTTTTCACTCAGCGGGATCCGTGGGAACGTGATTTCAGAGTTGCATGAAACTTAGACAGCTCGCTATTGCATTTAAAGCCAATTTGTAGAGCTAGGTCGAATGCCCAGCGGTTTAATCAATAAATTAGCAGGAAAATATGACCGTTTCGTAGAAACCGGCGGGTGGATTATTACACAGGCCGAGAAAAATATCTAGAATCACCTCATTTTCACCTTAATGGCCTTTCCATGTATATCGGCTTTCCGTCCGGTAGCTTGGCACTTATCTGGTGACTGTACACATCAGTGCTATCTTCAGCCCACACTAAA